>VIAA01000014.1:1200000-1757237 GCA_015776775.1 Magallana hongkongensis | reverse complement strand
TAACCATTTGTTGGTAACCAAGATATATATCATTTACGCATATTTTTACAGTTACATTGAGTAAACCTGACCTTTTGTAAGATTGTCCAGTGTATCCTCTGATAGAATGGAGAAAATTTTGTGTCAAGATATACATGTTCCGTATTCATTTTTTTGGCTTGACAAAATTGTGGATAAGTCTACCCGCTGCGCACACCCCCAAGCCCATTCCCACTTTCAAAATCAGGCTACGTTCCTACTTTTAATAGTCAACACTTCTCAGACAAGTGTCATAAAGGTCAGGCAGACAAACTATAAAGGTCACAACTTTCTTCAAAGTTCCCTTTTCCAAGTTTAATACATTACAGTATTTACAATGCTTTACCTATTCTAGATATTCATATTGGTTAGCCAAAGTTTTAACGTAGGTAGTTAAGTTATAAGCGATATAGAGAGCTTAAGAAGTGAAAACAATACAAACTGTTTAAATTACATTCATAATAATTTTAAAAAATTAACAATCTAAAGAAAAAGAATGTTTTTACAATAATGTACATCCGATAAACCAAAAAACAAAAAAAGGAACAAGCTTTGTTAACAGAGCAATATAGATGAAATCTGAGATCTGTATCCAGCTTATAACTTGACAACTAACATTAAGTTTGAACAGGCTTTTGAAAATACTAAAGTTAAGCATTGTTAATATTGAAATTAATATTTCAAACCATTTAATTCAACGATTTGATTTATGTATTTAAACCTTATGAAACATAGACAATTTATGATGCATTGCTTTGATATTGGACCAATTAGTTTTCTATTTGACAGACACAAAAACAAGCTGTTTGGTTAATTATATTGTCAATCTCTTTTAATGTTTTTGCATGTAAAAAGAACGACCCCGAGCATTACAAGAGCGATTGGTTCTTTTAAAAATCCAATATGGTTTTTACACCTTGACAACATACTAAATGTTTAAATATATTTTTCTCGATAATTAGATGCACATTTTTTGAAAGAAAATAAATGCTTTTATGTTTCTCTTGTTTACTTAGTCTTGATTGAGTGTTGTCTCTATTTGAACTTACTCAGAATTCTAAGGCCCAATACATTCACGACACTTATCGTGATTTTTTTTTAAATTTTGTTCTCAGTTTAAAAACGAGGAATTAAAAATAATGCATGCTTCAAAACAAAGGTATTGGGCTGATGCATTCCCCATAAAAACAATTACACATTAATTGTATTAACATGATGTAAATACATTGTTTTAGACTTAGATCTATGCCCATTGCAAACTATTTTGAGACATTGTACAGATGTAATAGGATTTCATAAACTGGTTTCGAAAATGTTTTGATCTTAGCATTTGCATTACACTAGCTGGGCATTTTTAAGATGGTATTTTCAATACCTAATGGCAACTGTAGGTATCTTTCAACTTATGCTGGTGAAATAAGACATGTTCGTAAGTGATTTTATGTTAAATAGACAAAGAACATATATTTAAACAATACGTTTAATAAATGTTGTCCAATGCACAACTTATATCAGATGTTACAAATTGGAGAAGTAAACGAGATCAAACAAAGGACAAACATAAATATTACAATTTATTGGCTATATTTTCTTGGTGTATTTTTTACATTAGTAACTGCAGAAAAATGCCAAAACTAGCATACCTTTGGCAAATCTCTGATAAACTTGAATTCCTCAATGATTGTATTTAGTGATTTTGTTCTGAATCCTATTTTTCACGAAATTTCATGATGATAATTGAACTATTTTTACTGCACGGCCAATTCTGTACAACTTGTATCATTGAATATTGTGTCCCATTGAATAATTTATGTAAACTTCTAACGCATGTGCAACAATTTTCATACCTTAGCAACAGCTAACCCAATACAGCAAAAGTTTAATTCAAACCATAGAAAGTTTGATTCCTGTACAATCCTATTTTTTAAACATAGTGTTATATCTTTGTTTATGTTGCCTATACACTCCTGCAGATTTTTTGAGTTAAAAAAAGAAGCAGATCATGAGGAAAAACATCAATTCGTGCATTCAATGCTTCTTTGTTTTATAATTTGCAAAGTTAACATCAGTCGGTCTCTCAAGTGTCATTATAAGCGGTTTTTATATTCATTATACAACTAGTCACTCATGGAATTGTCACGAACTGGAAGTTTCCAATTAAATTCTATGGACGATGAGGAAAAGTTGTGTGCTCTTTAAGTCTTTTGTGGGACACAGAGACTGGTACTCACCAAGATCAAATGTGTATATTAAATAATATGTCATCTTAATTAAAAGGGTTCAAAAGATAAATCAGTTATAATGATTAAACGTATAATCAAATATACTGTTGTTATACTGTTATTATGGTAATTTATTAACATCTAATTACAATTGGAAAACTCTCAGAGTAAGTATTTACACACTCCCATTTTTTTTTTAAAATATTGCTGCTTGACATCAAACAAATGACCCGTTTTAAATGAACAACTATAATTGTTTGTATGTAGCTTAGATACACTCACATTACTGCATTACTCAGCATTACTGGTTACAACAATAACAATAGCACAATGGTTTGAAAGTGATATTGGTTACATTCAGATACCCATAAATATGAAAGAGCATTCATATTCATTTAAATTACAAGTTCGACCGACACTGTATTTTCAAGGTTAACTGACTTTCTGGTTTAAACCTATAACGTTTTGATGTTATAAATACACATAAAGATCGTTCGTGGAAGACGACATGGATATGGTTATTGTTTATTTCATTGTTTATCAAAACAAATGTACTTGTACGTCACAAAACGGAGCTGATCGATTCAACCTTAAATTTTGAATCTCCTCATGATTATTCTAGATCTCCCATGTCATACGCCATTATGCTACATGAATAGGAATGAATAAAATGTGTAAACCTTTAAATGATTGTAAATGAATGATATTTAGTAAACTTAATTTGCTTTGTTATTTAATTATTAATAAATATATAAGTTATGATAATTTGCAGTATGTCCTATTACTTATCATAATAAGTAATAATGTTTCTCTTTTTAAATTAATGTGTGATTTTTCAATTAAAGCATTTATATACATTACTAGTACATCTGCCATTTCATCAGGATTTGTTTCATATTCCAGTTAAAGTTAATTTTTCGTGTTTATAACATACTTTTGCAATTCAGACACCCAAAAGCAACGCTACATAATAAAATGGTTCAATTTTATTATTCATAATATATTTTACGGTGCACTGTTTTGGCGTGCGCAGCTAGCAAAAAATACACATATCTTGCATCATTGTCAGGTTATTTAGTTATCAACTGTAAAAAAAAATCGAGAGAGAGAGAGAGAGAGAGAGAGGGAGAGAGGGAATTATAAGATTTCTAAGTTTAAAAAGTCTTATAAAAACATAGAATTCCTTCCACCTTAACCCGTTCTTTACTTTTGGGGAGATTTTATCAGTCTGTCAAATATATATATATACATTGTACATTATATTTAATCTCTCTATCAAAACCAAAAAAATAATTAAAAACATCATCTCGGGAAGGCGATCTAATTAGAATTAGACGTTCTGAATCCACTACATTTTGAGAAGCGGTAGTGGAATCAGAACGTCTAATTAAAATTAGATTCCTGAGACGGGTATCGCAGTCTATATTCAATTGCTACATATGTGTAGTACACGCATTTCAGATGTTTGATCCACCTCTATCTAGTTTATCGCAGGAAACATAGAGCAAGACCACTGTGGCGTCATTTATAACTTTTTTCGTCTTTGTTTACGTATCTCAACTCAATACGGAGGTATGGAAGCATGTAACACATTTCTTGGGTCTCACCAAAACATGTGCAGTAGTCAGAACGTGTCTTTAAACCTCAAGACACCGTAAATTACGAGTTAAATGTCAGCCAGTTTTGGCATAGCACAACCGGTGAAAAAATTAGAGAGCATTATGGGACATAGACAAAAAAATTGTTTGTTGAACTGTTGGTTTAGCTCGTTCTTTTTCCTGCGCACACTGGTTTTTAGAGCTTGCTTCGCTA
Organism: Magallana hongkongensis; assembly: GCA_015776775.1. NCBI lineage: Eukaryota > Metazoa > Mollusca > Bivalvia > Ostreida > Ostreidae > Magallana > Magallana hongkongensis. The sequence continues at coordinate 1,753,185 of VIAA01000014.1, read as the reverse complement.
GCCGGCGCACAGGCTGCGCTCACTATTAACGTTGCAACATTTAGACAGTTTTCACTGAACATTCATATCTCATTTTTAAAAACATATTTATTTTGTATTATCCTAAATGAATTAAGTCTCAATTATTATTAAAACAACAAAAGTTAATTTTTGGATTATAAAGAAAAACCCTCAAAAATGGTCGTAATGTTAAACTTTGTCTACATTCGTTTGATTTCTAACCGGTTTTTTATATATGAAAACGATGCTTTGAGTGTATTGTGTAGTGCATATACCAGTGAAAAAATTATCTTTTACAAACTACACCATCATTACTAATTTATCTAAACTATATGTTCTAAAGCCATTAAAAACATTTCCAATACACCAGTCTCTTTTCATATATAAAGATTATGAACTGCATTGTATAGAAAACCAGGAAGGTGAAGGTGAGGGTGTGATGATGGATGATTATTGAAATCAGCACAGGACATTTATAGTTGCACCTATATTGTATGGGATTGATAAAAGAAGTTTGAAAACAAAAATTACAAATGAGAAAAAAAAACTAACAATCACGTTTTCCGTCACAGTGAGTGATTGGAAATGAAAATAAGTTATATACATCTACAATATACACTTGGGAATGACACATTGTCAGACACATATAAATAAGATCCCTTACCAAGTGTAGAATTACGTCCCTGACTAGATCTCACAGTCCACACACACACAAATATATATATATATATATATATATATATATATATATATATATATATATATATATATATATATATATATATATATATATATATATATATATATATATATATATATATATATTATAAATGCCAATAATTAACATTTATAAGGAAGGACAATCATTTCATTATACCTTTTTTTTTTATCTTCGGCGCATTGCGCAGTTCATAGAGGAAAATTCAGTTTTCAACTTCTTACCGTATATGTCCTTAAAAACTCATGTGTAAGACTAAACTGACGGATGAAAAATGCCAATTGTTCATCAACGTTATTGAAATATAGTTAGGGCCTATCTAATTTTTGAGTGAGGAGATTTGTTATGGAGTTTTGTTTGAAGGAAAAAAAGTTATGGTATATGAATTTATTGGTAGTATATCAAAATGGTAAAATGCGTCATCACAGAATCAAATGAGAGATGTAAAAAAACTGAAGCCTTATTTTGTCTAAGAAGTTTTAAGTTAGTAGTCGCAGCCTTATTCAGGCTAAATAAGCATGGCTTATAATGGACTTCATTCAGCGTTCTTTATTTAGATAACTCTAGCTCTTATTCAGACCTGAGCAAAGCGATAATTCCTTCAAAATCAAAACAAATAAAGAACAATATTACAAAATGTACAATTGAAATTGACAATTTAAGTCTCTTTAATATTGTTTATAAAAAGAAAAGTCTATAACAGATTTATTGACTGTGAATTTTAGAAAATCTAAACTTGGCCAAATGAACCGTATACATGTTGAATGTATATGAAAACAATGGATCCCAACATTATTCTACGTTTCTGAAGATTACTACTGTTTTCAAGAAATCATGCGCTGGTTGATAATAATATCTTTTCTGATGAAGCAAACCTACATGTAATAACACCTGTAGGAAAATTTTCAAAATGCCGCAGGCTTTCTCCTGATTTTGTGTGTTGTGTACAATTAAGGAAATGCCTGACATAAAGAAAGTGATATTGCTTAATTAATGATGAACAGAATACATTTTTTTGAAAACGGTAGTTTCAATAATTACTAATCAGAGTCAATACATCTTGTTTAATCTATCAGTTATATGGATTATCTTTTATCCTTGATACACCAACAATAAGCAGCAAATAATATGATTGAAGGTTTGTTGATAATACAGCAATAACATTTTGCTGATCACAATCTAATAATACATAGAATGTACACTCCGGCAAGACCAAGGGAGGTGCCACCTGCCTGGGAATAAATGACCCGGAGTTTATGGTCAGATATCAGAGGAATCCATCTTTTTTTTTATACACAGGAAACAACAGTCAAAGAATGAATTAATCTCATCAATTGTCCATGAAACTACAGTGATGCGTGTTGCTGTCACAACAAAAATGTGTACAGAATATTAAGCAACGCTTAATACCCAGTGCATAAGGATGTGCGATCTCATAAGAAAACATCCGCTTCTTGGCTATATAAGCATCGTCAAACGAATTAATGCATCAAAGTTTATAAACTGGTCGGCCTTTTTCTTTTTCATTAACTAGATAAGATACGCAAACATTTTGTTCTTCTCAATACTTCTTCACACCTCACCAGATCAATAAAGCTACTAGACCTCTTTTTAAAGACATGTGTTTGTCAGATCGCTTATTTCCATTTGTACGCATTTCTTCCTTTTTTACTAGCACATAATAATGGCTATGTGTCTTTGTACATTGTAAATATGCGAGTGCCACATACACGTATGACTAAGGAAATCGAATGGTGTGGTTGTAACTTTAGTATGCCTTATATCATTAGTGGACGGTGTATCTTTAGAGGTTGCTACAATGTCTCCTCTTGTATAAAACAACTATCAAGGGATAACACCCGTAGAGATAGACGATCTAAAACGCTTGGTCAGGGATCAAGTTGGTCAATTAGATTCCACTAAAGTAAACCTCAAACCCAGAGTTTGGAGAAGGACATCACTGAAATCCATCACCCTGGTATACCAAATACCTCATATGAACTTTTTCATACCAAAGCACTTGCGTTTTAAAACTCTCTGTAAATATTATTGATTTCACCCAACAAGCCATCCGCAAACATTTATGCACCTAAAGATATAAACTTGGTTATGTCGGTTATCTCTTTAAGCGCACCTCTATAGGAGACAATAGTCAAGGGATAAATTTTAAACACCATTTGTGTTTTTGCCGTCTAAAACTAGTTATGTAATGTTGCTGTAACCAAACATGCTTCCTGGGCCCTCTTGCAAAATATTGTTCGTTATCACCACACGTCATTGCAAATTATGCTGAATATCCAGTGTATTAGATGTGTTACACTATATCAAAACATCGGCTTTTGGGAGAAGCATAACAACTATGCGCAAGCATCACCCTGTCTTCTTGAATACTAGTAGTACAAACAAAAGAAAACAAATCTATTAAAGATAGCTCACTTCATCATGGCTTAAATACTTTCTATGACACAATGTCACAAGATGACAATTTAAATGCTTTATGAAGTCAATATTTTTTTTTCCAAATAAATATAACTCAGTGCACGTGGTTAAAGTATCGCGCTTGTGAACCGCATATCTCAAGTTTTAATCCGCTAGGTCTTTTGTTCTTTTCTATTGAATTAAATTTGAAACATCGTATTTTTTTTATCAAATTGCTTATTTTCGTCTAATTCACATAAACACTTCTTTATGCATCCATCGTGCTTCTCTATGCTACTTGCTATCCTGGTATCAGGTCGTTTTCGTGTGAGTTGAGAAACTATTTCCAGGTCTGGTCATCACAAAATCATTCCCCACGCGCATCTGATTTAAAATTGCGCGTTGTCCATCTTACCACTAAATGAATTAAAAAAATTATATAGCGCTTGCGAATTACAGGATTTAGAACCATATTTTGCATACTCAAATAATTGAAATGCCTGCCTTATACATGTATAAAGAACATTATTGCAAACATCCCTATGATCCAGACTAAATTATAACAAAGAGCAAATGGCCCTCAAATATAGTTACGAGAAATTGTGTTCAAGTTATGATCGCGACAGCATTGATTTTATAGTTTTGATATGAAGAGGAACATCATTTAACTACAAATATAGGTTGGGGGAGTCTTAAAGTCCTGCAGCTCGCTCGGTACTTAATATCACATAATGCTAAAACACAGGGCTTTATTAAACGTGAGGAATTAATACCTGCGTAATATCGCGAAAAGTACATCTCGTGGATTTCAAAATCTCGCTTTTATTTCTCGGACACATGTCAACTTAATGGAATTATGATAAAAACTCAGCGTTTGCAACTTTATCATCTTTCGATTTAAAGCAAAACGATTGAATCGTGGTATTAAGTACTCGTTTAAAATAAGGAATTTCATTTACTTTAAGCTAATAAATCTAAGACCGATTGACGCATTGCAAGGTAAATATATTTTTGCCTCATAACCTCGCTATCTTATGAAATAAAAAGAAAAACATTACAGCCCTATCTCATCTGTTTTTAAATAAATATTCGCCATAGAACCAAGATAATAATTATGTATGGGCTAATAAGCCATCTTAAAGTAATTACAATACATATATTAAGAAGAGAACAGCTTTTAGGAAAGTAATTGTCAACTTAATTTTCTCACATTTTTGAACAAAAATGATTTGAATATCATTACGGAATAATAACATTGACCAGATAGGGTTATGAATAAGAATAAATTATTTAAATGTTTCATTTTAACAAAATAATCTTTCTTTTGTGATTTATGTGTAATATGAAGGCGGCGACACTGCAGAAAAAATACACTACATACTTTAGCGGATTACTATAGTGTGTAATGCTTTTCTGCAATGGTCGCTGCTTTTATAACTCACATGAATTATGAAAGAACGACTTGTATTGTTCATATTTACATCTCTCTATTAGAAAATTAATAAACTGATTGTTAAAAGTGAGTTTAATTCACAGAATTACTGTTAATGTTCACGTAAATCATTACGTTAGCTATAAGAGCCAAACCGTTTTCTATGAGAAATAGAGTCTGACATCATCATGAATAATCCGTGCAAGCCATGAATTTTTCGCTGTAGGTTTCGACCAATTGATGAACACGGCGTGTAGATTTTAGTCTGGTTGTTTCTATTGAGCTATGAACCAACTTAGAGTTTCCGTAAGAAATAGAAGGAATCATACCCGGTAGATGTAAATATACTATAATGAGTGATAAAGACTGAGGTAAAAGTAAATTTTATAAATATACAGAGGCATCATGATTTGCTTACTTATTTGTAATTGATTTTATATTTGTTACGTATATGTAAATCACTTTATTCGTTATCATTATTGTCATCAGTTCTACATGTAGCATAAGTATACAGGTATACAATAAATATGGCAATTACTTACAGACTACAGGTATCATTTGGTATCCCCGTCGGAACGTTCTTCAGGCTTCGTTTCAAGCATTTCACAATTTTACACGTATCCCCACTGCAAGAACAGAGAGCGGGACAACCATCAGTCATACCAATAAAACACACCCCATATAGAATACAGGACCAGAAGATACCGTAAGTTCCGTTCATTTTAACGCTCATTAAATAACTCATTCTTTTAAATCGTTTAACAAGCGTTTCAAGTTCCAAAACTTGTTATCACTGTTTTCCTTTTAATGTGAATATGCGCAGTGCTTTAGTGAAGTCGCAGTATGATTTTGGAATTTACTAGTGCTCAAATGACACAGAAGTAAATAAATGAAAACAATCTCGATAAAATAACACTGAAACGATTGGGTAATTTAATCAATTTTTAACATTAGATCAGCTTAAGGAACCAATAAGATTGCTTCAATGTTTCAGGAAAGTGTCAATAATATAAATGATAAATTGCCATGTTAGCTGTTAAGTTCAGGAATACAGCTGAAATAGTTTACTTGTTGTTGCAATTTTGATCTGTATAACACAGATATTATTATGATTTGTATTATATGTTGTTGTTTTTTAACATATATATTGCATGATAAATTTTGTAATTGTTTAAATAATGACTGTTTGTTAAGACTTAAATATATGTTGAATAATCTTTTTTCTGCTCACAAATATGTTCGCACTAGGAGATAATTAGCGCAAGCGCGAGAATCAATACTTTACACTTTAAGATGAAACAATGCTTGATAAACAAATTTCACTTTTTGTTCATTTTTGTAGAGACTGTGTTCAATTAGTTTTTCCTATTTTTTTTTCATAGCAATTTTTAAAAAATTAAAATAAAAAAACCCGGATATTTACAAAAGAAAGTACTGTTGGTAATGATATTAATTGTGGGTTTCCAGGATAGAATAATTTATAATTTATAAAAAGCAATTTTTAAAGAAAAAGATTTTTGCGAAGTTTATTGCGAAGCGCATTTTTTTTTATGTTAACAAAATTTTTAAAATATGATGTTTTCATTGATTTCAGATTTAATTGCAAATCTTGAACAATGTATGTACCAACCATTACGTGTGTTTCATAACAAATTTAAAAATAAAACTTATTAACCATTGCCAATGGTAAATAAAGAAAATTCTAATGTTATAAGGCATTTTTGATTGGGTGGTAATCAACTATAAAATTTGAGAATTTGACAGCAATTGTTGAGAAAAAAAATACATCCACAAAGTTTTAACCAGCTTTAGAAAGGTCCTGACTCTTCTTTGACCTATCCCTGCTTTTGGGTCTCTTGGGCCGTTCATTTTCTGTCGGTACCGACCGATTGCTTTTGGATATACCAACAGATTTATTAATTTTAACTGTAATATTTTTGAGTTTCTATTCTTTTTTCGAGGCAGCAAGCATCACTTTTTTTTCGTTTAACAAATAGAAATATGATTTGAAAGAAATGCCCCCACTCTTTTGGAGCATGTTAACAATCATGGGAATATGTATATTTTCATAATGACTGCAATGAAATGCCAAAACTAGCATACATTTGTTAAATCTTTGATGAACTAGATTATATGTAGATATGTAGTGATTTTGTTTTAAATATTATTTGTCTACCAAATCTCTTGATGATAATCTAATTCATTTAACCGTACAGCCAATTTCGCACAACTAAATGCATTAAACATTGTCTCCCGTTACAATACTCATGTAAACTTGTAACACATGTGCAACAATTGCGTAATATGAGTAACGGTCTGCATGCTAAAATTAAAACGAAAAAAAATATTAATTTCTATAAAATCCTTTTTTTCCCAACATAGTGTTACATCTTGCTGTCTTTGCAAACCTGTCGATTATTTAAGAAATAAAGAATCATTCTTTGAATATTATGAGGTGATAATTATGGTTTGGGCTTGGTTAAATCCAATAAAGCCCGAAGGCTTCGTGATAGATTTGACCACGCTCTGGCCGATATTATCACTTAATAACATTCAAAGACTGATTTCTTTTTACTTATATTTATATCATTTCCAATTATTTCAGCTCTTTAAAACAACATTTCAAAACCACTATTTGTTCATGTTGCACATGCTTTGTATTACATCGTAGTCAGCCAATATCGTTTTTCTTTCTTTTTGGTTATGCAATAGGACGCGCTCATTCAGTGTCGCTCATTATTTGTGAAATTCTTGGGCTATAGGCTACAAATTATTTATCACAGACAAAGACAGTTGAAAATGTAAATATTGAAGCATAAAAACTAGCATATAATAAGGAAAAATAATTAAATCGTGCATACATTGCTTCTTTATTATATTACTTGCAAAGCTAACTCCAGTCGGCCTCTCAAGAGTCATTATGAATGGTATTTATATACATCATACAAATAGTCACTCATGAAATAGTCACAAACCGGAGGTTTCCAATTAAATTCTATGGATAATGAGGAAGAATTTTGTGCTCTTTGAGCCTCTGTAAGACACAGAGACTGGTACTGACCGAGATCAGATGTGTTTATTGAATACTATGCCCCCATAATTAAAAGGGTTCAAGAGACAATTCAGTTATCGTGATTAAACGCATAATCAATGCTTGATTAACATCTAAATAGGAATGGGAAACTCTCAATTTGCGTATTGCCACAGTCCTATTTATTTTTATGAATATTGCAGCTAGACATCATACAAATGACACGTTATTTAATGAACAACTAGATCCATTATAAATTCTGTATTTGCTCTGCTAAATTTGTTATAAATTTTTCTCCCACAAAAAACGTTATCATAAAACATGAATACGAATGTACACAGATGTGTAAAACTTTACATGATTGTGAACGTATGTTATTTAGGTAAACTTAATATGTTTTTAACTTCAAGGGAAAAGTAATAAAATAAAAATTGTTTTTCTTATCAATAGTTTAAAGGAATATAATTAAGACAAAGTCTTAGGTTTATTTTTGTCGAAGGAAAGATATCGTTCAATGATTCAAATTGTATTAATAAGAATTCATAAAATATATACATACAAAAATAGAAATGTAATAAAAGGTTCATTTATATTGTGCTCCTTTATTATCATTAATGGGAGATAATAAAAAAAAAGTTTGCGATACTGTATATGATAAACGTCACAGTTATGGACAAGTGTTGTGATGTGCCGGCGAGCGAAGTGAGCTCTAAGAACCAGTGTGCGCGGGAAAAAGAACGAGCTAAACCTACAGTTCATCAAACATATGCCAAAAATGGCCGACTTTTAACTCGTAATTTACGGTGATTTTAAGTTTGAAGACACGTTTGGAGTACTGCATATGCTTTGGCGAGAGTCAAAAGATTTGTTGCATGATTCCATACCTCCGTATTGAGTCGAGAAACGTAAACAAAGACGAACAAAGTCATGGATGACGTCACAGTGCACTCGCGCTTTATTTCCCGCGATAAATTTAGAGGTGGATCAATTATCTGGCTCCGGGATCATGAAACTGTCTTAAATTGAAGTTAGACTTTTTTTTTAAATCTTAGATTCAAACTTAGTTTAGATTGCTTACTTAAGTGGATCACAAAATGATCTAAGAAAAAACTTAGCTAAGATTTGTCTTAGCTTAAACATCATAGTAACTCACGCGATTTAGCGACCGAATTTGTTAAAAGTGGAACTCTTCTTCCTTTGAAGATTCCTATCGGCTGCATCGTAAACATTATTTTATATCACAAATTTAAAAAATTATATTTAAAAGATGCTTCACACAAATATTAGCATAGTTTCTTACTAGATAACATGTCAGTCATTATACAGACGTGTTTACACACTTTCACTTTAACAAAGGGAAATAACTTCAAAAGCAGTCCACAAAGGGGAAAAACCTAGACTATAAATAGAAAACCGCCTTCTTTGCTGATCATTTCTAATTAAAAATCCAACGAGTGTCGCCATTTTGAACTTACTTAGTAACAATCTATAAACTTAAGGAGGCCGACTTTAGTTTGCATTGCGCATGTTTTTGCGCATTCTAATATAATACAGTTGTTTTATACTTCTTATGAATTTTTTTCGATATCATTTATAAAATTGAACACAATAAATAAAATACAGATAAAAATATTTAGATTTTTACAGGAAATTTTTATTTTTAACACGATTTTTACGTTGTGCGGTAGGGGAGCATTGCCATTGCGCTTTTATGACGTTATGATAAAATGAAGCTTTGTAGGAGTACGTTATAAGAAATAACATAAAAGAAAAAGTAAAAATTGTACGCTGTTGAAATTTTATATACAGAATAATGCTATCCTCGTGGATATTTTCCTCATTTTTGGAATGAATCCATTATACCAATCATCATTCGTGATGATCCAAATATATAGCAAAATTTGGTGCATTTTAATATTTTGAGATGGCCCCCACTAAAAACCAGACGGTAGAATTTTGTGTTTTTTACATATAAGGTATGAAATGATATTACTTATCATATATAACAATTTGAGAAAAAAAGCTATTGTAGTATATTTTAAAACTGCTTTGATGTGCGGAAAATGACAGTTTCCTATATATTCCTATAGTAAATGTACCTCTATTTTGAGATGGTCCCTTAAAAAAAACCAGACGGTCGATTTTCATAAACCTTCGCATATAAACTAGAGTTGGTTTAAATTACATATGGTTAAAAAATAAAGAGTTATGCTATTGTAGTTTTTCCGCAAAAAAACCCAAATCGGCCTCCTTAAGTCTACCTAATAGCAGTCTTAAGATTTAAGACAATATTTCAGACTTAACCCTAAGTCATTTTTTTGTGATCCACTTCAAGAACAATCTTAAAAATTAAGTGCAAATTTATTGACTTAAGTCTGACTTAACATTTAAGACAGTTTCATGATCCCGGAGCCAATAATGCGTGTTCTATAGCTATTTCAGTATAGACTACGATACCTGCCTCATTGACATATGATTTGTTTTAATTTTTTGTTTAATATAGAGATTTTATGTATATATATTAGCAAGAGCCATACTTTACTGTCATATCGATCCATTTTAAGCTAATTGTTTAGCATGCACAGTAGGCAGGTAAGTATGTACTCTCTTCTCATTATATCGCGGGTTCCGTTGTATCGCGGTATGTTCCAAAAATAGGATTCCCGTTTTTTCCCCCGATTTTCCACAAGGAGTTCATGCACCAACCTCAGGATGAGTGCAGAGAAGGTTGTCAAATACATCGGCAAAAAATTTTTTTCTCACAAATGAAATTTTTTCTAGAGAGAAAGCCAGTTCAAAAGTCCTAAATGTATCTGATGTAAAAAAAAAACTATATAAAAAGCATAATAAAATGTATATTTCATTCCCTAACCAGTTTAGGTGACTTTGCTTTCATGAAAAATCATATTTTATTTATAAAAAATAAAAACTGTCTGTTATGACTGAACCAGGCTTCCAGATTTCCAATGCAGCGATATAATGGAACTCTAATTTTGAAGATGAATAAGACTTGTGATTTTAAAAAAGCACACAAAATAAACTACGTAAGTTGGGAACATGATGTTCCTCAGAAAAGCTAGTCTAATACAAGCTTTTTAAACAGCACTTATGACATGTGAAAATGATAACTTGGTATATCTTTTTTTAGGGAAAAAACTAGTACCGCGATATTATGAGATACCAGTATATATGAGTAGGGAGGAAATAAACAATAGGACATTTTGAACTAAATAAAAAGAAATAATATGAATAAATAAACAGGTTAAAATAATTGTGTAGATATTGCATATAGTCAGACCATTAAATTTAAAAGTGGGAAATTACGCACCTACAAACAGGTATCAGTCTCTCTCTCTCTCTCTCTCTCTCTCTCTCTCTCTCTCTCTCTCTCTCTCTCTCTCTCTCTCTCTCTGGGTAGGGTGTTGCGCTGTATGTATCATAACCATTAAAATTAGTACCTTTGGCATACTTATTGTAGAGCAATACTCTCTGACGTTCGTTGATACCTAGATAAAACTATAAGTTGACAATGATGCAAGGTATGTGTAATTCTTGCTGCGCTCGCCAGAACGGTAGCACCGTTAAACATATTTAAAAAAAAGTTTGCGATACTGTATATGATAAACGTCACAGTTATGGACAAGTGTTGTGATGGATTTGATATGTTTGTAATCAAATAAAATGATTCAGACTATCTGTTTAATGCAATTTTAAAGCCATACGTTCGGGAACTATCCTATGTATATAGTTAAACCGGAAAAACTTAATTAATATGTCGAGCTTTTGTACATTTCAATAATAGATACAAAGGGCAATAATGCGTACAATAAGGAATCATTCTTTAAGTATTATGAGGTAATAATTTCGGTCGTTAAACGTTAAAAATGACCACATTCAAATTTTTAAGCTTTCTAATAAGCCAGTAATAGAAAGACATTTTTTGGTTGAGAGAAACGGGTTTAAAACAAAAAAGTTTTGAAAGTCTTGATATTTACTGTTTCCGTCGCTATGATATGACAAAAACTATAACTTTGTATTTTGTCTTTTAATTGTCTTAATCAGTGAATTGAATCAAGTTTACAATCAATAGTTTATTGTTGTTTAAAATTAATATACTAAATAAATGTTTAAAATGACCCCTATTATAGAAATGAAATTGGCGGAGTTGTGTTCTTCCTCATTACGGTCAGGTTTCCATTTTCTCGACTGTCTCCCTTTGAATACTTGGTCTAATTTCCATAACACTAACATCCAACACACAAGACTATCTATAAAATACATTAACACCTTTGAATTTAAAAAAAAAACGTTTTGTGTTATCTATAACATGTTTATATATTTAAGTATTAACAATTACTATTTTAAAAAACCTCTGAAACGGTTAAAAGTTATTAATAAATAACATATGTTGTATTAACAGTAAAATAGCATACGCTCTATGTTTATAACTCTTTATAGATCACATTTACCCCATTCTTAGAATTAACGATAACCTGGACAGCTACAAAAGACATAACATATTTCATACAAAATCCATAGCAAAGTTTCTTTTTTGTGCATATTCCTCGCTGATTATTGGCACTAGAAAAATCGTGATAAAGTAAAATCGTTCTATCTACTGGATCTGAATAAAATTAATTTTCAAAAATAATAATTTGAACGCAATATTGTACGCCAAACTTACATGATACATAATATAACACTATCAAAGATAGGATATCAAAAATGGCCAAAAGGTATCAAAATGTTGACGCAATTCAGCAATTTTCTGGATTTCAATACTCGCAAAATATGTTGATTGGCAAGAAAACAGTCTATTACGATCATTTACGGAACAAAATCAGGGTTCCATCCTATCAAAGTTAAAAATCTAGTTTAGTATAAACATTCGAAACAAATAATATTACATAATATTAATGCAATATATATGAAAAAAAATTCGTGTTTTGATCAATGATTTAAAAATTAAATCATGATTGATGATGCGCTAGCTTTAACCACCAGGTTCAGATAAATATTGAATTCAATTATCAAAGCAAACAGTCCTCAAACTGACAATATTTTTTGAAACGTCACGTATATAAATTTTAAAATATTAAAAGGAAAAAAATATAGGTCTGAAGCTTTACCAGCTTTAACAATGTGATGGTAGTTGTTTAATGATTTTGCACATAATATAGTTTTGATCGAATAAAAAATATAACTAGCTATTCAATAAATTTGTAATTTAAAAGTATCCTCTTCTTCTACATTCTATCGAATGCCTTTAATGATTTACAAAATACATACAACATAGTTACGTTGTTTTCCATTGAAACTACTAAAATAAATAGAATAGAGTAAACGTATCTGTTTAAATGCATGCTTAAAACTTATAGAAATATTCATATTTAAACAATTATAAACATGATATGATTCAATTACACAGTTCTGTGTAGCTGTGTTAATGAAATACCTTATTATTTGAACGTTATTCTCTCAGTCGGACAAATAAGTGCGGAAAAAATCAGAATATAAAGGTAGTTTAATGATAGTTCAAGAAGAAAAGTAAAAACAAACCTGAAGTATGATTCTCGGTTTTATTGATAAACCCGTTTGATAGTCGTAAATCGTGAATACGTTTTGCATTGTTATAACCTCCTTTACATGAAACATGAAAATCAAAATACAAGATGTTCTTTTACAACAAATCATAACAATCATGCTGTGAAATAAAAACTACTTAGTACCATCTCCTGCTTGTAATGGTTCACCTGAACAAAGTTTTGCATGGAATGATCACTTTCTTTTCCATGGTAACTGCTTAGACTCAGAAAAAAAACATATTCACCATTTTAAATTCAGTATTTGTGCATTACAACAATAAAAAGTCCACTTGCTGTTATCAATGATCCACACAAAGAAATCAATTATACAGTGATAGTTTACGTACTTTCATATATATCATGTTGACTTCCTTGAAAAACGGTAAAATCGATGTAATCTGTTCAGTATATTTCGAGCATACTTTTTCAATGATAAATGTCATTTAGCGGCTGTGTTGCTTTGTGTCATAACTTGTGTTCTTTACCGAAACATTTTTTTATCGGAAATTATGTTAAAACTTTAACATTGACGCAAAATCTGTACATTGTTGACGCCGGTTATGCATCACATGACCAACTTGTGAGCTGATTATGTTTCTTTTCTTAAATATAAGTTAAGCTCGGTATTAAAATGTTAGATAATATTTTTGAAGGTTTGATCAAGGTCAGGAAAAGTACGTGGTTGTCTTATAAAATAATAGTAAATTAATTTTTCAAATACAGCTTGTATACTTGTAAATCGTTTATTTTCATTTCCTCTTTCCAACAACTTATAATTATATTAGCATTATCTCTATTTGCAATATAAAAAATAGTAGATTTCAAATTATGTGGAACGCTAAAACTGCTACAGCAAATCATTCTTTAGACTATGGATATTCAATTGTCAACAATTTACCACACTTCTGGTATCTTTTGGAGTAAAAATATTGTATTTAAACGAAACCAGATTAAAATATTTTGTCATACTGTCTGTTCCTATAAGATGGAAAGGTGTGAATACCAAGGTTACATGTATAATACTTGCCATATACCGTGTCACATTCCACATTGTCAAATGGAACTTCGATGATATCTACTTTCCTAACATGTCTTGGACTGCTGCAGAGCAGATCATTTCTTGAATTGTACGCTAGCATTCCTGAAGTCTGCATAAATATCAGTTGTTCCAAAGCGCAAGTGTAGTTCAAGGGATTTTTTTTTATATACCTTATGAAAGAAAACTTCCTGTATTAATTCATGTTTCTGCAGCACTACAGATTCGTAAAGTTAGACCACTAGATATAGCAAAATTTAAAACGGAGCATGATTTGTAACATTATTTACTCTTTGAATATGTTATTTTACACTATTTCGAAGTCTGAGTTAGATAGTATATAGAAGAAATGTTTTGTGTAAAAAATCTAGTAATATATTGTTAATTATCGTATAATGAATTATTAATATTCTAAGTTTGCCCAAAGAATAAAAGATTTTTTTCTTGCTGCTCAGTATAAATGATTTGTTAACAGAATAAATAGAGTGTTTTACAAATACTCACAGATACTGTAAAGTCGGAGTCGTCACAAACATATCCTTAGTCAAAATCACGATATTGTTTCTTGTCAATGACCTAAGTACACAGTTTATATTCATATACTGATGGCGTTATCTTTTTTTATTTATATTTCATATAAAATAACTATAAGGGGCATGGTCACGATTTCACAGTTTATATCATATATTGATATCATTGTCTTACAATTGATATGTAAAAAGCATTAAACGTGTCTTGCCAAATGGTTTTTCACTCTCCTTTTATAATCAAGGAAGATAGATACTTCAAATTACCATAACAGTGGGGGTTTTTTTTATCTAAAACACTATATCTATAACACTAACACATTTCTTAACTTACAATTTTTGTAAGTTCAAAAGTCCTTCAAAAGCGTCTTCGTCTAACGTGGCAATTTGGTTTCCATCCAACAATCTGATATATATATATATATATATATATATATATATATATATATATATATATATATATATATATATATATATATATATATATATTATACATTATTTCAGGAACAAGGAATCATTATTTGAGTATAATGAGGTGATAATTTTGGTTGGGGCGTGGTCAAATACAATAAAACCTGATCTGGGCTTTATTATATTATAGATTTGACCATGCTCTGACCGATATTTTAACTTCATTTTACTTATATTTATATTATTTTCAATTTGTACACTTAAAAACAATTTTTTTTGATGTTGCACACGCTATGTATTAATAACCGGCGCAGCCAATACCGTTTTTCGGTTATCCTGTATGACACGCCCATTTTGTTTCGCTCATCTTCTATGACCTTTTTGAGCTATATAGGCTTCAAAATTGATTCATAATGTTATCGCAGACAAAGAGAGTTGAAAATGTAAATATTAAAGTTTGATGTGTCTCGACACATTGATGTGTTACTTATGAATCTATCGGTTATCTTCTTGAGTGAAACAAAAATCACAATTGAAAGAGCGATAAAAGATCTCTATTATTTAATATCAATTTTATTAATAAATATGAACACTACTCGTAAAAGGCAATGTATATCATATTTCTCTTTCATCATCAGTATCCCTACAACCCCTATAGCAGACCTCTTAACAGTTAAAAGTATTTCGCTGTAGAGGTCTTTTTTTGTGAACCTACATCTTACATCGCCGTCTGACTCGGTCGAAATGAAATTATCAATTTTTTACGTACTTTTTCCAAGCCAGGATAATACTAACATCAAATTGTAATACGGTGAATGTATCATTTACAAACAGTTCCACAACAGCAACCGAGGTATATTTACCGGTCGAAAAAATTACAGTCGGTTGCTTTTCCGATCGAGGCATTAAGGTTACACGGACGTCTAAAGGCATGACTTACTCTTTGTAGTAAAAAGCGTAAGAAAATAAAATCAAATATGATACGATCAATTAAAAAAAAGAACTTCGGTCCCTGGTATACTATATGAATGAATTTCTAAGGTATCCGCCTAGATAGTGCCGCCTTACTTCGCGCGTGTTGTTCATCCAGAATTTATAACGGTCTGCATCGAATTGTATACTCTGGCAGCACAACACCAAACATAGTGAATAAGCGATAGTAAATCACAGAAAGTAATAACATGTTGTCGTTTTTATCAGTTTACTGCACGTTCTATATGCTTTGCACATAAGCGATGATATAACAGTATGACACAGGGAAACGTTCTACAACTATCAAGGAATTTCGAGATATGTGTGTTTGGGATTATCTGTATTTAATTAATTTTGTTCTAGATATTCATTATCAGAGCAGTGGTTGTCATTTTTTTTCAAAACACGTCACTAAAACTTCTTTCTGTTATCAAAAACGTGTTTGGATTAATAAAATACCTTAACCCAAAAAAGCATGAATAGCGCCTTATATAGGCGGTGTGTACCAATGATCGTAACAATAGAAATGGCAACTAATATGGCGGCAGTCGTAGATTAAAGGGAAATGATTTCTGAATTCAAGTCAGATTTAACTATACATGATAGAAATACTTACTGAAAAAGCTTACATGGGATTTTTTTTTTTCAAAAACAGGTACTTTTTGCATTAAATATGCCTTAGCTGAGGTATGTGTAGCCCTCTTTTTACACCACCTTTAAGCATTTTTGTCGACACACCTTAACGAGTAAGCATCTATGTATAAGCATTTATTTTTAAATAATTAATAAAAAAAATTACTTACAGTTCCATTAGCTTGGGTAGATCCGATAGTATTTTTCCAGTTATTTCTGATAATCTGTTCTCGGATAGATCTCTATAATAATTAAGACACAGACTAGAAATTAGATATTGTTTGCATATTGCCTTGAAACCCCTAGCCAATCTATATGTATGTAGTTTATAATAATGCATTTCACTTAGATCATATTATTGGTGCTTAACAGTTCATAGGATATGTGAATTTTTTTAATCCACTTCTTTGGTTGTCCACTTATCTGTTCAGAATTTTTTCGAAAGTGTACCATTAAAGTATTCTAGGAATGACATTCATTTGATCTCATTTATCCATTTATGGTAAGTTGTAATGTTAAAGGGGCATGGTCACGATTTTTGTCCAAAAAAAATTCCTGACTCTCAAACATTTGATCAGCAGAAATGCATTCCTAAAACATTATAAACAATTAAAACAGAAAAAATGACAAAATCGTGAGTATACCCTTTAACGCCGAGAAACATCATACCAGAAAAAAACCAATTTAATTATTTCACTCAATGTATACGTACAGAATTTCAAGATTTGATAATCCCTCAAAAGTATTGATCTCTACCGTGTCAATCTGGTTGTATCTCATAAACCTAAAAATTAATAAATTACATGTTCTTTTTTATCATAGGAAATAAATTACAACTGTAAATATACAGCAATAAGTTAATCTTAGGTAGCAAGGGACAGTTTCGAATAAGGTACCCGTCAATATTTTTGTAAAAATGAGAATTGCTGTACTTGAAGGCTTATGAGTGTTGCTAAAATTCATGAAATGATTTTTAATGATTATCATTAGTTAGAGGGGTGTCTCTTGTTGAAATTGATACGCAATATGTAGGCCCCTTATGTTAGGTACATGAGAATCAGAAGTAAAATGCGAAACCTGCGGCTATGACTGTTGTGCTGACTTTACACAGTGAAATTGCAAGTTACAGACGAGAGGTAAAATAACACGAAAAGGAGGTGGATGGGACATTGTAAACTATACAGCGGTAAGTTTCTGACATGTGATAGTGCAACATGCACGCGGTACGGAAGGGCAACCCTCTGCAGGGAATTAGCTGGGGGAGGTCTAAAAAGCTGAAAAATCATGAAAAATTAGCAAAATATGAAAGGGTCAAAATCTCATCAAAACCAGTTTGTAGAGAATTTTACAGGTTTTGACTAGTAATTTTCTTCAGAAATTGGTGATTGGCCTTATAAAGAGTGAATTAAGGGTATTTGTGCTGAATGGGAACTGAGGAAATTCTAGTTACAGAGTTCCGAAGACATGCATCCCTTGGCTACAATGAATTGTATCAAAAAAAACTGTCCCCTGCCACCTTAAAGCAAACATAAATACATAGTGGTATTTGGTCGCTATATTAGTTGTGATCGTTCCTCAACTGCTACAGGGGTATAGATACATGCACCGGTCGAGAAAGTTACGGTTGGTTGCTTTTTAATCAAGCTATTTAGGTTGCACGGGCTTCTCATTGCATGAACTACATTTTGGAGTATATTATTTGAAAAAGAAACAACAATCAATAGATAAAAAAGAGTACGATATTTCAATTGATAAATTGTCAAGGTATCTCAAGAGTTGCCTAGCTTCGCGTGAGGATCAAACACGTGCTTGTCATACAGCTGGCATAACGTCTTGATTAAATTGCAGTCTCAAGCTACATTATATCCAACATAATAAAATAAGCAATGGCAATTCCAAGGAACAACGTTTTGTCTTCTTCTTTTTTTATCAGAAACACTAGTCCATGCTGTAACCGCACGATCTACAACAGAGTATATTTTGGGCATGTGCAATGATATACATTCACATGTTAGACTTAGGGAACCGTTCTTAAAGGATTTAGTATTTTCGAAAATATGTATGCCTTGATTTTAGCATGTTCTGTTTTGTCTTTCAATGGATATTCCTTTAAAAGCAGCTGTAGTTGTCATAGTTTCTTCAAAACGTATGTTTACAAATCTTTACGTTCTTTGTAACGTGTTAGAGTGAATGAAATACCTAATATGGTGGTAGAAATAAAAAAGAAATAATCCATATTAATTTATGAATACGTGTCAGCTTCAAACAAGAGTTCGGTTTATCTTGTTTTTGTTCTGGAGGGGGGTTGTATTACTACCTGGTATGTTTTGATCAGACAGAAACATCTATTTTTTTATTTCAAAAACAATTGCAAAGTCTTACAATAGGAATAACAATAATGTGATCACGAAAGCAATTACGTTTATCGACTCGATTTATCTAGGGAAACTACACATTAACTTCAGAAAGTACTTGTATTCCTATCTACACATAACAAATATTTACTTTTCAGAGATTTTATTATCGGAGAAAGATTTTTTTACAGAAACCAAAGAGCAAAGTGCATGTCATTATATTTATACTGAAATGTAAATAGTAGAATAACAGGTTGTTATGGAGGGTTTTTGATTGTTATTGCAGTTGAATTTATTTCGAACGTTACTACAGGATGCATTTGAAATTCGTCACATCACACAACATTTATTTTTATTTCAGAAAACGATATAAAGTGTCTTGCTGTTAATCTAACATCAGGATTAATTTCATCATATATAACAATCAACAATACGTGTACATCATTTAAACTACTAACATTCAGGATTATTTTAAATTGACTTATTATTTTGGTATGTTCAAATACTCTAAAACTTTTAAATATAGCTAACTTCTGATTCACGGTTAATATTTGTCTCTATTCTGGTATATAAAGCTATGAATAAGAGATGGAAATAGCATTTAAAATGTTTACGATTTGAACAGGAAATAAAATCCATTTTTGAATTAAATCAATCCTCCGAGCTAATTTTTTAATAAAGCAAGCAAATCTAATAGTATAAAACATTGCAGATTGCCTTTATTCATCGTTATTGTTTATTAGATTTTTTTAAGAAACAAAAAGTGGTTAATTGCATTAAGATTAACCTTAAAGTGGAAGGCTTTTGATATATTTCGTTCATAGACTCATCAATATAAGTACCATATAAATCAATTTAAATAACTCACACTGCTCGTAGGTTAAGGAGACGATAGAATACTTTTGTCCCAAGTTCAGATAAGGTGTTGACGGATAAATCCCTGTCAAAAATATTTTGAAAATAAAAGAGGTAATGATTCCGCATATTAATAGTTTAACTTTACGAAGATGTGAAATTTCTCTCGCATCACTTACAGTTCCTCAGGCTGTACTGTGTCTTCAAAAGTATAGCAGTCTATACTTTCAATCTGGTTGAAACTTATGTCCCTAAAAACATAATATGTGCACAATAAAAAACTGTAACAGTTGACGCAAACAATCAACGTGTATTTAAAAGGATGGTCTTTAAATTGTTAAAAGGTATGGTACTTATCTTTTTAAAATTGTTTATGCATACACACTTTGTCTGAATGAAAAATAATACTTTCAAGTTAGGCTCGAAATATCAGCTAGTTTTCCAAAGGTTCTAAAGGTTCGAATGTTGCATACACTGACTGTTAACTAAAGCTTGCAAGAGAAATATCTTCGTTGTGAACTGAACTGATGCAGAAGTAATGTAAGCTAATCTATATAATAATCCCGGTTTTTTACGGAAGTGGTAGTTAAAATTAGGTTAAAATGGTATGAGACACATCCATTTTGACACGTTTTCCTTACGAAATAAACAATAAAATCAAGTAAAGTCTATATTTTTTTTGTCCTTTCCAAAAGTGATACTTCACAGCGTAGCGCAATTATTGATTAGAGCGTGAACTACAAATCTGTAAGATTAAACCCCGCTGAACTGATATGATTTTAACTTTTCCAAAATTTTTAAAATATATTTTGTTGTTAAAATACTATAAAATCTTAAAATTCTAAACCGGTGGAAATATTTTAATCATAATGAACTTTTATCAACATATATCGATAGGTGTCCCATGCAACTTAAAGTGAAAAACTTACAGAGCACACGTGTCATTTAGTAAGCCCATAGGAACATTTTTAAGACCTCTCCAAACACAGACTGAACTTGTTCCATTGCCATAGCTACATTTTGCCAGACTGCATTCGCAGCGATCTGGACATCCTTTAATATTAACGTTGGAATCTACTACATTTAGTTGAAACATCAAAACTGGAACATAAATTCCATAAATCAAACAATCCCTTGAACTGCTCTCCATGAATGCATACACACATAAACCAGATTGTTCCAAAGAGGTTTTACAAGCATTTAATGGTGTAATTTTGGTTTCTTAAATTAAATATCACTACATTTTGAATTTAACATTTTGGATCATAAGCATTTCCGGGGTTTTTTCTAATGCCATTATATTGTGATATATAAAGAATGAATATACGTACCATTAATATCATTTACCAAGAAAACGGATGTTTTAATCCTATTCTAGCTTTAGCGGAGACGGGCGGAAGGATTAATATGTTATTTAAATCCTACTGCGAGGCACAAAGACCAGTGGGTATTCACCGAAATAATATGTTTTGTCTCTATGATTCAATTTCCTCATCACGTAGTGGCTGTTAAAGATATTATTCAACTTTATTCAGCTGTATAGAGACATAACAGACATACATGTTCAAGTGATTAATACTTTTGAAAGAGATACCTATAAAAAGAAAAAAGTGCAGAGTTTTTTCTTCCAAAGTCAATTTGACTTTTTTAATTTAAATATCCAAAAACTTTATTGTTAGATGTCATTAACCGAATCCGATTGTTAATCTACGCTGAACAATACCTATATTCCGTCCCATAGTGTCTGCCTCCACCACTTTTGCTTAATATTTCGATAATCAAAATTTCCTTTGTGCAGTTTTATGTTCAACGGCTAGAATAAAACATTCCACATTTTCTGTATTGGAAATGACCCTCTACAGCTTCAGACAACACAACAAAAAATAAAAGGTCTTTGGGATTTTGCATGGTAAAACGCATTAAAAGTACCCGGATAAGAAAAAAAGCATCGGGGGAAAGGGGCAGGGGGCCTGCCCTCTCCCACCCCACTTTTTGCGCAGCAAAATTTTCTTAAATTTACATACAAAAGTTTAATTCACATGGAGCTGCTCCCTCCTCCACTTTTATGGAACCATGTAAAAATTGAATTGAAGATATAGAAATTTGAACAGTGAAATTGTAAAATTGCTACCCCTACGGATTATGATTTGCCTGATTTTGGAAAGTTCCCTTTTTTTTTGGGGGGGGGGGGGGTTGTCAAGAGATTGCGATGAGTATGATATAGCAGTGATGCACAACAATTTCACAGTACAGTTTCGTTAAGCATCAGTATACAGTGTTTAGTTAAGTAAAAAAGACGACCCTTTATAAGGCCTTATTGTAGCCTACAATAAGGGCAAATAACACGTTAAAAACTGAAGCTTTTGGCAAAAGATCAAATTTGTCTTTGAAAAAAAAAATCTGGTTAACGTTGCTTTAATTCTTGTTAAATTAATTGTTAGTAACAAATTGGATATAAACACTGTACGCAATATAAGAAGAAAGACAATATGTATATGCAATTTGTGTAATCATGGATAAATTAGATAAATTCCTTTATAAGGTTTTAATTAGCCGTTGACAATAAGTTTCCTCTTAGTGATTTGAAACAATTTTATCTTATTTTACCAAAAAAAAAAAATACCTACTGCCTTTCTAATGATATTTACAAAGCTTAATTCTAAAAGAAATTTAAACTGATCATAAACTCTCTCTACAATGATTGTTTTATTCATGTAACCCGGCTTTCAGATCTAACGAGGCGATGCCCTTCAAGTTATGTATCTAAACCACGGCAAAATGAATATAAAAGGTCATATTGATACATATTTTTAAATGTAAATGATAGGTAAATAGATATTATTGTATTTCGGTAAAAGGTGGGAGCGATATTACATGTATTTGCTATGGTATTAAGAGAACACATTTTATAGTTCTATACCATACGAAAACCTGCATTGCCTAGAGAGGGTATTTTTAGGTGTATATCATAGATGGGTTCGACAAAAAAAGTCTTTATGACCCCCCCCCCCCCCCCCGCCCCTAGTAAGTGTTTTGTATCCGCACCTGATGTCAGAAGGTGATTAGACATTCATTTATGTGTATCTTTATTCATAATAAAAATTAAATTTCTCTCTCTCTCTCTCTCTCTCTCTCTCTCTTTATTCGTCCGAATAAATAACTTTTTTTTCCAAACAAATAAGTTATTCGTCCAAACAAATATCTAACTCGTTCTAATTTGTTCGAAATTCGTCCGAACAAAATTCTTAATCGAACGAACAAATAAGGTTTATTATTTTTTTTTATCTGGCCTTTCCACGCCGACGTACACTGTACGTAATGATTGTCGTTTAATTGAATTACAATTTTGGCAAAAATTATGCAATTCAATGCTTGTTGACCATCAGTGGTAAGAAATGCCTTCGAAATATTTCTGTTCGTCCCTATGGAAAGTAATTTCTTTTTCTCTACAGTGGTAATTTACGTTGTTGATTGAGATTAGCCAGTTGTTTGACAGAGTAAGCGTGGATTTACAATAAATTCTACGGTCGGATTACGGGGTAAATGGTATGATTAGAACAAACTTAAATCCTCACAACCTGAGGATGGTTATAGTTTCATTCTTTTCGGCTGTATGGTTTCTTGCAAAAATATTTTCATCACTAGAGATTCTTTTTCTTATCGTCCACGTTTTGTAAAAGCTTGAATTTACACTTCCTGAGCAAGATTCAACACAAGTTCACAAGTTTCAGCTTTAATGGCGTCATAGTTTTTGAGAAGATCTTTTAAAATGCCAACAATATTTCAGTAAATCTACCTTATCTTCTAGTTAAAAAAGGCGAGGATTTTTTGTATAAGAGCCAAGATTTGTTGAACTTGACCTAGTGGTTTTGGAGGAAAAGATTTTTAAAAATCTGAAAATTTTAGGAAAACAAAATTATCGACAGACAGCTGTCTTGTTGTAAATTTTGAATTTTACCCAATCGCAGTTAATACTTTACAATTAAATTTTATATTTACTACCATCAGGTAAATTCCCTTTAAGACAACGACCAAATTGTGATCAGAAAAGTTCATGTGAGCATTCGGTTCTTGTGGAAAAAATCCTTTATGGAGTTTTGCATAAACGAGGCATATACCGATATTCAATTAAGAACACAGAAGAGCAGCATTAGAGAGTTTCAATAAATACATTTAAAACTCAGGAACATGTTATTAAGATGATTAACAAAAAGGAAAGTAAATCAAAGTAAAATGTAAATTAGATTCTTCCCTTGCAAAGTATTACCTTTTTTCTCAAAAAAGTGGTAATTTAAAAATTAGGACATCCTTTACGTTGCAGATACGTATTTTCTTTTGTGTTCTTCAGATGCATGTAAACATTTATTGTAAAACCTGAATATGTAATTTGAGATAATCGAGGTTAGGATTTAAAATGCTTTTATTTTATTTTTTAAGTTTAAAAAAGAATTTAAGATAATTTAACATGTAAATTTTAACACAAATGTTCTTTTCCAATGAGGTATCATTAATAAAAATAAAAATGATTTAACATCGATCGCTTTTTGTAATATTATTTATCTATTATTGGACAATAACGTCAAAAACGAATAGGGTGTAATCATCAGTACACTCTGTTTTATTGAAATTTTTAGATTTAACTTTAAAAATTTTAACACATCAAAACTGAATGGATAAAAAAATGAGAAAAATTAATATATGTTTACTGTCCGGTAGTCATGAAGGTTACACTACAAACATAAAATTACAAGTTTTCAAGTGCATCTAATTTATGATGAATCATGTGTAATTGTAATCAGCAACATTTACACGGAACGTGAATGACAAATACCATTGGTTGTTGCGGGGAGGTATGTCGATGTTCAACCCGATATCGACAGCGTCTTTTGCTGTTTATATCCATCGAAATGTGGTACTAGAATGATTGTACTGTTCTTTTTATGTGATGCATACTTGTTACCCGCAAAGGTAAGACCATTTCCCAAATAATACCTTTTTATATATGAAGTTTAAATAAATCTTTTTTTTTACAAAATATAGAAAACAATACAAAAACAACACAGGAATCTATATTCAGGTGAATGTTTTGGTCCATTGGTCCTCTTTTGTTTTAAATAATGCTTTCATTGTAGAACCTACTCGTATACTGAAAGAGTTGACTTTGTTAATATTTCCGTGGATTAAAATATTTTGTTCATACGTTCGTCTTCGAAACCCTGTTCGTTTTACATATTCAGTCAGCATTTCAGCATGCTGATCTCTAGATTTTCTCTATTTCCTGAAAATGTTGATCACATATACCATTTTTCACTTGAAAGAGTTTTCAGTTTTTTAGGAACACGCAGCATACAGAGTTCATTCAGTTATTGGTCAAGCTATTTCATGATAATGCACTACAATGTATAGAAACCGCTTCATACAAATGTAACTATCATCATTAACAATGTTTTGCCAATTTCAATACTACTTGGAAACATTATCTATCTGTGAATGTGTCAACTGACTTCATCAAAGCTCAATTTTTGTTTATGTCGGCAGAAAAATTATAGATGTAAAGACAAATAGCTTTGTATAAATTATTTTAATCATTAACAGCGCAAAATGCATTGCATTATACGCCTCTTTATAATTTTGGTACATGAGTATACAGCTATTCTTTCGTGTCACTGGAAGTGTTTAGGTCTACATCGCATCATAGGTTAAACACCAATTTTTCAAAATGACTTAACTGTTATTTTTCGGATCATTTTTTTTTCGTCGAGGTAAGAAAAGGTTTGGAACACCTGTATTCCACCCGATATGTGTAATTAATTAACACTTTTGTTAATAGACTCTAACTTTTTATTCATTTGCATTGTGTATCTTCATTTTATCATATACAAGGAACGGGGAATTGGTAGTGTGTGCGGATTATCATCAAATAATGATTAAGGGGGGGGGGGACTTGGTAACTTTATTTACACAAAGTCGATATTGTTATGTTAATAAGCCATGAGCGAAGGTCGAAGTGGCCAATCGGAACACTATATTGAACTGCGCTTGCTTACATTTTGTGTAAAAATAATTCATAAAGACTCAAGCAGAACAATTTGTAAATGATTGAATTTATGATTCTCCTCTTTATTCCATCATGTAATAATTAGCAAAGATGTGTTATACGTGTTATACGGTTTCTTTTTATTTGGATGCGTTCGCTCCAACACACAAGCTACTTCACAAGAATCAAGTTAACTTCCATAGGCAATTGAAGACAAAAAGAAGAGCAAAAGTCTACATTTAAATTTTATTCAGACAATGGTAATCATTCACTTAATTTCTCTGTGCAGTCTTTCCCGGTATATCCTGTTTCACACTTACAATAACGTCCCGTCTGGTGTTCCTTACACTGGCACGTGCAAGTGGACTCGTCCAATGCCGCGCCATTGAAGCAGTAAATATTACAGCGACTGCTACAGTCAGCTCCTGTTAATACAACAGAAATATCAGGTGTCATTATATTTACTTTTAGAAGCTGGATGGTCATCAAATTAAGGTATTCAATATATAACATTTTGTACCTAATAAATGAATGGCCCTATATTCTTAATCATGATATCATTTTGTAGGTGTTATCAAATATAAATACTCCACCATAATTTTGATTATGGTCTAATTAATCACACCTTGAATTGCACTGAAGTCTATTGGCAAAGTATGTTTTATTAAGATATTCTAAAAAGGAACTTAAAATCCGTAAAACTCTTTTGTTAATACATGCAGAAACTTTCTCTTTATTAAAATGTGAAATAAACCGCAGATAGTTTGACGAATGTAAAAAATAAATTTCATCTAGAGGAAATTACCTCTTTTTTTAAATCAACTTCCAAATGGCCGGCTTTTTATATGTAGTCAGTCATGTGAATTTAGTTTATTTCAATTTCATTGTTATCTAGAAATACATATTAAACTAGTGTAAAATAATTCTCATTGTTCAATACCCCTTCATTATACATTGAATTCCTTTAAATCTAGACATAGATGTTTGTATTTTAGAACCTCTAATTGAGTTACAAAGAATTCATTACTTTTTAGCTCCAATTTTTGATGATTTTTTAATATTTAAACAAAGCTTATCTTTCGATATGTAAGTTCTCCAAAACCAGGTCCCAGAATCATGAAGCAAATTAAGACTTAAGTGAAACCTGTAAACTGTGTTGATATCTCTTGATTAAACATACTGACAAAATTGAAATGCTATTAAAAGTGTCTTGATATAATGTTTTAAATTATAAATTTCCATTGTCATTTTATGATAAACCATTATTTTATGACTGGTTGGAATTTTGACTTTATGATCCCGAGGCCTACAAGGTTTATTCTACCATCTAACGGTATGCTAATACTTTTTGGGTTTTAACATTTTTGAGATGCAAATGACAAATTTCTTCAACAGATCTTCTCACATCGATTTTCTGATACCGAATAAAATTTGGATTGAAATTGTTTATTTTGAAAGTTGAATACTTTATATAGGATCTTTCATGATTTGGGTAGGTATATAATTTCTATCTAGCGAGTTGTGTTATTTCTATTCCCGAGGCTTGGTGAGGGGATAGTAAACACAAAACGAGTTTGATATAAATCATTAACCTGTGCAGATCATGAGAGTTTTTTTATTACATGTTTACTACGTTTTTTTGTTAAATCCTCATTTTTTTCTGTAAAAATTATTAAATTGTGAGCCCCACAGCATATTTACTGCAAGACGTCAACACATTTACGCATGAAACATTTTTCTTAACGATTTAACAAAGATACTTTAACATTTTATTTTCGAAACTATTTTTTTTTATCATTTCATGAAAACAATGAATAAAACGGCAAAAAATGCTTCACAAGTACAACTCCACACTTTTCAACTAAATAATTTTTGTACTTGTATTCTACGTCAATCAAGAACCATAACTATGAGGTCACCTGACGTAAGAATACACAGTGTAATATCATCAATTAATCCCATGAGTGATATCCACCGCATAATGAGCTAAACATGTGATAAAATTATTTATCTAACGTAAAATTTGCATCAATGTACCACATGCATGGCATCATTTTTTTGGCATATATCCTATCGTTCTTTTTTGCTAACACATCTATAAAATAAACAAAATATCCCATATATTTTATTACCGTAAAATCCAGAAGGACAGTCACAAGTACGCAGTTTAAGGTTGTAAGTCCCGTTATTCTTACATTCACCTTAAATAAATGTTAAAATAAATCTTGTAGAATTAGTTGTATTTAAAGATACATAGACAATGACCTTTGTCAATCTAAAAAAACTGAAACCCTTATTTTCTAAATATGTTGTTATCATTCTGTACCGTTAATATTAATGAAGGTTAATAGCAATAAAATGTCTTTTTAACACTTTTATACACGATTTTCAAAGGAAATTTGCTCTAAAAATTGATGGATTATATTATAAAACATGCATTTTAGACAATATAAGATAGCGTATTTTATATAATCTTTTATTCCTATTGATTAAAATTAAGAATATAACATAATCATATTGAATCAGCTGTTTATTAAAACTCACCAGTTTTGGGTAAAGAATAAGCGTAATGAATGCCTTTGTTTTCCAAAGCGTTCTTTTGATAAAGCTGAAATCAATTAAAAAAAATGCAATTACGGACCATTTTCATTTGGTAGGAAAATATCGCTTTGAAGACTTTTTGTGATCGACTTCGGTCGAACACTATTGTGTCCATATGAGGCATCCGACAAATGCGTCCATGTGCGCACACATTCCGCTTGCATAAGTAGTTCTTATTTAAAAACTTGAAGCGTTGGTTTAGTTTTTATATAACATTTCACTTAGTTTTATTTTCAATTCATTTACCTTAAGAGATGCAAACATACATTAAATACAGTTCGACCTGTTTATTTACGAATGCACGTTTTGTCTCACGCGTAAGAATTTCGATCGAAATTCATTCAGTAATGCAGTTGACCTCGATGAACTGACCTCGATCATGAGAAGATGCTCCATGGACTGACCTCGATCTATTGATGTTGCATAATAGTAGCTAGGAATTGACTTGATTTATAAACAAGGTTACGTTATGATGCGACCTCAATAGCAAGTTATGGTGGCATTCAAATTTTTTTTAGTCGCATTAAATTATTTTATTACAACTCTTTCTTTGTATACGTGTTAATGCTCTTTGAAGAGCCCTACTCAGTATTCTGAAGAAGAAGAAGAAGAAGAAGAAGAAGAAGAAGATAAATTGATATTTAATAATTACGTTAAAAATATACAACTACACAAGGAGTTTACGAACGGATTTCCCAAATTTATTTCAAAATTAAAATTGTTGACGGTTTATAATGATGAAATTATGGTACACAGATTCAAAATAATCTATGTTTTGTAAAAATTCTGTACTTCTTTAATTTTTTTACATCAAACTGATCATGTTGCTTGCTTCTAGCTATCTATATATCATTATTTCCGATCATTCCTTTAAATGGAATACTTGTTGCAGAGCTTACCAACGCTGATGAATCGAGGTAATCTTATTAAATAATACGTAATGTCTATGACCTAGTTTAATAACCATGCATATTGCCTCAATACTTCTCTTTATAATCACTAATAGATTAATAGAACAAGTTTGTAAAAATTACCATTTCAAAGTTTCTTCTCACATGGTGATGAAATGTTAATTTTTGAAAATTTTAATCAATTTTTGAATGTGGATTAAAGTAAGTAAGTTTCTTTATGTATAATCCTACCTTGATGATAGCAGGCTCGGAGATAGGTCCCGTTGTATACAAGTACTCAATATATTTATAATGCCAGTAGGTGTTCGCCAAATTGACCGGATTTTTACTCTCATCCGTGTTCGACACCCAGCTGCTTCCAACATGGCTGACGATAACGGGGACGTCATCTTTATCGTACATCTCTTATGTAATGAAAAAGTCAAACTGTAAGAGAGAGAGAGAGAGAGAGAGAGAGAGAGAGAGAGAGAGAGAGAGAGAGAGAGAGAGATACGGGGAATACATCGAAATAAAGAGTAAAAGAGAAAGATAAAATTTAAGGGAACGAGTGAGAGAGAGACATAAAGAGAGAAAATGAGAGTTAAAATGATAAGGAATTTAATCACGACTATAAATTGACAATGCCTGGATGTTAGCTTGACATAGTATCTGAGTTGAACATATTTTATTGACAAATGATGCCAAAAGGATTGGACACACTTTCCAGAAATTTAGAGAGTTCTCTCCTTGTACATGATATATTACAATTACAATTCCATACAATGCCAGATAACATTTATAACAGTTATAGAACACTTAGTGAAACACAAAAAAATCATTAGTTGTGAATGATGTAATACTGTGCAAATCTAGAATTAAAATTAGTATGGGTAAGAAAGTTATGCAAATGATTTAAAAACCTAGATAAATCTTCCACACTTTTGTATAAGTGTATGAACTTCTTTAGATATTTTCATATTTTCATATATCATATATTTCATATATCATCATGAGATAAAGTTTTGTCACCTCAAAGTACATCAATTATATTCAAAAAGTTCAACGATAAAAGGTCATACAGAAATGGTTGTCTTAATTCATAATGAATATTTTTTACAAACGAAATGTAAAAGTAATGAACATCTTACAAACTTCCACATAAATGCATTGGGTTGGCTCATATGTTACATCGATAAAGATCATAATTGAGAACACAGCTATGCCTTTATTTCGTATGAATGATATTTTAAATTTTTTTACCAAAAGAGAAAATATCTTATCCAGCGTTTTCTTTTATCAAAATCAATAGGTTAATAGCAGGGAAAACTATCAGATTAATAGACTTTTTAGTATAATAACGATGATTATTGACAGTGAATACATCTTTACTTACCTATGAAATTATTTTCCATTATCCAATAGTTAAACCAAATTTGAATATTATATGCTCCTTTTGGTATCTCAATCATTAGAGTTCTATTACCTGCAAAACATTGTTTTTATATACATTGAAATATTAGTAACCCTTTTTGGAAATTGTGTACAGGATGACATTAATTTTATTATACTTATCAATACCCATTAAAAAAGACATTAGAGCATTCTATCTGGCATTGGTTAAAAGTTTCAATGTTACAATATAGAATGAATTTGTATCCAATTAGATACGGAGTGGATACGTATTAAAACATAGTAACACTTCCGTTAGGGCTGCAGTATTGTTGTTTTATATTTAGGCGGCACTACCGGCATATTTACATGTAAATGTACTACAAAGGTAAAGTTAAATGTCGCGAAACAAGTTACCTTCTCCAGGTATACCCGTTAATGTTCCCTGTATGACGTCACATGTGGACCCATCCCCACCACAAACACCACATTCATCAAACTCTTTTGTCCCTCCAAGGAAAGCATCGTCGCACCCAAAGATATAAACATAAAGATATAACATAAACATGCAGAAAATCTAGAAACAGTGAAACAGAAAGTGAATTTTAACTACATTTGTATGTGCTTGCAGTGCTAGGTAATATATAGCCTTTTTTTTGCTTTCTAAATTCTATAAGTTTATCATCTCAGGACAAACGTCTCTCCTGGATTTTATTCCTGTTCTAATTCTGCCCTGAGAAGATTCATCGAAAGCAACTTCAAACTTTTTTATTACGGAAAATTAAATAATCTTTTTATTTGTAAAATCCAAATAAAGTATGAGTGAGTTCGAACCAAAAAATAGTTAGTCTTGAATTCAATATTGCTGATGCCTTTTAGCATCAAAAAATGCACGAGTGGTCAGATCCGAATTACTAAAAAAATATCAAAATAATTTCATAAATAGTAGATATCAGTAGAAAACTTAGAGACAAGATGTTTTTTACTTGCCCTGCAATTTCCCTCCAAACAAATAGGAGTGAGGCCCTTCTTTCTTGGCCAAGGTGAGCTCATGAAATCCATGTACTTAATTACTTTGGCATCGCATGGGGTAGCGTGCGGCATTAAGCCGAATCTTGTGAAATATGGCGATTTGAAATCACCCACTTCTTTACATCTAACTTCACACACATACTTTCCTAGTAAAAAGGATGAAATGGGTTCTTACAACATAATTTTAATGAATCAACTACAGTCTGTCCCGAGTTATTGCTTCCATCAATTTTTGATGATTTTTAATAAAAATACACATACCTCTGAGGCATTCAGAAGTTGGAGTTCTATTCGCTTTTCGCTATTCACTATTCGAATAGCGAATAGAATTCTGTGGTCGGTTCGCTATTCAAATTACCGTAAACATGCTAATAAACGAAAATTAAAATTGTTATATAAACTTCCCTTTTAAATTGAAAAAATAGTTTTATAGTAAAAATTATTACTTCCTCAACGAATCTGAACATTTACATAATGATCACGGCCATTAACAGGCTTAGCTAGCCTGGCGAAAATTGGAAATTTCGTATAATACAATTATAATGGGATATCTTTTGAGGGGCTGGCTTACACCTTGTATCCCATATTTGGGCCTTCATATTTGGTGGGGATGGGACCCCGGGAAAGCCCAGTTGACCCTCAAAAGGAATTGGGTTTACACGGCCATTAACAGGCTTAGCTAGCCTGGTGAAAATTGGAAATTTCGTATAATACAATTATAATGGGATATCTTTCGAGGGGCTGGCTCACACCCTGTATCCCATATTTGGGCCTTCATATTTGGTGGGGATGGGGCCCCGGGGAAGCCCAGTCGACCCTCAAAAGGAATTGGGTTAACACGGTCATTAACAGGCTTAGCTAGCCTGGCGAAAATTGGAAAGTTCGTATAATACAATTATAATGGGATATCTTTCGAGGGGCTGGCTAACACCCTGTATCCCATATTTGGGCCTTCATATTTGGTGGGGATGGGACCACGGGAAAGCCCAGTCGACCCTCAAAAGGAATTGGGTTAACACGGCCATTAACAGGCTTAGCTAGCCTGGCGAAAATTGGAAATTTCGTATAATACAATTATAATGGGATATTTTTCGAGCGGCTGGCTAACACCCTGGTCGTGATCATTATGTCAATGTTCAGGGTAGGTCAGCAATTAATAATTTTTACTATAAAACTATTTTTTTCAAATAAAAAGAGAAGTTATTATGAAATTTTGAATTTACGCTTATTAGCATGTTTACGGCAATTTTGAATAGCGAACCGACCACAGAATTCTTTTCAAATAGTGAATAGCGAAAAGCGAATAGAACTCCAACTTCTGAATGCCTACCTGTGAAAGAAATAGAATTGAAATCGATGAAAGGGAATATATCCAAGATATCTTCATTGAACAATTATCCCTTTTCACTCATAAAATTTCACAGGAACGAAAACAATTTTCTTACGGAGATTTGTAATGGGAAATGTTTACATCTTTTCTCCATTCGGAATACACTTGGAATACATAGCGCGATTTTTTAACGTTATCATCCGGGCTTATTAATTGCTGATGCAATGTAAAATTTCCGTAGACTTTCAATTTTAGGATGTGTATTGAAACCTGAAGCGGTAGAGGGGGCGTTTTAAAACAGATAATATGGATATTTTTCATATTAGTGGATGAACGTAGTTTGAGCACAAAGGTATTTACTATTATTGAAATATCAAGCAAAAAGTGGTGGAAGCAAACACTCGGGACAGAGTACTCAGTATATTCATTCTGAATTATTTTATACCGTTCAAAAAACATGGAAAAAATTAAGGTTTATACGACATATTTATATTACAAAAAGAAATGACGAGTAAATACTAATAAAGCATAAATTTAAGCATGCGTGGCTATTTCTCAACAGAATGAATGTATCTATCCCCGTTGAATTATACTCTGACTAATTCAACACTTTATTTTCAAGCATTGTAAGACACGTTTCTGAAGCTCTCTGTTTAATCAGATCTGCCTGTTTTGGACTATCATCTGAACACGGCTAGAACAGAAAATAATTCAAATTATAATAGTATTAGTAAATGGTGTCTCTTTGGTTTCCTTTACTGGTTTCTCTATGCATTATAGTGGCAGCTGGAAATGTTACACTAACCTCAGAATTACCAATCTTGGCTTCATTTGCATTGCTATCCCCTCCTTCACAGCCCGGGTGGTTTATTGGGCTGTCAATGTTAGATAATGATGCATTTACATTGGTATAAACCATGTTTGTAGACTATGGAGTTAAATTAAACTTGAAACTTCATGTAGGTAAAAATCTTCTTTACGGTTCATATATATCAAAGTCCAATGATACGCTTCACTGAATTTAATAAACAGTTGATCAAAAGCTAGTCTGAGCTTTTTATATGTTTTAATACTATTCAGCAAATATTTGATAATAAACGTGCATAAAAATGAGTCAAAAAATCACCTTGGATTGTTGCATCTTCGGCGTCTGTATGTTACCCCCACCCCACATGTTCTGGAGCAGGACTGTCACGCTCCCCAAGGACCCCATCCTCCTAGTCTGATGATTTTAGGGGTTTGTCTGGCATCCGCAAACGTGGTACAAGTTAGTTTAAAGCAAATCTATGAAAAACCACCGATGTTTAACCAATACATAATTCTAAACAAGAAAACTAAACAATCTCACGAGATATGAAAGGATGTTCAACATTTTTTTCTTTAAAAATCAAATGAAAAGAAGAGTGAGTGAGATCATCTCCGTCCTAAAAAATAGTTTTTTCATCTTTTAGACGAAAACATAAATTAAATCAAGCTATCATTTTTACAAGTGAATGCTCTGACTCAACGCACTTTTCCTTCGCCACAGTAGGAGCCGGGTATGTCCTGCCATCCATGGTTAAACATCCGGCCGTATAGGGATCCCTCCGTAAGATTCACACAACTGTAAGCCTCGCAGTGCTACCAAAAATGGGCGTATAAAAATTATATGTTATATATTCTATATGTTTCTTAATTAATCAATCTTCAATTATTAGTAAGGATGGATGGTCAATGAATTAATCATCAGATACCTTGTGAAAAATCATTTTTTTTTTTGCTTTAAGATTAGTGTTTTTCCCTAAATCTGTAGACAATTTTAAGCCTTTTTAAAACGAATTGTATAGTGTGATATTGCCAACGACCGTTAAGTCCTCTTAACTGCGTTAAGGATGAAGAGTTTGTTAAGACTTACCGAGTTATACTCAAACTTTCTTAAAAATAAGTTTGGACCGTATCTATTCTCACAGATGTCATCTGGACTGTATTCCTGACCTAGTTTAAGAATATTTTTACAAAAAGTTAATTATTTACATATCAAGTTTTAAATGTGGTTGTAGGTTTCTTTAGAAAAGGATAAATGAAATCATATTCGTAATAATACAAAATGTAACTAAAAAAATAAAAATGATTATTCTGGTATTAATTAAACAGTAGGGAATCATTCTATGAGTATTATGAGGTGATAATTTCAGTCAGAGCGTGATCAAACCAATAAAGCCCGAAGGACTTTATGATAGATTTGACCATGCCCCTTTCCCCCTCCACCGAAATTATCACCTCATAATAGTCAAAGAATGATCCCTTATTACTTGTATTAATATAATTTTTAGCAACTGTACGATTAAACATAAGAATATTGACATATTAATGAGATGTCTTTTAATTTTGCAAACCCTGTTGCGTGCCAACGATTCGTCATTTGAATATACTGGACTGTGAATACAAAATCTATTTGTAGTGTTATCACAGACAAAGGCACTGAAAAATGTAAATTATGAATAAAACTTTCAGTAATTGTACGATTTAATATTAGTTTATTGTTTATGCAAACCCCGAATGAGCCCCAACAATACGTCTTTGGCAATTATTGGACTGACAGGTACATAACAAAATCGAATCATGTTATCACAGACATATACAATGGAAATGTCAGTAATAGTGATTTCACTTTAGGACAATGATGCTTTATGATATACTAGTTAAGAATAGATAAATTAGTTATTTACCAATCAAAGATGAGCTCAGCTCAGCTAAAGCTTCAGTTTCTCTGAACACACATTTTGCTTTCTCAAGTCTGTATCAAAGAAAAATGATTTTCCTCATTTAATAAATACATAATTTTATGTATACACATAAAATATTTTTATTTTATCAGTTATCGAATTGAGGTTTGTGTTCAAAATGGCATGCATTAGACGATGATGCAGGCGCAAAGTGACTTTCAGACAACATAGTAAACGGAAACGTCCATATTGCATACATGTTTAATCAATTAATCAATCACACTATCAATCGCGATCAAAAATGATCAATCAGAGACTTTTTTATGAACCCCTGTATTCCAGCAGTGTGTTAAATTCTTCGTAAGGCGTTTAAAAAATTGACATTATAAATGTAGGGTTACCGTAAAGGATATGTTTAATAAAAGTTAGATGAAGGGTTAGGTTCGTTACATTACATGAATTGAAATAACAATGATATAATTGTTTGTACACACAATATCATAGGATACGCTCGTTTTGTAGTATTATAGCTCTGTTTATATTTACTTTCTATCTATTTCTAGAAATACCCACTGAAGAAAGTAATGAAGATCGTTGACGCTACATTAACTCCATCCTGCGCCGATCCTCCCATGATACCTACGTCACTTCCGTAACACCTGCCCGCGTCATGGTTCATTCCCAAGGTAATACAAAAATAAATTTAAAAAATTCCAAAAACATCGTCTGCACAAAGTTAAAGTCGCAGTTTGAAGGTGTATTATCATAAAGGGATAAAATAGTTCTTACTTATGTCCAATTTCATGTGTAAGGGCCTTGTAGCCGTCTAAAGACCGTTCAGCGTCGACAAAACATGCATCGTCAGTGCAGGCTCCACCGATATATGCCATTCCACCATAGTCTGCAGGCACCCTGAACAGTTTCAAAAGTACATTAAATTACCAATGATAAGGCATAAGTATCCAAGCATTGTACATCCGAGACGCTTGTAATATTCTGCTAATAATAAAAGATATGTTTTTCTTCTATAAAACATGCTATAACGCCTTTCCAAAATATTGCATGTATCTATATCGTACTTACGCTGTATGAGCACATCTGATGTCATATTTGTGAGAAACGTTTCTTGTACCCTGACAGAAACTGGAGAGGGTTTCATGTAGCTTTTTGACATATTGTAAAAGCTCTACAATAGAATAAGAGATACATGTAAAGAGATATTTAGAGGCTCAAAATATTACTTTCTTACGACTAGTCATTAAAGAAAATACAGAGGACTTACCGGATTAGTCTCCCAAAACTCAAGATGCTTGATGTTTAGTTTGATGTTGTATCCAAGTGTCTCAGATCAAGAAAACTACATTTGAGGCTAATGAAAAAAAATATTATGGCTTAAGAAATTTGTTTTGCCTGTCTGTTTGTATGTTTACTTTTGTTGAGACTGTTTGTTAATGAAGCTGCTTGACTGAAATTTCATGAATATTACCCCGTTGTACTTTAAAATCATTACTTCGACCCTTTTGGACACGTCCGAAGACCGGAACTGTGCTATAAAGGAGCTATCTGTGTACAATCCTAGTTCTAGAATTTACTGCCACATCCTTTGTTGTTGTCAACTCCCGCTTAATGCTCCTCAATGGAGGTTCTACTTCATCATTTGTTGATGGAAGCATGTCTGTTAGGACAAGACTAAGTCAGTATAAAATCCCCTTGCTAAATGTTTCCATCCATATTGCATTTGTATTTCAAAAAATGTAAATCTAGATTCTTTTGACATATAACTTTGTATCTGGTATGTTGATGTTTCTATAGTATTCGTTCACATGAAATATTAATATACTCAACCTTATCAAACTTTTGATAAAATCTATTTTTTTATGCCTCTTTAATTTTCCAAACATATGAACTGTTTTCTGCTCAGAGAAATTAAAATGTTTATTTTGCTCTTTCGGAAATTCCCTCGCGTGTATGGCTCCTTTCGTAGAACGCAATATTTCTTCCTAAAAATTAAAAAAAAATAAACCAGATTGCTAGTGCAATAAAAACGTACTTTTGTAACAAATAGATGTAGTGATGAAAATTATGTTACATCCTTTGGCACTTTTACACGAGTTTCAAACATGCAGACATATATTGATAATTGCTCTTACCGACTGTTTGTTTCCAAGGAAGTATTTCGTTAAACATTCAATAGCATTTACATGTTACACCCCCCCCCCCCCTCTAAAAAAAATCAAGGTATGAAAACAACTTACCAAACATTTAGAATTTACAGTGCTGCTATCGTTAAAGTTGACAAAACTATCCTATCCTATCCTATATCCTGCATCCTATCCTGCAAATAAGCTCTATCCTATCCTATCCTATCCCATACCTTCAAAATATTGGAATGCAAGTTAAATGAAACGAAATTTAAGAATAAAATTATTTTATCAATTAATGTAGTACTCAAAATGAATAATTAAATCTTAAAACCGAATATTCTTCGAGCGGTATAACCTACTTACCTGTGCTACGGTAAAATTAAATCGTACTCGGGTTGGACACAATAACGTAAACAAACAGGTAAGCGATTCGATTTTTGATTTTTTTATATTTCTGCATAAGAAAACAGATAAATAACTTCGATGCACTTATTGAGGAACTGTTTAGTCACATATTTTTATCAAATTATTTTCTTATCACACATAACTGAGCGTAATTATCATTATTCGAGCGATCCGTTCGGCGATAAATATAAACACGATCTTGAAATGAATAATTCCTTTAGGAAGTTTATATCGTTTATAGTTATATCACTTTGAATTATTATTAAGGTATGAATTCTTAAGCATTAATAGCTAACTAACATTTATTAATTCGATATCTTCAGGTTAATATCGGACAGAAATATGCGTCCCTGTTATTGGGCATCGAAGAAATTATATGAAACGTGAAGCAATGTCTGTTTCTTGTATACATGTTTATCTTTTAAAATGCCGAATTAGTCGTTTATAAATTCAAGCTTTTATTACCTTGCCGACTTTAAATGAAGTAAATACAGAAATCTATTTCTGACGTTGTCAAATGTTGCATCGAATTCTCGCAGTAACTCTGTACTTGCGTACGAATTGACAAAGATGTAGCGCCCACATTTTAGCGCGTTTCAATGTTATGCACCGCGTTCTTGATATAATAATTATTCTTAAATTGTTTAACTTGTAAAACTTATTAAATTGACATTGAAAATACATTGTTACGCCAATTTTCGTTTCGCAAAATAACTCTGAAATTTATACTCGAATCTGATTGGCTACAGGATGCAGGATAGGATAGGATAGGATAGGATAGGATAGAACTTAACTTTTATATTTCTATCATGTATCGTGCATCCTGCATCCTATCCTATCCTATCCATGTCAACTTTCAGGATAGCAGCACTGTACATTACCAAATAAAAAAAATAATGGTTTGAATTTTACACCTTTCATTCCATTACAAATTCGAAACTAAACTGCTCCTCAACTTTAAATTCATTCGAAAAAATATGTACATACGTTTCTACAGTTTAGCAAAAAGTTTCCAAATATGTTAAAACAAAATCAACACATTATAAAGTAATTTATGGTTGTCCATCAAGTATGCATCATTGTAGGTAAGCTTTGTTTCAACTAAAAAAAGTAAAAGAGACTCAACAATCATTTTTCTATAAACAGTTAATATTTTTAAAAAACAAATATGACTGATGATTATTTCAGCATGCAAATCAAAGCAACATAAAAATATTACTTATTCTAACAAGTCAAGTCAATGCATATAGATTTAAGCCTAATTCTGCGTCCCATATATTTTAGCACCATCTCATGGAATCTGATTGCCAGTTATTACGAATCTCTGCCGTTTCCTCGGAATTGACTGATGACTTCAGAAACTGTATGGAGTGGACACTATGTCATTGAGAGTCCTATCTGGATCATAGGTGTATACCAGTGCTAAAACTAAAATATTACTCTGAATACAAGAGAGACACATTTTTTTATAGTGGTATATCAATTTATATCGAACATATACAATGTAGAATTTTAATGTATAAGTTAAATTTTTAAATCCTGAAGGAAAGCTCAATGTTTAATTTTGAGAATTACTGTATCACACATCATAAGAAGTATATTTTTCACCTCATGACATCATTCATCTGGATTGTAGCCTATCACAAATGTCACAGATGTTAAAGTATTCTATATTTTAAAATTCACCCAAGGTTAATAGAAAATACTCTTTTTTCATGAAATTCTTAGTGTACTTTGTCATCCAGGTTTGTGTAATTTCTAATTGTTGAATTGTTGTAGAAATTATATAAAAAAGTAAAATTTAAAAACGTAATGCACTTGCATTTATGTGCTTTTTGTGCCTAAAATTCACTTTCGGATGCATGTTTGTCAGCCCATACCTCACAGTTCACCAAACCTGGATGGAAATACCTGTCCCATGATCACGGAGGCAGTAAGTTACACCGGGGGGGGGGGGGGGGAAGCATGGTGTCTCTAACTAGCCCGAACAACAAGGATCTCACTTTTATTATACAAACAATGGGAAGAATTCAAAACAAACTCTGAGTTCATTTACTGTCCAACTTCATTAAATTTTAAGACAAAATAAAGGATTTAGAATTCTAATCAATTGTTATACTATTTTGTTACACTACTTAGCCTCTTATTACTTGCTCAACTTCAAAAATAATAAACTATTATAACAAAATGTCTTTTTGGAATATCATTTTTTAAGGGAAAAGCACATCTTATTTGTATTGATAACAAATTTCTGCATGACATAGTTACTTTAAACACACAGCTAATAAAACTAATGTATTGCTATCAATGGGATTTTCAACTTCTGTAATTTCAAAATTATTTGAGAAAACAAATTATATTTATAACGAAGCAAAAGTATGTCTCTTGTACATATGTCTAATATAAAATGTTCTTTCAGAGTCATGGCCTTTTATTTGTATTCGCCCTCCACTCCCGCCATATTCTGTCAATCCACAAAATGTCACTATACAACTTAAAGGCAGCTATGTAAGTAAAAATATTAACATTTTTAATTGTCTTTGCCTGTGATAAGACTACGTATCGATTTTGTACTATAAAAACCCATAACTTCAATGGAAGTATAATTGGGGCGCCAGCTGGGTTTGCTTATTTATATTGAAATATTTTATCGTACAATGGCATAAAATTATGTAAATGAAAGTGACAAGGAATCATTCTTTAAATATGGTTGGGGCGTGATCAAATCTATCATACTAGATCTATCTAAAGAATTTCATATCGTAATTCCAAAATTATATTTTCATTTTTCTTTTTGGTTTTACACTATTTCAGTTGAAAATATATACTATGACTATTTATAAGCATTTAGTTGCATTGTGCATGGTATTGTAAGAAAAAATCAAACTATTTTAACTCCACAATATAGCACTGTAATGCACCCTGAACTTTTGTCATTATCAGGTTTGAATGCAAAATAAAAAAGAAATAGTTTATCAAAGAAAATTACCTAAAACTGAAGAAGGTGGCATGTGTCCTTATAAAAGCGTCATTTGCCTATTTGTAATCATTCAACTATGCTATAGAGAGCAATACTGCAATTATTCTGTATGTGATCAAAATAATTATTGCAGGCTAGTATTTCAAACGTATATGTGTGGAATAGTAGACTCCATTTTGGACAGAATACTTCCCAGTCTGACTTCTTCAGATCTTTTCGACAAGTCAAGGTATATTAAATTATTCATTAAGGGTCCATTATGGGAAACCATAATCATTTCTTTACAAAACTGTTGTAAAGAGATGTGGTGTTTGCTAAATTATGTTTTAATGGTGTGTCAAAATTGCATGTATTTCAAATATTTTCTGATGAAAGATTAAAATGTAAAAAATAAAAGACTAGATATATTGAACATGAAGAAGAAAATCTTTATATATAATCTCTGCCATTCAGTCACCTTATAGTTTTTTAGTTTACTGAAAAACCAATGCTATAGTCTGTGTTTAACCCTTTAAGGCTTTGTAGTTTCTTGCAAAATTGATAAATTATTGTTTCTTGTTATCTTGAGACTCCGTTGATGCAAAAGCTTTGGAATGTAATTTCAATAAATGTTCATATGCCTTAAAAATCTAGGTAAACAATGGACAGATCAATATTCCTGTTAAAGTTGATGAAGTGATCACCATTACAACATTGTCAACAGGACAAAAAGGACAATACCCAAACTTTCCAGATGTTAAGCCATTCCCACTGCCATATAGTGAAAACTTTGATGGTTTGCACTGTTTATTTCATTTCACAGAATTTATTGTAATTGTAATAGATGCAAATTAATTATCAACTTATCTACACTTTAATTAAGGTAACAACTACCTTTTGCATGAATAGATATATTCCAAATTTCAAGGATGCTGATATATGTTCCAACATCAAGATTCAATAACTTTTCTGAACAGGATATCCTTCTTTTTCTGAACCAAACAACTTTGCACAACAGACAAATGCATATGAAATCAAAAATCGTCAGACCCCTCCAGAAAACAGATTTTAACGCAGACTGTTTTAAATTTTCCTGTTTCGTGGTGTCAAGCAGAGAATGCAAATAAGTCTTTGAATATTATAGGCGATCATAATTGGTAAATGATCATTGTCATGGTAAATTTATTTGAAGAAGTTAAACAAATACTCGCAAATGCATTGGTATATTTTCATTGAAAAACACCCCAATAAGAGGTAACAATTGACAAAGGCGTACTTACTGGCATACACTTTGTTGGCTTGTTTAAACCGAATATTGCTTTCATGATCATTCAAGCAATAGAAAAATGTTATAAATTAGATATAACAGAATTTGTAGATTTTGAAGGCAATTTTACGTATGTTACAGTACCGATCAGACCCAACTTAACAGAAAGTAAACCCCAACTAAAACCTGGGTTTACTTTCTGGGTTTACTCTGGGTTTACTAGAGTGGACCCAGAGTAAACCCAGAGTAAACCCAGAGTACACCCCAAGTTAACCCAGAGTGGACATAGAGAGTAAACACCGATCAGAAGTATACCCTGAAAGCAGACGCTACATGTGTATTCGGAATATACAAGGGACAGGAACTACAGGCAGTAGGTTGATAAGATAAACTACAGGTCTGCTTCACAGTTCAGTGCATATAGTTGACTCTAAAAGCAATTCTATTACAGTACCAATCAGACCCAACCTAACACCAGAGTCAACCCCCAGTAAACCCAAAGTAAACCCCGAGTGGACCCAAATTTATAAAAAGTAAACCCAAAGTGAACCCAGAAAGTAAACCCGGGGTTTAGTTGGGATTTACTCTGGTGTTAGGTTGGGTCTGATCGGTACTGTAAGTTAATTTTTGTTAAGTTGTGAACAATGCAAATCTGTCAGTGCATCATTTTCTAATGTTTTTTTTGCTCTTGGATTTTATATTCTTGTGACTTACCGTGACTATATGAAATAGTCTGTCTTTCAGTTTCCATACAACTGACTTTCAAGACTTTCCCCTTTTCTCTTTGGATTAAATCTATCAATATTAAAAGGGAAAATAGGGTATCTTTATGTTGTTCTTTGTTTTCAGCTACATGAAAAGATCTTCTTTTTAGACAATTCTCTGTGAATTGCTGTACTAGTGCACACACCCTGCACTCTTCTCATTAAAACTGTACTTCACTACTTACGATAATTCAGATGTCATTCTGTCTGTTCTTGCATCGTCATTTCAAGGAAATCATTTGAGTCATGTCTTT
The DNA here is from genome assembly GCA_015776775.1 of Magallana hongkongensis. Taxonomy (NCBI): domain Eukaryota; kingdom Metazoa; phylum Mollusca; class Bivalvia; order Ostreida; family Ostreidae; genus Magallana; species Magallana hongkongensis. The sequence goes on along the minus strand of VIAA01000014.1, from coordinate 1,709,436 downwards.
CTGTACACACAGGGTACCCAGAAAATGTTGAGCGTTCACTCTTTGCTCATTAAGTAGGTGTGTTTGAAACCAGGAAATCTGAGGATCCTAGACATGGAATGGTGCTGACCCAAGTCGTTACTTACCCACCTATATACTGGTATATATTGAATCTAGTCTTCCCAATTGATCTTATAGGAAACTTTTCTTGGTATGTAGCAGCTGCTCTATCTTATTCATACGAGTCTTTTCCTCCAACAATGATCACATTTCACTGCTGAAACATACTTGCATATAAATTATCTCACTATTAAGCACAAAGGACAGTGCAGTGTTCTGTTGATATAATGATACATGCAAAACACGGGACATACCTTTCATTTCTTATTCTAACAAAGACATGCAAGGGATTTGTTTTTGCTTTTAGGACCACTAAAGGTTTTGTTAGTTTCAGACATTGATCATTATTGTGTGTTTGAAGTCTTTCTGCTTACATCAACTTAAATGAGCTCTGTTTGCTACCTGTTGTCTTTAACACTGTTGTAAATTATAATTTCCTCTTAAGGTGGCTCACTACACCTTGAAATATTTTCTCATATCAGCTGAAAATCACTTGATTATGAGAGATATCATAATGGATAACAAGTATTTCAATCCAATAGGCAAAACATGTGCAATTTTGGATGAAAAAATACATTTTCGAAAATTTAATTCAGGAAACATGAACAAAAGCTCAAGGCGGATTCGAACTCATGAACTCATGATCACGAAGCCCAATAATATAACCATTGAGTTTTGACATTATACACCCCAAATCGAACGATATGAACAGTTTGACAAAACATATAAATCGCAAATCTTGTGACGTAGTGTGTTAAAAAGTATAAATCTAGGTGTAGTGAGGTACCTTAAACCGAATCACTTATCAAATTTTTCTCGAATTGAGTACATTTTAGTACGTTTGGCCATAAATAGATAAAGAAGAAGCCACAATGAGAGATAAAATTTTAAGGAAAAAATATCAAGGATGTTATTTTTTATTCGAAATAAACAACAAGTTGAGAATCTGTTATAAGTTGAGTTACACAGTAAAACTTTTGAAAGCTTAAATCAATATTGATTTGATATAAGTTATGTGTATTTGTTAAACTTCTTCAGCTAACAATATCAAAACGTTTTGAAAACTATTTTGCTAATGCATATAACATTATCCTTATTATATATTTTTACACCGACTATAATTATATAACTTTTTGAAATAGAAAATCTCTGAGATAAATCTGTAACATGATCTTAATCTATACGTAAATGAAATATCATTCTTCTATTGTGCATGTTTATTAAGAAAGATATAAAATATGGCCTTAATTTGTATTTATTTTAATTACCCATTCTTTGACATGAGTACCTGTCTATTTGTAGGACTGATATTTCTGTGACTGTCGAGACACAAATCCCCAAGGTCAGTGGAAGTTCAGGGACATTTGTTGCTGTCAGGGTGGATCTAGGTGGATGCAATGCTTGGCAAGCCATGGGGATTTTTCTCTTTATGCTTCCCGATTAGCAGAAATTTGTTCTTGCTAATGACTTGTGTAAGTGGTCATGTATTTGGTATTTTTGTTTCTAATTCATTTTTTTTTAAATTTAAATGCCCTTTTTATTTCAAAATAATTTGAATTTTAACCTCTCTTGGTTTTTTTTCCTTATTCAATTAAGTGTACATGTGTTATAATACTCGCATTTAGATTTTACTAATTTTTGGTTACAGCTCGTACAAAAGTTATTAAAGAGGGATTAGTTAATGTATCAACAAATGGTTGGAATAATATAAGCCTCACTATCAAAGTAAGTATACTGCTGGTAAGAGAGGGAAATAAGTAGTACTGTGCAAATGCTTGTGTGTCTTTAAATGAAAAATAACCGACAATTTTCAATTATATACGTTATAAGCCTTTTCTAATTGGGATGTTTGACTTATTTCAGTCTGAGAAAAAGATGTTAGTCAAATCTCCGAATGCATAACATATAGAAACATTGATACCCAAGTACTGGATATAAATATGTTTGTATCTATAGATGTATAACTTCTGTGGATCATATATTTAGTCCAACGTTATTAAAATTGAGATACAAAAGAGATACTTATAATATTGTATGATCTAAAACGGACAGTTATTGCAATAACCTACTGGTATAAACTTTATGCATAAATATCTTTTTACCCGTCTCCCTACTTTCTGTACTTTGGAATACATTTACTCAAAAGACACGATCAAAGAACCAGAGACAAGAGTCGTGTATACAGGTACTTATCGTTGACCTAAGCGATCTTTTCTACTTTTCACTATGTATCGCTAATAAGGGAGATACATTTTGGAAATTTAAGAGTAATGATAATCATATTTTGTAAATATGCATGGCTATTAAGCACACAGGCGAGATTGCGAGAGTTGTAATTATACTTACTTTACCAAATTACAACAAAGACGATATGGATGGCGTGCGAGTTATTAATAGAATAAAATCCGTCGAGTTGAACCATTGTCAAAACGTGGATGTGTCACTAGCCGACAACATTGATAAAATTTCTCTTTCATTCTCAGAATTCTACAGCTGTTGGCAGTGTGAATGGAGTTCCTTTGTTTACAACAACCATTCCATCTTAACCAGTGCAGTTGTTGCCATAGGTACAGATTCTTATGGCAAAGCAAATTTTGATAATTTTAAAATGATGAGCTCCAAGGATATTGATATTTCAAAACTTAAAACATCCCAAGAACTCATATTTGTAGAAGATACAAAATTATATTTTATGCCAAAAAGAAATCTACCGTAAAGGTTTTCACTGAAAATTATTAACTAGCCCGATTGTTAAATGTGTAAGACTGTGCTATGCTAAACAAAATGTTCCATTGTTTAACTACTGTAAAATGCCCTGCTAGGTAAAATATGCGTGCAATAGTTATTCGCGAAATTTCCGAGTACCTATGCTGAAGAATTGTTATCTTAAATTGATTACACGCAATATATTATACTTTCATTTGTAATACATGTATATTGAACTACATACTAACTGCATAAGAATGAAATGTTCGATTTTTACAACTTTCAACAAATGTTTTCGTTTCGCATCAGTGTAAGATTGTTTATGAATTTATGTATTTAGATATTTGTGTTTTAGTTTATATACAATTTATTATATAAAACAAACGGAGGTTTCCCATATAAAATTTTGTTTTAGAAAAAAGAACACATTTTACGAAAGTAATAAATGAATTAATGTTAATGGTTTTAAGAAAGTATCTTCATTGATCAATATTAATGAAAATCATTCCTAGAATATTGCATTATTATTACTCAATTTGATTTCATTTATCTTAACTATATAATTGAATACGTTAATAATCATGATGTATTTAGTACGAAAGAAGACTTATATCAGCCTGTTTGTAAATGTTCCGTATAAATTTTGACGCCCACCGTGTAAAGAAATTTATAAGGCAATCATGTGACGCGATTCATCCAATGACGTTGTGACATTCTAATCCGAGGCAAAACACATTTATGATTCGTAACAAAGCTTCAAAGCAAGAGTAAGGTACCTTTAGTATGATTATATTTCAGTTTAATATTAAATTACAACCTGTGATCACCACAGTTACATGCAGCAAAATACTAGGGTCAAAAAGACGTTTTTGTTTGTGTGAACGATGTGGCACATGCATAAATAAGCTACTTGCTGTTATTGTTTTATTTCAAACCACGTAAATCGATTTGATTTAAAAAAAAGTACATTCTCGGTGTTGCAATTAAAATTGTTGTACTATTACAACAATTGTGTTTAGAAATGGTTCAAATAAATATTAAGCACTTCTGTATAGATAGGTGAAGTATTACTCCTTTGTTTTTATAAAGCATACCGTCCTTTACCAAGACATATGTGATCTTTATGATACGATTTTTAAAGTGTTTTTTTTTCTTTTGTTGTTCCTCTTTTTCCCTACACTAAGTCTTACGTATCCATAAAGTGTCAACTCAGAATGTCGTCAATTCTGTCAAAAATAAAATAACCTTGTAGATTTGTTTTTGCTAATTGACCAGCAACTCCTTCTGTTACTAAAATCAAGGTCTAATGATAATGCAATTTTTAAAGTCAGTATGCATTCTAAACAACCTAAGCAATACATCAAGTTGTTGTGGAAAACTCCTGTGAATGAATCTGAATGAAACCGGAGAGGAACCCAGGTTAGACTGCAAGAAAAGAAAATAGAATAGAAAGCATATCAACCATGGAAAAGGTACAGTGTATATATTTTATCTCTTCATTTATAGAATAAATTTAAACATTAGTGTCTCTTGTTTTATTGGCGCCCATCAGTCGTCTTCTTACATTGCAACATCCTTTTAGAAAACTGCAACAGTGTCAGAATAAAATCAATTAATATTCATGAAGATTCATTTCGTTTCCTTAACGGTCATTCGGGTTCACATAGAGGTACGTGCAACTCTATGCAATTTCCAAAATCTAAATTGAATATTCTAAAGAATACAGTTACAGTTTAAAGACATTTCATAAAATTTTACTAGGCAAAACGATATGTAGATGTTTTGCAGCTTTATATTATTGACTTTTCGAGATCTATTTTGTTGTGTATAATTATGCATTGTAAACAATTGATATGCCTGGAAGAATTAGAATATATAGAAAATGATTTTATTCATATACCTTGAATCTTGGCATTTAAATCTTTTAATATACGTAAGCATATAAAAAAAATTCTTACCTTACATGTTCCTGAATATCCTGTAAATTCCCCATACATAATGGGCATGCTGTACTTTTTGCCCTATTTCCTCTTGTGAAAATAAGAACCTAAACCCCCTTGTCTGCTCAAATTTCAACCGATTTATGATCATGAGATGTAATACTACTATTAAGTACATTCTTAATAATTTTACTTAAAACCGCTACATAAAGAACACGATGTTTAAACGGCGGAAGCGTCAACTTTTTCGGTTGGTCTAAAATAAAGATAATATATTACATACCTGTATTGTTTAAAACCCACTGAGCAAAGTGAACATTATATTTTTAGAAAAAAACCTCGGTTTCAAGGACTGCTTTCAAAGTTTGTCCAAAGCAGTAGTGACGAAATCTCCCTATTAATCTTATGTTTCAATGAATATTTCACATATTTTATAGCAAACTTGGTAAACCTCAGCAACTCGCCATTGCATTCGATTTCCCCGAGTTTCTTATTATTACATTCATGAAAAAAAAAATAAACGCGAGAATTTTTTTAAAATATGCATACACCTAAGAAATATTTAAAGATATGCTTAGCATGAATTAATCTCATAAGAAAAATACCAGGCGTGTGTTGATCCCTCTTCCTTGGTGTCAAATATTCTTTTTGCTTTGTTATCTCATATTCAGTGGTCTTGCTTATGGAAATTGTCGTTTTTACAATTATAATTTGTACACACTTTTTTGAGATAATTATTACTTGCATACAAATAAAAGAGAAAAAGATCGTTGGCAATTATCACTCTAAAACATTGATGTTTCCTTTTCTTTGATTACGTTAAAAAATCCTGATTACCTAGGATTCAAACAGCTTAACGTTCTGATTTTTTCACTCTCAGATGTTTGACAATTTTGTGTTCTCGATTTTCTCAAGAGTTATTAATCAGTACCTTAAATTTAAATATCAGATCGAGTAATAAAATATATATGCTGATCCTCGTGATTAAGATATATGTGATAGAAATATATCTTCAAGTTTCATTTTATATTTTTTTTATTTTTATACATTAAATTTTCTCAAATGATGTTGTTAAAAATCAAAGACAATATTACTCATCAAACTATAAAAAAGTTATACCACATTAAATGAAAAATAAAACCATGACCACTGCAGATGACATGTTTTCGCATTATACTTGCCATATGGTGTACTACAGCTCATATTGTTGAATGGAACGTCACTAATCTGTTCTCCATTTAAATGACTTGGGGAGTTGCACCTAGGTTCTTTATAATAACCATTATTGTAAGGCAGCATTCTTTTTGTCTTCATAAACACCGTAAACTGCTCTAAATTGCATGTGCAGTCAAATGGATTATCTTCTATATACCTATTAAATAAATGATTGTCTGCAATTATCCCTATTCTTGAGGTATTCTTTAACAGGTCGAGACCACTATATTTTGTGACGTCGGCATAAATCTGCATACTAAATTAATCATCTGTTAACTTTTATCGACAAACCAGTCAGGTAAATGAGTTGCAAGGCATTGTGGGCTACTATAAGTTTCAGTGTATACAAAGCGTATTGAAAATATATATCAATTAGAATTTTCCTTTGGAAACTCATTTTAAATGATTTTTTCAGAATTTAAGAAATTAATATGGGCAATTATGTCTGAACTTCAATTTCTAGGCTCACGTTTAAATTAGATATTGCACATTAGGACTTACATTAACCTATATAAATATCCCATTGTCAATGTTCATAAGTGAGGTACGTCCTATTGAATAAGAAGCAGTGAGTATTGTTTTTTCACGTGATACTCCATATTTGGGACAACATTAGTAGAATGCGCGTTGATATTTTCTTCAGGGACATTTATCAGAATGCTTAACGGACAAAATACTATATACTGCATAGCTTGAACTTGTGCGTTTGTATATTTGTGCATTCTACTACCGTGACTATTCACGTACATGTATGTTAAAATTGTACAGTTACCTGTATTCATTTCTAGTGCACAATAATAAAGCCACCAATACACAATTGTGCAGGTTTTTCTTATCAAAATCTGTTTGTGTTTGTTTGCGTATGTTTGTCAGTCGTTTGATACAGATCATTTTTGAAGCAACAATTGATCAAGTAAAACAACAATGTTTTTCAATATGAGCATTTAACAAAGTTAATGGTACGTAACCTGTTCTTTTTTACCTTCTAAAGTAAACATCAAGGTGTACAAACATTCCGGCAAGCAATTAAATATTGTGAATAAAACAGACAAAAACCACGTGCGTTTGTTGAATCGTAAACACGTTTTAGACCGTCATGCATTGCAACTCATTCACTGGATTGGAGAATCTGTTTGACGAAAATACTGTCACTTGTTAAATAATGCTATCCATATAATTTAGGTAGTGTACCCGACCTGTTCAACATATAAACATACAACTAAAACTTGTCGTTGATAGAAAGATACAAGTATTTATCTTTGTCGTGTAACTATGTCATATTAATGTATTGACTTGAGAATATGATACTTATGAAAGTTCCAAAGAAAGGATTAGAATAAATGTACGCCAAAAAGATTTCCCTGCTCTCTCTCGCTCTCTCTCTCTCTCTCTCTCTCTCTCTCTCTCTCTCTCTCTTTCTCTCTCCCATGTCACACCCAAACTGTGTACTATGCACAAAAACGTACGTAAAAGAAAACAATGGACGTACGGGTAAGACAAGGCTACAAACCATTTGTTTTTGAAAAAAATATTTGAAATAAAAAAGATCCAGATGTGCATTTTAAAAAAATATTTAAATAAGTTATTTTATATCGAATAACAACATTTTCCCACATTACAACGCACGTGCAAAACGCGTGAATATGCTCAACGTGAGATGACAATAGGTCTTGTTCTCTGATTTTAGTTATAGAAAGTTTAATTATATATATGATGAATTTTATTTTTACGTATGTCATACAGGTAATTTCTATATATGCTACATATGTATATGTATATATCTGAGGATAACAAATGCTTTTTTTTTTAATTGCGTCGCGGTTTATAAAGCGTAACAAAATGTTTTATCATATAAAATTAGTATAAATTAAACTAGTTCCTTGAATAACGGATCGCTACCTGGTCGCCGGTGTAACGAAAAATATTGACCCTGGCTGAAAATTGACCCGGGGGTCGGGAGGAGGGGGGTAATTTTTGACGTTGAAAATGGATACCAAAAGTCGTAGAATTTTTACCCGGGGTCATTTTACAACAGCTTGAACTTTTTTCTAAACTCTGATGGCTCCAACACGTTAAAAATTAACCTTGTTGAAAATTGAGTTCAAACACAGAGTTTTGAACTGTCTTTGAACTGGAACAGGAACTTGCTCTACGGGGTTTAAACGTACATGTTTATACTTGAAAGTTTCAGCCTTAAATTTGTAATTTTTTATACTGTCCAATACATGTGCATAGGTGGCTAATTTGTGTTAGGTTGATTTGTCCGATTACAGCCATTTGATATTATTTTTAAGACTTAAAACTCGGTGCATGTAAAATTATATGATAGCGAAGTCCGAGTTTTCAAATGGGTTAAAAAATGGAAGTGATTTTTATTTCATTATGGATGGACAGTGCATTCATGTTGTTTTTAAAGGTGCATGTCTGTCCACTTTATAATTCTATTGGAACATAGCCAAGGGAAGGGGATTGGGGTATTTAGCACTTTTAAGATTATCCTGGGGGCATAGTGTGTTGTTGACACATTCTTTATTAAGGTGCAAACTAATTGGAGTAAATTTTTAAAATGGTTTCTAAGTCAAATAACAACACTCTTTAAAAGGTTGTAAAATTGTGTTGTTATATCTATTAATATTAAAAATTTAAATCTACATTTTGTAAAATGATTTTTTAAAATCTGTTTTTAATACATGTTATACATGTTCAACTAAAATATTTTTTTCTCAAGAATTATTTTTCTCTAATTTAAAATAATTTTAATGAAATACATATTTAAGCTATTCATTTGTTCATCACATTTTTTTTTAAAGTGAACATGCCTAAATAAGCATAGTAATGCCAAGTAATGCCAAGTAATGCCAGCATTACACTAGATTTTGGAAAGTAATGCATTACAATACCATTACTTGTAATACTAAATTTGTGGCATTACACATTACTAGCATTACTTTGAAAACATGTAATGCATTGCAATGCATTACTATTACATTTAGCATTACCACAAGCCTGGTATGACGATTTTTTTTACAATAAGTAAAGCTAATTCATTCGCTATATACATGTCTCTCAAACCAGATGCTAACTAATTGAAGCATTAAATGAAAATACATTCTTTTAAAACCTATAATTATCGGATTGTAAATTAAAGAGTTTATGTGAAAATGGTATTGTTAACTATTTAAACTAAAAGGAATTGCGTTATGCAAGTTTTACAGTTCTTTGATTTTCACTTCTTCGGGATTTTAAATCACTCCGCATTATGCAAACTCGAAATAACCGTAAAAGTTTGCAAGGGAACTCCATAAAACTTTGGATTATCTGATATTTCGCTCTATTCGTGTTTATACTAAACAACTATGTATCCTGTTAAACTATGTAAATAAGGTTTTAAAAAAACATTTGTTTTGGGACAGATCAGTCGGGTTATCGTAGTAGTTTATCATAATAACACCTATTCCTTCCAAAATAAAAAAAAATATTTTAAAATGTCAAATTGTTAGTTTGTGGTTATTTTCTGTTGAATTTAGAGCCAGTTCATGATCAAAATTCCATGATGCAGGTCAATTTTCAACACTTTATCAGGGTCTTTATCAACACTTTTGGTATCAATATTCAATGTTTAAAAATTACCCCCGGGTCAATTTTGGACTTGGGTCAAAATAACGCGTTTCACCGGTAACAACAAACACACTGCAACACTGATATTTGTTTTATTTTAATATTTCAAGATTTAATTAATCGAATATTGAATTTGTTTACATGTAAGAATTGAATAATAAAATACATATAATCAATAAGATATTAAATCTTCAAGTATTGAAACAATTAAAATAAATAATCAGATCAGATTATAAAAAATCAATATGTTTAATTTATGTGACGTTTTCAATAGTTCTTTTTTTTTCAAATACTCACATATTTGTTAGGTTCGGGAGTGCCATAAACATTTCCTTACTCAGGAACGTAATATTATTATCATACAGGTATCTACAATGAAACAGCGTCTTATAATTTTTACTTGATTATTTACATGTATCTGGCATTGATTCGTATATTATTCAAAAGATCACAGACAAACAAATTGCTGTTTGATTCTTGCTTCTGATTATTATTTTGTTCATCTCGATACCCTTAAACTAGATTAAACTCCTTGGCATCACAGTTTCAATCACTGTTCAGATAAACAGAGATCATACATTCAGTCATCCATATAAGGATAATCATCAAACGTACCGTGAGATTTAAAGAGTCGATAACAAGCCGATCCTATGATCACCAAAAACTGTCCGCGCAATATAAAATAAAGCATTTGTATATCCATAGGATTTACATAATGTTACATGAAAACCTTTTATTTTTTAAACACAAATAAAGCGGTATATATAATTGTTCATCATATGAACTTTTTGTAAATATATAAGATAAACTTATGACAAACTACAAAATATTGAAAAATGCTTAAAACAATAAAAGACACCATGTCTCAAAATTTTGATCATTGACCTCATATAAATTTCATGCCAGCGGAATTAAGTCAATACAATTAGTTATCAACATTAACTTTTTTGAAAAATTGATTTAAAATAGGTAGGGACTTGACAACTGATAGGAGAGATTTGGACTGGAAGATTTATAAACAATTGTCAATGAAAACTTTATGCTCTGTATCTATTTAGAGCCACTGCCACTTATAAACTGTATTTCATTTTTAAAAGAGTTTAGCAATGTAAACAGATAGCCATGCTATGACCTTGAATTGCTAGTTTTACATAATGGTCACTATGATATTTATGTGTACCTAGGTACTGCGCACTGAATGGTGTTAATGATAATTAACAGAATGAACTATGTGACTCTTGTAGCAATGCGTAGTATTCCTAAAGTCATATTTGGCGATTCTGTGTCTGCAACTATAGCCCTGGTACTCTATATTGACTCATGTATTGTGTTTTCTATATATTAACCTTTGTAACCTTTTATGCCATGTATGAATGAATGTATTATGAGTAAGTGATGCCTCATACTAGGTTGGGGACTCCGAGACCCAGGACTCTAAGACTCAAATCCTGCATACGTATACTATGATTGGCAGTTTTGACAGTTTTGTTACTTTATTTAGAAATAAAATATTAATCTTAATTTTGAACAATTACAGTCCCCCCCCCAAAAAAAGTATAATAATCAACCTATAAAAATAACTAAACAAACATTTAGAATTTAGCATACCAAATTTTTAAAAAATGAATGGTTGGAATTTTACACCTTGTATTCCCATATAAATTCAATAATGAACTGCTCGTTGCAGGCAAGTATTTCAAGCGTATATGTGTGGAAGAGTAGCCTCCATTTTGAACAGAATACTTCCCAGTCTGACTTCTTCAGATCTTTTGGACAAGTCAAGGTATACTTAATTTATTCTTCAAGGGTCCAAAATCCTGATGGAAAACCTAATCATTTCTTTACAAAACTGTCGTAAAGAGATGTGGTGTTTGCTTAATTATGTTTAAATGGTGTGTCAAAATTGCATGTATTTCAAACATTTTCAGATGAAAGAATAAAATGTAAAAAATAGTTTTTCATCCTAGAGTGATTGAACATGAGGAATAAAATCTTTACAGGATATCTCTGCAATTCAGTCAATAGAATACAAACTAAAAGGACTGAACAGGTTACTGAATGGAGGAGTTGTTTTAACCAATTACCTTCATTAACATTTCAGTCACTTTAAGTTTTTTTTTTTAGCAAATACTGAATAACCAGAGCTTCATTCTGTGTTTAACCCCTTGTTAAGGCTTTGTAGTTGCTTGCAAAAATTATAAATTTTTGTTTCTTGTTATCTTGAGACTCTGTTGATACAAAATCTCTGGAATGTTATCAATAAATATTCATATGCTTTATTAAAAATCTAGGTAAACAATGGACAGATCAATATCCCTGTTAGAGCTGATGCAGTGATCACCATAACAACAGTGTCAACAGGACAAAAAGGACAATACCCAAACTCTCCAGATGTTCAGCCATTCCCACTGCCATATAGTGAAAACTTTGATGGTTCGCACTGTTAATTTCATTTCACAGAATTTATTGTAATTGTAATAGATGCATATTAATTATCAACTTATCAACACTTTAAATAAAGGTAACAATTATCTTTTGCATGATAAGAAATGTTCCAAATCTCAAGGATGCTGATATCTGTTTTTACATCATGATTTAATAACTTTTCTGAACAGGATATCCTTATTTTTCTGAAACAAACAACTTTGCACAACAGACAGGTGCATATGAAATTATGAAATCGTCAGACCCCTCCAGAAAACAGATTTTAACGCAGACTGTTTTCAATATTCCTGTTTCTTGGTGTCAAGCAGAGAAAGTCTGTGAATATTATAGGCGATTTTAACTGGTAAATTATCACTGTCATGGTAACTTTATAAGAAGAAGTTTAACAAATACTCGCAAATACATTTGTATATTTTCATTCAAAAACACCTTAACTATCTCATTATGCCAATAAGAGGTAACAATGAACAAAGGCGTACTTACTGGCATACACTTTGTCGGCTTGTTTAAACCTAATATTGCTTTCATGATCATCCGAGCAATACAAAAAATGTTATAAATTAGATATAACATAAATTGTAGATTTTGAAGGCAATTCTACGTATGTTAAGTGATTTTTGTTAAGTTGTAAAAATAACAAATTTGTCAGTGCATCATTTTCTAATGTTTTATTTTCTGCTCTTGGATTTTATATTCTTGTGACTTACGGTGACCATATCAAATAGTCTGTCTTTCAGTTTCCTTACCACTTACTTTAAAGACTTTCTCCTTTTCTCTATGGATTAAATCTATCAATATTAAAAAGGAAAAAAGGCTATGTTCGTTATCTTGTTCTTTGTTTTCAGCTACATGAAAAGATCTTCTTTTTAGACAATTCTCTGTGAATTGCTTTACTAGTGCACACACCTTGCACTCTTCTCCTTAAAATTGTACTTCACTACTTACGATAATTTAGATGTAATTCCGTCTATTCTTGCATCCTCATTTCAAGAAAATCATTTGAGTCATGTCTTTCTGTACACACAGGGTACCCAGAAAATGTTGAGCCTTCACTCTTTGCTCAACAAGTAGGTGTGTTTGAAACCAGAAAATCTGAGGATCCTAGTCATGGAATGGTGCTGACCCAAGTCGTTACCTACCCACCTATATATTGGTGTATATTGAATCTAGTCTTCCCAATTGATCTCATAGGAAACTATTCTTGGTATGTAGCAGCTGCTCTATCTTATTCATACAAGTCTTTCCTCCAACAATGCTGAAACATACTTGCTAAAGCATTATCTCACTTTTATGTAAAGTGTAGTGTTCAGTTGATGTAATGATACATGCAAAACACGGGACATACTCTTTGTTTTTTATTTTTACAAAGACATGCTGTCATGCAAGGATTTGTTTTTCCTCTTAGGATTCTTAAAGGTTTTGTTAGTTTCAGACTGTTGTAAATTATAGTTAACTGTTGATCGTTTCTAGAATCAAAATTCTTGAAATAAAAATTTAGAAAATCGATGTTCTTATAAGCATTTCCTCCTAACCCGAATCACTGATCAAAATTTTCTCGAACTGAGTACATTTTATTACGTTTTGCCATAAAGAGATAAAGAAGAAGCCACAACGAGAGAAAAAATTTATGGAAAAAATATGAAGGATGTTATTTTTTATTAGAAAGAAGCAACAAGTTGTTATAAGTTGAGTTCCACAGTAAAACTATTGAAAGCTGAAATCAATATTGTTTTGATATAAGTTATGTGTATTTGTTAAACTTCTTCAGCTAACCATATCAAATCATTTTGAAAACTATTTAGCTTCTGCATATAAAATTACCTTTACTATATATTTTTACACCGATTATAATTATATTACTTTTTGAAATAGAAAATCTCTGGGAAAAATCTGTAATCTAAATATAATTGAAATATTATTCTTCTGTTGTGCATATCTATTAAGAAAGATATAGAATATGGCCTTAATTTGTATTTTTTTGATTACCCATTCTTTGACATGAATACCTGTCTATTTGTAGGACTGATATTTCTGTGACTGTCGAGACACAAATCCCCAAGGTCAGTGGAAGTTCAGGGACATTTGTTGCTGTCAGGGTGGATCAAGGGGTATGCAATGCTTGGGAAGCCAAGGGATTTTTCTCTTTATACTTCCCGATCAGCAGAAATTTGTTCTTGCTAATGACTTGTGTAAGTGGTCATGTATTTATATTTCCAAAATTTTGTTCTGTATTTGATTTAAATGCCCTTTTTATTCCGAAATTATTTAGATTTTAGCCTCTCTTTTTCTGCTGTTGTTTTTTTAATTAATTTAAGTGTATTGTTATACTTGCATTTAGATTTTAATAATTTTTGATTACAGCTCGTACAACAGTTATTAAAGAAGGATCAGTTAATGTATCAACAAATGGATGGAATAATATAAGTCTCACTGTCAAAGTAAGTATACTGCTGGTAAGAGAGGGAAATAAGTAGTACTGTGTAAACATTGCGTGTCTTTGAACGAAAAATAACCGACAATTTTCAGTAATATACGTTATAGGCTTTTTGGTAATTGGGATGTTTTACTCATTTGAGGAAACAGATTTTTTAAAAATCTCTAAATGCATAAAATATTGAAACAAGTGTTCGATATATATATGTTTGTATCTATAGATGTATAACTTCTGTGGATCATATATTTTGTCCAGCGATATTAAAATTGAGATACAAAAGAGATACTTATAGTGTTGGATGATCTAAAACGGACAGTTATTGCAATAACCTACTGGTATAAACTTTATGCATAAATATCTTTTTCCCCGTCTCCCTACTGTCTGTACTTATGGTATACATTTACTCAAAAGACATGATCAGAGAACAAGAGACTAGAGTCGTGTATACAGGTACTTATTGTTGACAAACTCAGCGATCTTTTCTACTTTTCACTATGTATCGCTAATAAGGGAGATATACTCTTTTATAAGATGTTGGAAATTTAAAAGTAATGATAATTATATTTTGTAAATATGCATGGCTATTAAGCACACAAACATTTGCGAGATTGGCAATATTTACTTTACCAAATTACTACAAAGACGATATGGATGGCGCGCGAGTTATTAATAGAATAAACTTCGTCGAGTTGAACCATTGTCAAAACGTTGATGTGTCACTAGCCGACAACATTGATAAAATTTCTCTTTCATTCTCAGAATTCTACAGCTGTTGGCAGTGTGAATGGAGTTCCTTTGTTTACTACAACCATTTCATCGAAACCATCCAATGGATTTGTTGCCATAGGTACAGATTCTTATGGCAAAGCAAATTTTGATAATTTTAAAATGATGAGCTCCAAGGATATTGATATTTCAAAACTGAAAACATCCCAAGAACTCATATTTGTAGAAGATACAAAATAATATTTTAAGCCAAAAAGGAATCTACCGTAAATGATTTCACTGATGTTCGTTAACTAGCCGATTGTTAAATGTGTAAGACTGTGATATGTTAAACAAAATGTTCCATTGTTTTACTAATGTAAACTGTCCTGCTAGGTAAAATATACGTGCAATAATTATTCGCAAAATTCCCAAGTACCCATGCTGAAAAACTGTTCTCTTAAAATGATTACACGCAATATATTATACTTTCATATGTAATTTATTGAACTACTAACTGCATAAGAATGACATTTGTTTGATTTTACACAACTTTCTACAAATGTTTTCGTTTTGCATGTGTATGATTGTTTAGGAATATATGTATTTAGATTTTTGTGTTTTAGTTGATAAACAATTTATGATGTAAAACCTACGGAGCTTTCCCCTATAAAATTTTGTTTTAGAAAACAGACACCATTTTACGAAAGTAATAAATGAATTAATGTTAATGTTTTAAGAAGTTATATTTATTGATCAATATTAATGAAAATTATTTCTAGAATATTGCATTATTATTACTCAATTTGATTTTATTTTTCTTAACTATATAATTGAAAACGTTAATAATCATGATGTATTTTGTACGAAAGGAGACTAATATCAGCCTGTTTGTAAAACCGCGGCCTGAATTGGTTCATTCAGAAATTATGCTTGACTCACAATGTCAGTCAATAATTTTCAGAGTTTTGTCATCGAATCTTATTTTATGACAGTATATGTCACCAACCCACTGTGTGATTGCATGGGATATTTTACACTTGTATAAACAAATATGATATAAAGATATAGAAATATTAATTTATTATTTTCTCTTTAGTATCCAATCATTTATTCTTTTATTTTAGTACTTGAATCATAACCAACAAGAAAAGTAGATAGATAGGTAGATAGATAGATAGATAGATAGATAGATAGATAGATAGATAGATAGATAGATAGATAGATAGATAGATAGATAGATAGATAGATAGATAGATAGATAGATAGATAGAGAGATAGACAGATAGACATATAGATAGATAGATAGATAGATAGATAGAGAGATAGACAGATAGACAGATAGACATATAGATAGATAGATAGATAGATAGATAGATAGATAGATAGATAGAGAGATAGACAGATAGACATATAGATAGATAGATAGATAGACATATAGATAGATAGATAGATAGATAGATAGATAGATAGATAGATAGATAGATAGATAGATAGATAGATAGATAGATAGATAGATAGATAGATAGATAGATAGATAGATAGATAGATAGATAGATAGACAGATAGATAGATAGAGAGATAGACAGATAGACATATAGATAGATAGATAGATAGATAGATAGATAGATAGATAGATAGATAGATAGATAGATAGATAGATAGATAGATAGATAGAGAGATAGACAGATAGACATATAGATAGATAGATAGATAGATAGATAGATAGATAGATAGATAGATAGATAGATAGATAGATAGATAGATAGATAGATAGATAGATAGACAGATAGATAGATAGATAGAGAGATAGACAGATAGACATATAGATAGATAGATAGATAGATAGATAGATAGATAGATAGATAGATAGATAGATAGATAGATAGATAGAGAGATAGACAGATAGACATATAGATAGATAGATAGATAGATAGATAGATAGACATATAGATAGATAGATAGATAGATAGATAGATAGATAGATAGATAGATAGATAGATAGATAGATAGATAGATAGATAGATAGAAAGATAGATAGACAGATAGATAGATAGATAGAGAGATAGACAGATAGACATATAGATAGATAGATAGATAGATAGATAGATAGATAGATAGATAGATAGATAGATAGATAGATAGATAGATAGAGAGATAGACAGATAGACATATAGATAGATAGATAGATAGATAGATAGATAGATAGATAGATAGATAGATAGATAGATAGATAGATAGATAGATATATAGATAGACAGATAGACATATAGATAGATAGATAGATAGATAGATAGATAGATAGATAGATAGATAGATAGATAGATAGATAGACAGATAGACATATAGATAGATAGATAGATAGATAGATAGATAGATAGAGAGATAGACAGATAGACAGAAAGATAGATAGATAGATAGATAGATAGATAGATAGATAGATAGATAGATAGATAGATAGATAGATAGATAGATGGATAGAGAGATAGAGAGATAGACAGATAGACATATAGATAGATAGATAGATAGATAGATAGATAGATAGATATTGATTTGAAGAAAATATGAGGTTTAAAGTTATAATTTGTTACAATGCTTTAACGCAAGAGTGAGGTATATTTAGTATGATTATATTTCAGTTTTATATTAAATTACAACCTGCGATCACCACAGTCACATGCAGCAAAACACTTTTTTTGAGTCATTCCAATACGACTTTTAAGTTGTTTTTTCATAGATTTTGTTGTCTTTCCTTTTTCTTA
This sequence comes from Magallana hongkongensis, assembly GCA_015776775.1. Lineage (NCBI taxonomy): Eukaryota > Metazoa > Mollusca > Bivalvia > Ostreida > Ostreidae > Magallana > Magallana hongkongensis. Next base: position 1,691,512 of record VIAA01000014.1, on the reverse strand, counting down.
CACTTACGTTTAAAGGGAGTGTCAACTCGTGATGTCAGTCATCAATTCTGTCATAAATGAAATAACTCATAGATTTTTTTGGGGCTACTTGACCACCAACTCATTCTGATACTAAAACTAAGGTCTAATGATAATGCAATATTTAAAGTCAGCATGCATTCCACACAACCATACATTATATCAAAATTATTGTCGAAAACCCTGTGAATGAATCTGAATGAAACTGCAGAGAAACTCAGGTTAGACTTCAAGAAAAGAAAAAAAGAATAGAAAGCGTTTCAATCATGGAAAAGGTACAGTGTATAGTTATGTTTTTTTTTATCTTCATTTATATAACAAACTTAAATATTGATGTCCTCTTGTTTTACTAGAATCCATCAGTCGTCTTCATAAATTGCAACATCCTTTAAATAAATTGCAATAGTGCCAAAATAAATACAAGCAATATTCTTTAAAATTAATTTCGATTCCTTTACAGTCATTCAGGTTCACGTAGATGTACATGCAACTTTATGCAATTTTTAAAAGCTGAATTTAAATAGAAATATTGTGAAGCAAAAAGTTTGAGTTTGAAGACATTTCATAAAATTTTATTCTGCGAGACGATATGTAGAGGTTTTGCACCTATATATAATTGACTTTCAAAGACCTATTTTGTTCTATAGAATTATGCATTGTAAACAATTGATATGCCTCGTAGTTGAATTAAAAACGATTTTTGTTCATGTACCTTGAATCTTGATATTGAAGTCCCATAACATACGTTAGCATAGAAATGTTCCGACATTAACGTTTACCTGTATATTCTGTAAATTCCCAACACATGGTGTATCTCCTGTACTTTTAGATCTTTTTCTACTTGTGGAAAAGAAACAGCTAGGATCCAAGTCTTCTCGGAATTCGACCGAATCATGTTCAAGAGATGTAATGTACTATTAATTAAACTTTTAAACCCGTTACATAAAGATTACGATGTCCTCTAGTGATTATCTTGTTGGTCTGGATAAGCGGCCAAAGCGTCAACTTTTTCGGTCGGTTTAAAAAAAAAGATAATATGTCACATACCTGTATTGTTTAAGATCCACTGAACAAAGTGTACACTAATTTTGAAAAATCAACCCTCGGTTTCTTGGACTGCTTCAAAGTTTTTCCGAAGCAGCAGTGACAAAATCTCCATATTTATCATGCATGTTTCAATACATATTTCACATATTTTATAGCAAACTAAGTAAAGCTCAGCAACACGTCATGCGTTCCATTTTCATGAGTTTCTTAATCATGACTTTCATGAAAACTATTGTAATGATGATACTTTTTAAAAACTGCGCATACACCCAAGAAATATTTTTAAGCCATGCTATTCATTAATAAATATTATAAGAGAAATACCAGACGTGTGTTGATTACTCTTCATTGGTGTCGAATGAACTGTCTTCTTCGTACTCTTAAAATTAGTGGTCTTGCGTATAGAAATCGTTGTTTCTACAATTATAAATGTTACACAATGCTATTTTTGAAATAATGATGAATTATATAAAAATGAAAGACAAAAAAGATCGTAGGCGATTACCACTCTGACGAAAACATAATATTGATATGTTTCTTTTTCATTGATTTAGTGATGAAAACCTCTTAATTACGATTCAATAAGCACAAATGTTATCGCTCTGATGCTTTTATCCTCAAATGTTTGATAGATTTTTTGAAACCAAGGTTACAATAAATGTTCATAAATACTTGAATTTTAAATATCAAATCAAGATTATAGATATACAGTAAATTGCAATTCTATGAATTTTTATGAAAATATATGCTGTTCAAAATTAAAAACAATATCACTCATTAAACTGCCAAATAATACACCACGTGCAATGAAAAGCAAAATTATAAACATTACAGTAGACATGTTTTCGCATTGTACTTGCCATATGTTGTGCTACAGCCCATATCTTTGAATGAAACATCTATGATCTGTACTCCTTTTAAATGAGCTGGGGAGTTGCACTTGGGTTTTTCACTAAATCTGTTAACCACCAATCCCTTTGATTGCACAAACACCATAAACGATTCCAAATCACAACTACACTCAAACGGATTCCTTTCTATATGACTAAAGACAATTATTTTTTTGAGTTATACATATTGTAAACATGTCACATTAAATGTTAAAGTCGAATCAATGATATCATATGATATATAAAATAACATATAATAACACATAATAATAGCATGTATTTTAAAGTAGTATTTGTCATATTTAAATGTTTCAAAGTTTCAGTACATGTGATTAATATGATATTGAATAGACTAGTAATGAGTTGTAAATTATCAAGAAACATATATGAAAGTCAAAATGATCAATTTTCATTAAAAAAAAATATGAAAAGTATTCCTAATCTTTATCAAATACTCACAGATTTCGTAGGTTCGGAAGTGGCATAAACATTTCCTCGGTCAAGAACGTGATTTTATTATCATACAGTCTTCTACAAGGCAACATACAACGTATTTCATAATTAGCATAGCCACTGTTTGCGTTTGATACAAATAATGATGAACAAACGAATAATTGTTTGATTCTTGCTACTTTCAATTACTTCATTTATTTTGCTCCCCTTCAAATAGGGAACAAACTTCGGTAACAGAACTCCAATCACTGCTTGGATAGACCGCAAGAGTAATATTACCAAACATTATATTAAAAATTCAGCAACAAGCCGATTATATATATTCACTAAACGATTTCCTACAGCATATAACTCAACAGTACTTTCGTAGGATAAACGATATGTTATTGATTCTAATTTTCTTCTCATTGATAATTTATTTAAACAATTATATGCTATGTGGAAGTTCATGAATAAATGCAGTTTTAAAAACATTAAAATATTTTACATGTGTTCAAAAATGGTGACAGAAGCTGTGATATTTTTTAATTATTGCCACCTGTTTAATTTAAAGAATTACTACCTAACACTTGAGTGCACTTAACAAATTGCAAAAATGAATTTAAAATGTTTTTAATGGTGTCTATAGTAGAGTTCTGGCGTGTATATGCTGTGACAATAAACGTAAGAGTCCCCCTTTTATGAGTTTAGATTTCGTTCTGTTTTTCTAAAAGTTTTTAGGTAATACCCTGGACAATTGGACAGTACAAAAGATCATGAAGCTTCCATTACATATCCCAAACAAGAAGATCTTACAGAATAGCCATACTAATGTGAATAATTAGTTTTGCATGGTCAAAAGACATCATTTGTAATTTCAAGTCAGGAGAGTATGGGTTTATAATTGCAAAAAGGTATGCTTTTTGATAGTCATGAGATTCGTCTGCATTACTTTGGAAATTGAGCAAATGCAACTGTCGCAGGGTCTTGGGAATAAATAACGCTGAATCCTTGGTATGATTGATTTAATCAGCACTGGGTCTTTATTTCGAAATAAAACCCATAAGTACAAACACAGTCACACTCTCAAATAGTTACATAATTCATTCGCAACATCGCACGGTTATTTAGAATATTTGAATAAAATGAAACAAGTACATTTTGCATGAAAATATAGATACTTAGTATATGCGTTTAGATTTCTCAAAATAAATAAACGATTAAGTTGATGGTAGGCAACATTATCATTAATTATAACTTCAAAACAATTTTTTCCCAGTAATATACGTATAATTTCTATATGTTCAAGGATCAATAAAAATATGAGGACTTTTGCCATAGCTATGTTATTTAAGTTCGTATTATTGCTAAATTTAGTAGACAATTGTTTAAAACAAATTAAAATAAAAAAAGTTCAGGTATTTATTTCTCCGAATTATTCAGAATCTAATCCTGAAAAAATGAGGTCAGGGCGCACGGTCAAACTTTGTGTTGTGTGAACAATAAATCACATTTTGATGAAAGTAATATCTCCATAAATTGGACCTAAAACCAACTAATATTGAAACCAAAAATTAAAAATTGTCATGATATTCTATGTACTAAATAATGAAGGGATATGTATATTTGTTGATCAGATATCAGTAAGTAAAGACATTCAGTCATCTTTAAAATTGACTAAAAACATTGACGTCGCTAGACATCACGGCGCAACGAAAAGTATAAACTGTTGGGATCTAACTTGGGAAAAAGCCGATAAAAGTGTAACAATGCTCAATTGTAGAAAGAAAGTCACAAATTATTTGCACATTTGTGTTGAACTTTAACACATTTTGTGGCATTGTGGTGAATGTATTTTGAACATCAAACAATACGAAAGAGAGTAAAATATCTGTAATTATTTGATCACAAAATAAAGAACGTCATCTGACTTTCAGAGATTTAAACGCTGTAAACGAAAAGACATGCGGTAAAAATAAAAAATAAAACTTCGAGGAACTAACTTATGATTTTCGAACAATATATATATATATAATGTACTTACAAAGTTTGCATTTGTAATAAACCATCAAATGCATTGGTATCGATCGTTCTAATCTGGTTGTAACCAAGGTGCCTTTAAAAAAAAATAATCTTTGAAATAGAAAAAAAGCAAATCATCGTTTATAATTACCTTTATTGTGTAGTAACGAATTTTATCGAACCAGAAATTTGTTAACACATTTAACTCCGATTCGCAAATTCTTAATCTAATTACAGTGTCCTTTAGATTATTTCATTAAAAAGCAAGATAACTTGCTATTTATATATTCATAGAAATTCTTATGATTTAATTTCGCTTATAAACGTTTCTGCATACATTGTATACACTAGAAGCCTAGGTTATTATATAAATAGATATATCATTATCAAGCTGAGAGTAATAAATATTACGGGAATGGTTTAACAGTTAGTCTTGGTCGAGTGGTTATAATTTGACCTAAATTTCTGACTTCAGCACGTTTATAACATTTACGATATCAATATAAATAAGACCTTTGTATTAATACGATTAAAACTTAGTTAATTCATTCAACACGCATTGATGTTTATTTAGACTGTTGTTATGTTATATGATATGAAAACGTTTTCAATACACATCAAATGAGTCCGAATATCTGTACAAGAGTTGTTTAGCATGTGATATTTATTGTACAATATCTGAAAAGCATTCGACCGATATAGTAAAATGAACATCACATCCCTTCAACTTATATATTTTCCGCGGTTTGAAATACATAATAGATCTCTGAGGCACTTACTAATGGCAGAGCCAGAGGCTAGTTCGGACTTATAACGACGACCAGATAAGAACGTTTTGAGCTTTGGGAAAGGAAAAAGTCGCATACGGATAGATCTCCTGGAAAGTATGATGGACGTGACAAGACGGTAACCTTTTTTCGGATTTCAAAAATTGGTCACAAGTTCAGATGCATTTGATGGAGGATGAAGTAGACAAACATGCCTAAATCTTGACTAAGGGCGTTGCTTGTTTTTAAGTATAACATCTTAAAGTTATGGGGTTTTTTTGGCAACAACACTACTTTTACCGTGTTTAATTTGCATTTCTTGTTTCCGAGTTTTCTTACTTGTTCGATGTAGTGAACCAATGTTTCGTCAACAGTATCAATATTGAAAAATGTATTTGATTGAATTCGGAAAACTCTTTTTGCAATTACTTAGCTGCTTGCACTCGTACCCATTTCTGGTCTGTCAATATATATGGTTTCATCTAGCAAAAAAGCTTTCGTACATTCAAAACACGTTCCAAAATTTCAAAATGAAATGCACCAGAGATAGCGATGTGCCAACAACTCTGGTTAATCAAGAATTATGTACCTGTCATCCCCGTTAATTGTCTATCTTACTGTTTTGAGTTGAGTGCAAACATTTATATAAATTCTAATTTCTTCAATATATTCAATCCCTTTCCCAATCATTTTACAACAGCGGACAGCGACTGGCTATATCAAATTAATTTATGTTAAAAACTATGTGAAGATGAACGCTCGTGCGTGTACCCTTTGAAAGTTATTGACTCGATCTATTCAAAATTATTATCATCCACGAAATTTTCTTAGTTTTGTTGAGAAAACCTCAACGCGCTAATATGTACACTTTTTCAAAGATGCGAAAGTCCAGTTGAGTTCTTCATTACAAACTGTTGTTGTTTTTCTTGTGTGAACTCGCTTAAACTTTCATGATGTTACTCGTCTGTACCACGCGTGTAATGTGACATACGTAAGTGTGTGCGATGTAACTGTATACATGTATGACTTTAAACTTTAGTTTTGTGATTATAGTATTTGTTAGTTGCATTTTCAATAGATCTTTTGGTCGTTAAGGTTTCTCCTTACTATGGGATTATTACATGTACGTAATGTGTAAACGATTCTTGTTTAATTTGTTTAATTTCTTCATATGCCTATATTTTACAAAACTAAGGCTTATTTGCTCACTTTTGTTGTTCATCGTAATGACAGGGTCATAAACCATACCAACATATACCACTTTTTTGAAAATTTTCAAAGTTATTGTTATATATTCTATGATTTATTGCAGTAAAAGGGGCTGTTGGAATATGCTGTATAATGTTTTCCTTTATCATGTGTATAAATTGACGAATTTATCTTAAAGCTAAAAAATCACGTACATTTGTAATGAATTCTCGAAAAGCCGGGTCAATAGTATTTACCGCATAACAATACCAAACATGTTGATGAATATTTATTTGTTTGAAATTATTTGATGACATTTTAGTTATTCAGATGTTAATTAAAAGGTATCCTGGTCAATTTGACTTCTCATCATTTAGTTGACTACACGATGTTTTTTTTATATTGTTTCACTTATTTAGATCATTATTTAGATAGTCTTTATCCTCTGTCGATTGAATGTATCTCTAAACAAAATTTATTGTTTTAATGAGTTTTGGTTGGGCAATAGGTATGTCATTTTTAAAATAATCATTCGTTAATACGATCTTATCTTTGACATATACGAATTAGCATTCTAGCCTATTATTGTGTAATGTTCCTCACTTAATGTTACTTTCGTTTGAGAAAGCCCTTCTTATAAAAAATAATGGTTTCAGAGCTGTCTATTTTCAACAATATATAAAACATCAAATAATTGATTGAAAATATAAATAAAAAACTTTATGTCTTTCATGAATGCCAAAGTGACATTGGTGCTTAAGGTGCAGTTTCCTAAAAAATTATAAATGTTGAACGATTGTTTATTGATAAAACATTTATTAAGAAGGAAAACATTTTTTGGTCATTGTTATTGGCTGAAATGAATGTGTTCAAAACTGTTCCATTTTTTACAATTTTTTTAATGGTTGAATGTCATCAACTTGTGCAATGAAAATACGCAAGTGAATTAAGGCTGGGTATAGATGTTTCTATGCCAATGGACAAATTAAAATGCTTTATGGTTTTGCCTCTTGCATTGAAAAAGTTAAAACATGTTTTCTTACAAACTATGTATCCATGACAATGTATCCAAACTATGTATCCATGACATACGATAACCACTACACATCATAATGTCATCGTTCTTTACTACACAAGTTTATAAGGAATATCAACAAAGGAGCATTATCCCAAGGCCAAAATTTATATTGTTTTTAAGAACCAATGTATAAATAGAAGCAGGAAATTCCAAGGATTTATGATATTGCTGCACAAATATCGATAATGCAACTCTAAAGATTAAGTTTCGGGTTGAAACAGAGAAAAAATTCACAGTCCAGTATAAGTGTCCTCCAATTTTTCTAAAATTTGAAAGTGCGTAGGATTTGTGCAAGAATTTTTGTAAGTTTTTTATACTCTTATTAATATTATACATAATTTATTTGCCCCGACGTTTTTTCGTTAAGGTGTTTAACTTGAGTAGTAAAGAACATGACATCATAATATATGGTGTCGTGATGTGCTCTTGCTTAGAGATATGGGTAATAAGTACATGTATGTGTAAGAAAATATTTTTTAAATTTCTCTGTATTTAGAATATACAATTGGTGCATTTTGATTTTCCTTGCAAAGGAACCTAAGCCTATGATTCACATACCTGAGATATATTTCTAATATAACGCAGCAGTAGTTTAACAACTATTGAATGAAAAACATCAAGAGAATTTTATAATAAAAATCATATTCACCAATCTGCAGAAAAACTGAATTTGGATGAAAGTGTGAGTTCTTTGTTTTTTTAATGCATTTAGACACGGGCGGATAAGTTCACATAAATCCGAAAACTCATTTCATATACTTATAATAATAAATCATGTTGATATAAAGTAACGAAAGTCGAATTTAATGAGTGATCAATTGCAGTGTTAGATGCAATGCCACAGTAGGTTCTGCATGCGAAAGTAGTTTGAAATCAAACCTTTACGAGTTTCCTTTATTTTGATCGTCGCTACAATCAAAATAAAAGGAAATTATTTGAGGTTTGATTTTATTCAGACTGGAGAAGTCTTGCCTTCTGTTTCTCAACTCCATTTATTAGTACAAACATCAAAACTAAAGAACTAAAGTTAAAATATTAGTTATTCAATAATAATTTTTCATCAGAAATTTATATTTGAAATGAGTAGATAGTGAGTAAGAAAGAGAACTAATTAAATAAATTACAATTTTATTTATTTTCTTCCATGTAAAAACAAAACTTTTAAACTGTTTTCCAATTTTGATTTAATCTAAAACCACTTGATGAGCTTAGGATCCGTTGCTCAAAACACATAAAAGATGTCAACAATTGGTTTATGAAGTGTTACTGATATTATAATGGCGATCTTACATAATTTGTTATTAAACGTTAATGTTGTGGTAGATTTTAAGATCTACTTATAAGTACAAAAATACATTCAATGTTAGATTTTGAAGTTGTTTGATAGTTTCGTACAAGCTAAAGCCTTGTTTTGTTTTTTAATTATAGCATTTTGGTTGACTTGTTGTCATTTCTCTTATTAATCAAATTGATATTGGTCAACTTCTATTTATTGTTAAATTGTATCTATCAGGTTTGTTGCCTGTAAAGCAAATTTATTATAAGCAGTAGGAGGATGCATGGTTTGCATTTGGCTACTGATCCTCAAAACCCAAGTACTAATACGGCATAGACTTATGTTGACATCCATTACAGAAATATTTTGAAAAGAAATTTATCTCCCGAAAAATGAAATTAGTCATTTTCGAGTTGTTATTGTTAGGCTTAGTAGCACAAAGAATAAAACATTAGAAGTCTGACCCACCCTAGTTTTTTTTTAATATATAAACCTTTCTCCGCATTTGTGGCATAAAACGTCATCAATGCACTCAATCTACTTTGCAGTACCTCTCCCTCAATTTTACCAGTACCTATAAATGTTCTGGAAACGCAAACTCAACAGTATTCGCTCAGCATAATTTTTTTTACGTGCCACCTGTCTCGAGTAACACAGTAAATGATTCTTATCCATAAACAAAGCTTGCTTACACTAAAGTATAGTTCCCGTTTATTGCTTATACATGTACATGTAGTTAAGTATCTACTTTTTCCATCTATAATTGAAAGAGGATTCAAGGAAGAAGATAGAAGTTTAGTCCACAAAATGCACAATTTTGCATAAAAGAAACCAGTATTTATAAATGCCGTTAATTTTAAAAAAGAAAAAGTTTGCTCAAAAATAGAGTTGTATCATGGCACTAAAAAAGAAGAAAACATAATTGTTGACATATCCAGCGCTTGAACTTACTGACCTCTCTAGGACTTACACTTTTAGATGTTAATATAGACCACGATGATAGAAATTAGTTTCTAAAACTTTTGTCGTTTTTTTATTGCAAAATTCGACCCCAGGGCCGAGGTGCCCCTATGAACATGCTATCTAAATTTATTTCTTTGAACAAAAGCTATCAAAATATCTAATAATTTTAAGGGGCCAGTCTTGAAAGTTATCAAGGCCAAAAAACCATGCAGAAATATACTATTTTACTGAGAAAATCTTGTTATAGCTAACTTTGAAGATAAACATAATACAAGAACAGTATGATTAGTTCAAAATACATATTCGAAAAAATTTAGAAAGATGCACGATAGAAAATAACAAAAAATTCTTTGATTCTCAAAAGGAATTTTTTCCGGACAAATATTGTTATCTGCAATAGATCCGTTATGACCACAGCGCCCCCAGAGCTTCATAGGCGGGGCCAAATAAAAAAATGTAACATTTTTAAAATTCTTCGTTTCTACCCACACACATGTCGGATAAAACTAAATGCATGGTTATGATGTACATTAACTACTCTGAGACAATTGTGAATTGAATGGACTCTGGTGTATGAGTTTCAGGCCAAGGTTGTGACCAATATGGTTGTGATAGTAGAGTATTCTTTCTATGTGTATTTATATGTGTATTCGTAATGTATTTTCTATTTTTAGTTTTGTTCGATAGAATCTGAAATTTATATCAAAGTTTCACTGCGCAAATGAATAGAGTTCTTCCTATCTGTATTTTCATTAGTTCATAATATTAACCAATTATATCAAAGCTATATTGTATAGGGGTTACATATAATTTTAATTAAGTTAGAGCAGAATACCGTTTCCAGAATATACTTTCCAGTCCATATCCGTAGCATCTTATGGTATTTAAATTTCATACGTTTTACTTATTAGTGTAAATGTTTAGTCGTTGTTTTTATTTTAATTGCATTCCAATTCTAAAGGTATTTTTGCAATTAAAGTTACAATACTTGGAAATTGTCTGTAAAGGTCAAAGGTTAGCTTTGTTTACAGTATGCACTGTAATTGATTTTTCATGAAACGTATAATGTTATTGTGGTAACTTATAGCTTATGTCTTTTCTTTAATGTTGTCAGTTTTCTCATATAATTTATCATTTTGTAGATCAGTTCCTCTATATTCATTATTAAGATAAAGTTATCAGACACAAGGTATTCCTTCTTCATTTTTCATTGACTGCTCGTTTACATGGTTATATAGTGTAAATGTGTTTCATCTTCTAAAACTGTCCTCTCAACTCACATATATAGTTACGAGATTAACTAATTGCATGGTTATGATGAACATGTAACTCTCTACTTAAAGTGTTAAACTCATGACCCCTATCTCAGGGGTTAAGGCCATAAGTTTTGGCCAAATTGCCATATAATAAAAATCTAAGAACATCATCTTCTGTACTTCCAAATGGTGTAAGGGATAAAAGTGTATATTTGAAAAATGTAGAAAGAAGAGGCGAAAAATATATCTATATAGTGAATCAGGTAACCTATTGCTGTTTGCCGTCAATCAATTGTTTTTAATATTTCATAATTCATCTCAAAAACAATATGTAAATTGTCATTTTGCCAACTTATATAAAACCTGTGTTTCTATTTTAGAAAATACTTTAATTTGTAGACATACATAGATATGATAAAATACTAAACATTGACCCGTACGTGCATGGGTTGAAATATAAAAATGATATCAGGCATTTACGAAATAGCTACATCGACACATCATGTTGTTTACATTTACATAACTAAGCTTTAAGCCTACAATAATGCTATTAATTTCACTAAACTCTGCTTAGTGAGATAATTTATCTGTGTCTCGAGACAGACCTTCACCATATATATATATATATATATATATATATATATATATATATATATATATATATATATATATATATATATATATATATATATATATATATATATATATATATATATATATATATATATATATATATATATATATATATATATAAGAGCGCTAAATAAAATCAACAACACTAGGCATCTTTAAAGTGTCGGATCTTATGTATAGATGCTAAGCCAATAAACTGACCATTTAAAGCACCGAAAATGGCTCACAACACAAACAATTCATATAAATGATACTAAATGCAATATGAACTATAAAGATTGCATAGATAAATGTTCATTATAACATTTCTGATTGATTCAAAACTATTTTTATATTGGAAGCAGAAAAATATAACTAAAATATCTTCAAAATTTAGGAAAATTAGAGGAAATGCAGGCTAAGCAATATCAATTTTCGTTTCAATATTTATTCTAATTTAGTAGTATAAGCTGATAGACATTACGATATTATGTCATTTTAATAAAAAATATCATCTTCATATCTTAATCAGATGTCTACATAACTGCAAAGAACTACATTTATTTTTATCACCCTTTAAGTTGAGGAAAAAGGTAGTGACCTTGACCTGACCTTTGTGCGAAAACTATAGGGTCAAAGGACTATATATGATAAGGGCCTAAAATGGCCCCCTAAAATGAACATAATCATTTTAATATCATTCTCTGTTTTCTTAGTACAGAAATGTATGTGATGTGTTTACATTATATTCATTTTGGTTCAAGTGCCCACAATTTAGAAATATGACATTGTAAAGACAACCTTTTCCCGCCATTTTTGCATTTTTAGCGTAAAACAGCTTGTTTTTCCTTCCGAAAACATAGAGCGCATTCTTGAACAAATAAAATATTTTAATCAGAGATGTATCTAGCCAAGACTGATAAGTGACAAAAATATTGTCCTTGTTCAAGCATGCGCTCTATATTTCCCATTCGTAAATAGATAAGAAAAATGTCAATTTTTGGCTGATTTTGATTGAATTATAGAAATGGCGTCACTTCTGACGTCATATACTGCCAGTAAGTGCAAATAAATCAAATAAATATATGAAAAATATATTTTATATCAACTCTTTTAAAAAATTAGTTAACATTTTATTGTACCCGAAACACTTAAAAAATGGCGAATTATGGGGGCCAAATTTAACTCTTATCATATATAGTTCTTTGATTAAACTGATAGAATCATTTGGGCATATGATATGATTTACTGTGTCAAAATTTCATGAATTTCTTACTATATGAAGTTTGTTTGAAAACAAGAAGACTCCTTCCTAAAGGCCACACAAAAGCCACTATTTAGCAACCATTTCCAGGTAAAGTATGTGATTTGCCATCAAACGATGATAGGTATAAGATCAGCATGGCTAGAGACTGAGATATGTGCAAATCTACTAGCAGGTATTGCTTAGTTCATTATAAATCAAAAACAAACTTGTATCTTATATCTTATCAGAAAGAAGCATGTAATACAAATTTTGAAATCATTGTTGGGTAGAACGTAAAGATGATAAATAAGGAAGGAAAAAATCAGACTTACAGTTCCTGAAGTTGTGATAATCCCTGAAAAGTGTTGCTGTCAATTCTGTTTATCTGATTTCTATAAAGGTCCCTATATGAGTGCAAGGTAAAACCATTTATGAGTGAAACACAGTAATGTTTTAGATAATAAAGCATGAAGAGAAGTAATTTTCACGAACGTATAATTTAAGTTTGTATGCTATATTTAACACATAGTATATTTTATCGGTATGTACCTAAATAACGTATATATTAAAATTATTTACAAATCTTTCATTTTTGAGTTGTTTTATGTACAAGATCATTGATTTTTAACTTAATTTGTATGTTTTATGAAAGGGCAGTTAGGGGTGGAAGGGGTGGGTTTCATGGCATGCTTCTTCAATGGGTGCGTACTAAACACACCTTTACATGCACTATTGTTGTTGACTATTAATATAAAGTAGTGACATTAACATAAAGTTAAACGAAGTTTGTTGCCCTGAACACTCAAAATCAGAACTTTAAGTCACTGAAAATCAAAATTTAAAGTATGTTGTAATCAAGCATATTCAATTATACGTTCTTGCTATTTGCAACCAACTGTTGTTGTTTAACATTATTTATTCAGGTAGAAGGGAAATCCACCGTACAAAAAACCATAACATACAGCTCCCATAATTACTTTTTGTAAAAAAAAAGACAGATGAGAGACTGAAAAAAACATTATTTAAATTCATAAAATCAATAAGACTCAACCATCACAAAACCTTGACGTTGTGAAGATGAACCCTGTCATACCTCGGGCAAATAAGGTGAATTAGACGGCTAAATACAGCACCGATTTATATATTCTAAACAAATAGCTGGATGTATATATTTTCTATGGTTAAGTTTGGTAACGTTGCATATTTACTTTACCTGAGTTGTAATGATTCGTTTAAGATAACGATTATTATATCAGCGGCTTTACAATTTATACTTGGTGGCTGGGTTCATTGTCACCGTAGATTTCTTGTACTTGGTTACTATAAGTTTGAGGAATCATGTGCCTCAATTTTATGCAGATTTACTACATCGTATTTTTCAAATCAATTGCTCAGATATTAAACACTACTGGAGACACTAAATCGTCTTATCGTTCCTTCCTATTATCACTGCCTTTCAAGTAAGAACGTTTACTACATGTGTGACACGTTTAACAGAACATCTGTTTCAAAACTTTAATTTGCTCTTTAATCTTTTACGTAATCCTGTATCTAAAATGATGGACTCTGGTTAAGTTTCCATAAGATCCCCGTTTCAGCAAATATAATTCTTGTTTGTAACTCTATATTCTGTTATTGATGAATTATGATAGAATGTGTGAACCTTAGCACATTAGGTGATATTCATTTGACTTAAAATATGTATTCAGTGGAAGATAAAAAAAAATGGTTTGTTCCAATAACATTTTCACACATGCCACTAAGAGAAAACACATATATCCTTGAAAATGCTAAGTGAAAATGGATAAGGTAATGAACGGAAGCAGTATTTACGCATCTTATCCTTTTACTAAATTATTAACAAGGTGATATGCATACATTAAATAGTACAACGTTTGTTACATAATAAAATGTCAAATAATTTAAGCCAATTAATAAAAGCTGATTATGATAATAAATTTTCTGTGATGAAATAGGTTCGTTAACACACAACAGTAAGAAAATGAGATCAGGCAGCAGACCTTATCATTATACTAGTTCCATTTCAGTGCAGCTGATTTCTTTCAAAATGAGGTGAACGGTTGTGTAACTCCCTTATATCATTTGATATCAACCAGTCGCCACGGTCTACATCAGAGTCATATTTGAATAGATTCATTGCTAAAAAGTCTTTTAGGAAATACAGGCCCACAACCACCAGCTCATACAACACAACAAGCATTTTGTGTTGAGTATGTACTACACAGCTCTAGTGGTCGGTCCCACTACTTATTAAGGCATTGTCATAAGGTATGTAACACACTATGACATACCCAGACACCAAGTGCCTAGTTCTTGACATGGTTATTTATTTCATTCGAAATTAGCTGTTTTAAACAATGTCTATGAAACCAAACTATTCAGGTCGGCTTTTTTATTGGTAAGCATTATTACCGGCGAAAATGATATATCAAAACGCAACACTAGGCTTAATTATAAGGTTGTGCATATTGAGCACATCTTACTCCTGTACAAAAAACGCAATGTTCTACTCTCAGATATTTCAAAATTATCAAGCTGAATATAGGAACTATCACATTACCAATGTTCTAATTTTCAGGTCATTATGGATTATTTGCAAAGTCGCAAAAATTAACTAGGTTCACGTTTTTGGCATGTTGGGTCAAACATTAATTCGCTATCATTTTAATGCCACTCTGTTTATTCTGTTTAATACTCCTGTTCCACGTGGTATTGACAACCCAACAGGAACGATTTTCGCTCAATAAGGTTTGATTATTAAACCAATCAAGTGTCTGGTTTTTGGTTTGCAAAAACATATCGCTCTTACATTTATAATCTAGTTTATTGATGTGCAGCTCATGGGCATTTTATTTATATCATTATATGATATTAAATTGATCTTTGTTTTTATGTTACACGTACATGTAGTTGTGTGGATATTAAGAAATTAGGCTACAAGACTAACATGTAGCATTTAATCACGTTGAGGATTACCTAAATTCTTCATGATTCATTGTGAGGAAAATAATCTAAAGTAGTAAAGAAGAAAAAAAATCTATGAATTCGTTGACCCTTAATTGGCCTTTTTGATGCTTTGTGAAAACTCGTAGAAGTGTTACCAGCATCTTAAATAATGTATTCTCTTACCCGTCCACGTAATACAATTCTCTACATGGATAAGAGTTACAGACCAATCAAGTAAGTATTGGATAGGGTACAAATTAGGTCTGTACCATGAGAAGAAGGTATAAAGGCCAAGATCTAGAAAATGATCCCAGAGTGACTTTTAGTGCTAGAACCATTATGACGTCAACATTGATTTTGATGAATCTTTTCCCGTATTTCACGGCTTTAAAGCAATAATGTAGAGAATAAAACAATATGTCGACCTTCTATATTTAATCATGTGAAAATTAATCCCGGTACCTATATTCAATTTGGCATCATTTTAAAGAGAAGGTCAAGAGCTTGTGTACTGCCGTTTTTGGAGAGACTGTAGGCAATCTAGATATATCAAATTGGTCAAAAATAGACAAAACTCCTAGATTTGTTACTTTTATCCTTCATATTTCATAGAAAATGGTTGTTTAAAACATGATATTTCATTATGTTTACCAAACATTTAAGCCCCTGTACACCCAATAAAACAAAAATACTGTTATGAAGCACTATTGAATGAATTTATATATTGAATTTCATAAACCTGTAGGCACCTTTCATTTACTAGATCTTGACCTTAAATTGATGAATAACCTTAACACTTTAATCATGATGATGTGTATATCATTCGGATGTAGATTATGTTCATGGGGCCAAATTTAAAAAAAACCATACCAACACCCCCCCCCAAAAAAAAAAACAAAAAAAAAAAAACAACAAACCAGATACATGTAGGTTCCTCCAATTCTCTTTAAGTAAATGCACCTTTTGTGACACTTGAGGTTTTGGTGAACGCCTCTGCCAATACAGTTTGAGCACTCAGTTGGCAGTGGTTGGTGGTTGTCGTTTGTACATGTATTAACGTGTACAGTTCCATTTGATAACTGACAGTTTATGATACATGTAACTATTGTATGTGTTATATTTCAGTGAGGTCTGTGCATTTTAGGAAGTTAATACTTGTAAAAAGAATTCAGTTTTTCTTGATAAAACATTATTTGTTAAATCATGTAATATGCGTGTGAGACTTGTCCGCTTGATCCATTGGGTTTAAAGTTTTATATCTGAGATTTATTTGAGATTCGTCTTCGTGGTTATGATGTTATGTTATTGTCTTTCAAACACAGCAGTGCTGATCAAATCAAGCAATGAAATTTCAATGTCAGAAAAATTATGCAACATACAAATTTTAGTTGTTTAATGCATTTTGAAACTGTTCTCTTAATTTTTAAACGAATCAGACGAATTTCTATTACTTAGCCCAATAATTGAAAAGACAATTTAGACTCAGTTATAAAAATTATCAATATGCGTTCCGGCATTAAAAAATTAAAGTTTTGATATTTTACAAAACCTTATGTTTTCATTATGACGTTACACTAAGTTAGCATATTACGTTTGAGAACCAAAATAAAATTTGTTGATTAGATAGCAACACATATAACACGTAAACACTTAGTATATATCATAATTACAAATCAATTTTCAAATGAAAGCAATTTATGGAAGTCTGCAAAGAGAATAAATATGACCTTTTTTCTGTTCATGAAACTTAATCATGCAGAAATAATTGTATAAAGCCATATACATAGTGATTTTGTAATCGTATATAATAAGTAGCTAAACGATGTCGATGTTTAGATCAGTTATTAAAGACACAAAGTTTAAGTTTTAATTGTAAAAGTAACGCATTTTCTTTCATTTAGGGCCGAAGCATACCTAATAAAACAAAATGTGACCTTCTAAATTACGTCTATGAAATGTCATCACTTGATAGTTAAGAAATTTTATAAAGTGTAATCTTTTTGAAATATTTCACTTTTAAGTCGTTATAGATTATTTGTATTTTTTCTAAAAAGTTGAAAATTTTTGCTAAGACTGTTCACGTTTTACGTTTATTCGTATATTGATGTCACCAAACCCGCCAGATACCTAAACATGTACACTAGCGGATAGTGCATTGACTATTATTTTAAACACGCTATCAAAATTCCTCTTCTCCTAAACACAAGACTTTCCTCAAATTAAAGAAAAAAAAATCATGTAACATGCATACATTTGTTATGATGTGAGACAAATGACAAAATTTAATTTCATCTAAAACTTTGTCAGCCGTTCAGGGAGGAGGATTTCTTGTTGATAGCAAACACACAACTTTCTCTCCGTCTCATTCTAATTCTCTCTCTCTCTCTCTCTCTCTCTCTCTCTCTCTCTCTCTCTCTCTCTCTCTCTCTCTCTCTCTCTCTCCAAAAACTTATGTGTAATTTAAATAACATGTTGCTCATTTTTACAAACAAAAACAAATTCGTCCATAATAAAATTTGTTTCATTTGACAGAAAACTAGATATACGACTTAATATAATGAAATAGTGGGAAAACTGTCTGCGTATCTAACTTATCTATCTCGGCCTTTGGGTTTTTTCTACACCCCCCACCCCCTCACATTCCGATAGCATTCAACCCGGGGTGTATTGATCCCTTAGTATGTCTAAACAAGGGATGTTTTCGCCCCGGTTGTGTAAACATGTGGTTAGTAAAGATATTATTTTTCAAAATAGGTTTTAATCTAACTAAAAATTTCCGGTCTGGTTTAAGCAATGAGTATCATTTTTTAGACAAAAAAAAAACAGGTATAATATTTGATCAGTTCTAATTTAATTTTTTTTGTACATTTTATGATTTCTTTTCAAAAGAATAAACTTCATAAGTATAGTTGTTTACATTGTTTGTATATAGAAGAATTTATATTTATTTATATATGATCAAATTTATAAGTGATGTGGTAAGGATTTGTAGAGAGTGCTTAAAAAAGCCCTTAAAATTTGATTGCATGTGTTCTTTAAATTGAATTTTACGCACGTCATAGTTTAAAAAAAAATTATCTTCACATATCACTGGCGCTTGTATATACATATATAGTCAATGTACAACTCCGACACTTCATGCGGAGATCCAGAGACAACAAAAAAACCCTACCTATTAGGTACTATAATTGAAACTTTTTGTAAACCATCGCGAGTGCAAATTTAATTGATAGACCATGTTCTCTAAAGGGACAACAACTCGAATATCAGAATCGCGCTGACTTGGGCTTTCAAAGGAAAGAGAAGGCGAGGAAGGCCAAGGAACACCTGGAGGCGTACAGTGGAGAAAGAGAGAAGAACTGGACTGGAACAGTTGGAGAGAGGCGCAGGTTGTTGCCAGTGACCGACGTCAGTGGCGTTTTTTGTTTCACGGCCTCATGCGTCCTCCGGGTAGTTGCATGTAAAAGCTACAGTTAAGGTGAATTTCATGAACATAAATACCTTCTAAACTGTTTTTTTAAAGTCCATCCAACATTTGACCTCTATATAAATTTCGCCAATCGATATTATTAAACTGTTATCATTTTTTTTTGGGGGGGGGGGCATGTTATTTTCAATTTGAAATATTGAATATGTTGTAATATTTTGTCTAGAAAAGACCATGATCACTAAAGGGCAATGACTATATGACTCACGTAATCTGCAGAAGCTTCTATAATTGTTATGTTTTTTGGTGTTAAGAACGGCCTGACGATGGCTTATATGATGTATCAGTAGCAAATGTAGCAACCATATTATTGCACGTTCTATGTTTTTTATTGAATTATTAAATCTATTAGAATAGCATGGTTCCGGTCGTATTCATGTGTCACCTGCCGACATATATAAGCCTGCTTAAACTTTAACAACATTTCCATTCCTAAAAGATATATATGGTCATCATCATTACAGTACCAGTAACTAAGTGATATTTTTGGCAGTGGAATGAAACCGTATAGCAAACATTTCTACATGTCCGTGTATGTTGTATACAAACAAACTGGCTGAATAATACTTCTTAGGAATAATATACTAGAGTGAAAGACTTACAGCGTCTGAAGCTGTGATAACCCCTGAAAGGTGTAACCGTCAATCTTACTTATCTGATTTTCTTCAAGGGACCTACATAAGTAAAATAATAATAAAGTGATAGATATAAAATGGGTAACGTAAAATTACAATCTACCGCTAATGATGCAAACTTTTTATCATTGAGTGTTGTAGTTGCACCTTTAAATGATAATAAATTGTAAATTTGAATCAGAAAGCAGTGTGGCAACGCTTTATGAAAAAGATACGAACCTTGAAAACCGTTTTAAAAGTGCGTTCAATTTTGGACAAAAGCAATGCACTTTCATTTTTTTTTTCAAAATGCGTTAGATTTAAACCAAGTCAACATACTTTAAAAAAATTCAAAAGTGAATTATGACTGCAACATTCATTTTCAACAAGGCACTTTAAAAAATATATAAATCTCAAAATACAGACTTCGTTATCCGTTCTGATTTCTTATCTAGTCATCTAGCATCACTGGGAAAAGGAGTAGACAACCAAAGATACAGTCCAATTCCCAAAATATAAATAATTGAACTGATAACTTGAAGAATGCACCCGTATCTATCCTTCCCAAACATCCTATCAATTCAATAGATTTTAGTCATATAAATTGATTATTTTTCCCCATCTCTTTAAGAAGTAAATATTCACACAAAGTAAAAGTTGATTAGAAATTGAATGAACAGATGACAGCTAATTGTTGCAGTCTATGTGATACCGTCATTCTGATATACAAATCTCAATAAACCCTTGAACCGTTGTTCTTTATGTGTAAGTTGTTAAACTAACTTGCTTCGACAATCTTTTTCATTGTGAAATTACTATCCATGATAACTTAAATTCTTGGGTTATTTTGTTAATGTAGCAACGAGCTTAAATATGTTAAACCAAATCATAATATTATCATATTTGACGGTCATAACAATTCCGACTGGACCCTGCACACTATTTGTTTTTCAAAATGCGTTAATAATGTAGACCATATAAACGCATTTGAAAATATCAATGTAGACAGACAGACAGACAGACACAAGTACTAACGGCACCCACTAAACCCAAAGATCACCCCTGCGAATATGTTTGGAATGTTTTCTTTATAGTTGCTAATTGATAAATCCAGTTCACTAGACTTCATCGAGATTTGTTCAATTCCTGTAAAATTCGATCGGAAGTATATGTGTTTAGATAATAGTCTCAAAATACGTAAGTACTGGTCGTTTCTCATATCATATCCTACTTTGTTTTAAAACATGGACAATTTTCAAGATGTATATTTTATTTCACAACTTAGCGGTTATTTTTATTAAACAATGATATTCAGAACAGAGTTATCGTTCGTGTTCAATCACGTGAAGAGTGGTTGAAAATATAAACATTGTGTTGCTTAATAAAATCATAGCCATGTTTGATGCTTTTTGTGTGAAATACCATTTTAAAAAAAATGGTTGTCTGTTTTGCATAAAAACTTAGTATATCGAGCTATATTTAAGGAACATCCGGCATAAAATAGTATAGTTTGTTTACTATTATTACTATTACAAGGTCAGGCGCGGATCGGAAATAAACCCTTAATGGAGTCTCTTCTAAATATGTTAATTGTTGCAACAGCAGAAACAAATATTTTATTTGTATTGTCAAATTCATTTCTAGAACACATTTTATCCATCAATTAATGGAGAAAAAATTCGTGTTCAAAATCCATAAACGTCTATATTTTATATTTGACTACAAGTCCCTAGATTTTATCCAATAGTCTATAAACATGAGGCACGATTTTTACTGCGAAACTGAAAGGGTCAAATAAGAATACGTGGTCTAAAATTTAAATGACGATTACATTCGAAGGGATGTGTTGCAACCACTATCTAAAAAAACACTATTGAAATAAATTATTTCAATAGTGGTTGGGAGTGCATTTCACTAGTAAAATCACTTTGCAACCACTATTGAAATAAAACCACCATTGAAATAAATTATTTCAATAGTGGTTGGGAGTGTATTTCATTTGAAGGATTCCTTTGCAATACATTCCCAACCACTATTGAAATAATTTATTTCAATAGTGGTCTTATTTCAATAGTGGTTGCAACAGTGCATGCATTGAATACAATTTCTCCGAAATTCGAAGGCGGTGGACATATTGTAATGACTTTTGGGGGAATATACGGAATATCTGTTAAGGCGGACATAACGTGATGATTTTTAGACGGAGGCTGTATAACAGCATCCGTATATTGTGATTGTCTTGCCCGTGACGTCGAATAATGAGGATTCCTTAAGCACCATCTAGCGGTGGACGAAATAATGAATAATTATAAGATTCGATGAATAAACATGGTGTGGTTCTTTGTCTCTGTCGTATATCGTTCGCGTATTATCAATTAATCTCCCGCGGAGACGTATCTTTCTTTACAGCTGCAACACCCCTCCCCCCTTGCAAGTGATTTGGGAAGTCAGAGTGTTATTACAAGCTGATAGAGTGTCGCGCGTGAAATAAAATAGATAGAAATAACAAAAATTCTTTAATAAGATGCAAACAATAATATATATATATATCATTAAAACTGGTACGATATAACTGAACTTGATTTCTCTGCAAATTCAAAATAAATAGCAAAATTAATCAACGAGAGAGAGAGAGAGAGAGAGAGATTGAGAGAGAGAGAGAGAGAGAGAGAGAGAGAGAGAGAGAGAGAGAAAGAGAGATTTCTGTTGAGAAAAAAGAAGTATACGAATCAAACTTCACAAACACAGTGTATCAATCTTTGAATCAAACATCCCAAACAGTAAAGAATACATGCACTTCATGTTAGGTATGCTTCCTTTCTCTTTACTTGAAATTAAAACATCACAAACAGATTAGAATACTACATTGTTAGGCATGCTTCCTTTTTCTTTACTTAAAATCAAAACATCACAAACAGTGTAGAATACTTTATTGTTAGGCATACTTCTTTTCTCCTTACTGGAAATAAAAACCATAAGAACTAAACTTTTCCCCCTTATCTTGGTACACCTCACGCGTTGATTTGATTTACAGAGGTAACACGTGGACTCAGACTGAAACTGCATGCTGGATCGATATCACAATGTACTATATTCTTTTGTGGATATTAATTTTATGAATATATAATATTAGTATATTTCAATATTTCAAATGAATGTACATAAAATTACGCCTAAAACTCTCTCTCTCTCTCTCTTTCTCTCTCTCTCTCTCTCTCTCTCTCTCTCTCTCTCTCTCTCTCTCTCATAATGATCATGATAAGAAAATATCTGGATCGACGACATTCATTAATCAAAGAACTGAAGTACTGACGGGAGTTAATTTTATCGATTATTATTTATCTTAAAATTAAGATATGTTATTTTGCTTGGCAAGTAGTTTATAATCTGTATTTGAATTGCGCACATTTTTATAATATGAATTCTCGGACTTTTTCGACAAGAATTTCGAGAAAACCTTTTATGAATCACATTGTGTAATATTTAAAAATAGAATTGATTTCATCAAACTATGTATCGGTACTCGGAATATTTCAAAAATTGTATGGATCCAACCAATAATGAACTCTAGTCTCGTTCAACCAGATGCGTGGCTGTCTCTGTAAATCTCTGACGAGTAAAAGATACCAGATCACGTGATAGCTTGATGATGCGACCTCTAGCTATAGACTGACTCTCTGCTTGCCGAAGATGTACAGAGACAGCTGATGGTTGAACGAGACTATATTGAACGCTGGCGTAGGAATACATACCACTGCAAAAAAATTCTAAATTGTTCGTACTATTTCAAATCTGACTACTAGTATTTTCAAGGTATTTATAAATAAGTTCCCTTAAATAAATTGCTTCAGCGTATATTACATCGAATTTATCGATTATTTTCAAGAACAAAGTCTTGTCAGCGGTGATGATTTGTGCTTAGGTCCAAACACTGTTTCAGTTTCGGTTTGCCAGAGTAACTGCATAGGAGAGTTGAATAAAATCAACTACCAATCAAGAAACCCCTTCTGTAAGATAGAAAAGGGGGGGGGGTTGTACGGTAAGACGAAGTTGTTTGCAATTTAGAGGTTATCTTTTGTCTTGAACAGGTGTGGAAACATGCCGTTTTCTACCATGGGTTTGTAAATCACTATACACGGAAAATAATCATATCGACTTAATCTAATTATACACAAGGAAAAAAACGTGTACATACATGTAAATAGTTTGCATTGTTTTTTTTTCAAGTTCGAGTTGTATGCCTTTAATAACATGTACAGTTTCCCATGTTGTTTTGTGATGCAAAATAATTTCCTACTTCCATTTTTGTAAAGAATAAACACCTTAATTTAGTAATATAACAAGCTTATATGGTTAAAATAAGAGAACAACACTAATTATTTTAATATCATCTACCTAACTCTGATGTCAACTTGGAAAATATCCTCGCGACCTTAAATCACCATAATACTAAACCGCTTCGCGAATATTCTAACATGATAAGCGGTAAGCGCGCTGTTTTTTTTTAAATAAAAAAAAATCACATATTTTCATTAGTTTAATTTCATTCGAAATGATGCCTCCGTCTATCAGTACTTTCAGTACTTTGATTTCGAAAAAGTGGCGGACATTTCCTGATGGCGGACATAACGTGACTCAACAATCAGAAATATTATAATGACCACATTTAATGCAAACTAATAGTTCATGATACATTTGCGTATATTTTATTTAATAAATTAAAAAATGTCTCAAGGCCTAACGAACTCGCCATTGGTACACTAGACACCAACATTTGTAAAACATCTGAAGATGAAAATAAAAGCGTTTATGTTTATCTTTTATATATGTATATATATTTAGTAAATAAAACAAATAACAACAACTACACGGTAAGACATACTCAACGAAAGACATATCAAAACTGACTGTGATTGAAACACAAGTATTTCAAAATCGTCGTAAATTACTGTAGAACGTTTCCTATGTCATCTATGTCATAATGGAATACCATCGCACATTCACAAACCATACACGGTAAGTAGTATATGTAGATTGTGGAGTGACAGCATGAACTTAAGATAACAAAGTGTTCCTTGTAGAAACTGATAAAAACGACAACAGGCTTTTATTTTTTATTTATCTATTATTTTTTTTTTTAATTTACTACCGCTTTTTTACCATGGTATAGGAAGTGCAACCGTAGTCTATAATGATTTAGACGTTTTACATTTTGTATGAACGACAGAAGTTTTCGATGAGCGTGCAAAGTAAGGCAGCGCTATCTTGATGTGGATACCTTTGCGAATCTTTTTTAAACATTGCTATAAATTATACTTCATCCATTTAGAAGTCTATGCAAACTGGATGCCTCGTTCGAAAAGCAACCGACCGTGACTCTATTGACTTGTTAATCGATCTCATTAGCAGCTGAGAGTCAAACAAAAATAATATGGCAATTAAATACTTTCATAAGTTCATGTCAGCATGGAAAAAAAATTATTAAATACAAGGTATAATCATTTATGAGTAAAACACTGTTTTAGGTAATAAAGTATGAATAGAAGAAATGTTTACGAACGTATAATTTAAGTTTGTATGTTTTCTCTGACACGTAGTATATTTTATCGCTATGCACTTATTAAATGATTTCAAAAAAAATATTTACAATTTTTTTTTAATATCTGAGTTGTTTTAAGTACACGATCATTGGTTTGTAACTTGATTTTTAAGATTTTTGAAAGGGCGGTTGGAGATGGAAGGTATGGGTTTGTTAAGTAGTGATATTTACATTAAGTTATAAGAATTCTGTTGTCCTAAACACTCAAAATTAAAACTTAAAGTCACTAAAAATCAAAACTTAAAGTATGTCGTAACCAAACATATTAACCCCTTCACGGTAACTGCGGTACTGCTCCTTTGCAGGGCAAAATGACATAGTTTGGTGAAATATGACGTAACGTCAATTATTTCATTTACGTCATTTAATTATCTACCTACTGAAATTTCGGCAAAGTATATCATTTTGCCCTGCAAGATAGCAGTACCGCAGTTATCGTGAAGGGGTTTATTCAGTTCAACGTTCTTGCGATTTGCAATCAACCATTGTTTTTTAACATTATTTATTCACGTAGAAGGGAAATCTACCGTACAAAACATAACATAACACACAACTCACAGAATAACTGTTTGTAAAATATAGACAGAGGAGAGACTGACGAAATAATATTTAAATTTGTAAAATTAATTCGACTCAACCCTGTCATACCTCGGACAAGTAAGTTGAATTAAACGGCTCAAAACAACATCGATTGATATCTTCTTAACAAATAGCTGAAAGTATATTTTCTATGGTTAAGTTTTGTATCATAGCATACATACACTACTTCAAGAAATCTAATGGTGTAACGATTATTATATTAGTCGTCTGTTTCAAAACTTTTACCTTTACGTAATTCTGCATCTAAAATGATGGACTGTGGTGTAGTTTTCATATCTCGCCCTTTCAGCAAATGTAATCCTTGTTCGTAACTTTTTATTCTTTTATTGATTAATGTTGATAGAATGTGTGAACCTTAGCGATCTTCATTTGACATAAAATATGTATTGAGTGAAAGATAAAAAAAAAAGTTTTGTTCCCATAACATTTCCACACATGCCACAAAGAGATAACAAATATATCCGTTAAAATACTACTTGAAAACACGCTGAAACACATCATATTTTAGATATTATTATTACTCTAGTGTTCACAATATGAAGCACTGAATAAAATAGTTAAAAGTAGATATTATTTTTTTCTCATCGATTACGACACTTTACAGATAAAAGCGTACGATGAATGAAATTCAAATATAATTAACATATTAGTTATTATGTATTTTTGTGAATTTATAAAAAATATTGTTAAACTGTTTTTTTTAATTTTGTTATGTAAAAAAATTGATTAATTTATTCAATCCTTGAGTGCTTTTTATGACATTTTTTATATATAAAAGCGAATCTAAGGTCACGGTACTTTGTAATATTAATTTTAAAGATGTTAATGTTTAAATCTTAGTGCGATAATGAGCTGTTCAATTAATTTAGTAGATATTATTTGGCATATATTGGGTTTTTTTTATCGTTTTATCTTTTACTGTTCTTTTTTTCATAAATTTTAGATTCAAATTTTCACAGTTCTACTGCGCAAATGGAATGCATTCTATTCTCTTTGTAGTTTCAATAGCAAGTACAATCAATATTATTCAAGTCCTATGCTTATATCATGTACCAACAAATTTAAGCTGGAACAGCATTACAGAACACTGTATGCAGTCAATATGATAAGTATCCTATGGTGTTATTTTTTCTTTTAGTTCATTTTTACATATCTGTCTAAAGGCTTTGACTTTGTTTGTATTTGCAATATCAGAGTGTTTTTGGAGTCACGTTTGCAAAAGTCTAATTTTAATATAACTGGTTGACTGTTTTTACCAGTAATCATTGGACTTGATTTTTCTTCCTGAAATACATGCATAATTTTATTCTTAGTTTTGCTTTTTGCATCTGTATAAATGTTTGGTTTTGTTGTAGTTTCATTTTTTTTAAAGACAGTTTTGCAGCTAAGTTTGCTTATTTCATAATGTGACTTCAAAGTTCAAAGGATGATTTTTTTTACCAGTACGTATTGTACTTAATTTTAAAAAAATCATGAAATAAAAGGAACTGTTTAACGCATTTAGCATCATACGGCCCAATTGTCGGGTAATAAAATTTTATAAATAGGATAAAAGCATGAATGGAATTTTTTAAAGGAAGGATTAAAGTAAAAAAAAAAATTTCTTGATTCTCCTAACGAATTTTACTAAAAACAAGGTCTGATATAATTCATGCTACATCATGGTAAAATGTCAATATCAAAAAGATTCCGTTCACGTGTAACTGTTACATTTTTAAAGAAAAGTTTTTTTCTACAAAGATGGCTTGAAATACGGCCCCCAGTAATTTTGCAGTAAATTTCAGAATTTCTCTTTCTATTTTGAATGTAATTAATTTAAAAAAAATGATTTCTTGTAGAATATCTTTCATTGAAAGAAAAAAGAAATCAATCATATGGGAGATATAAATGGTCATTATTTTTGGTAGAAGGACAGTGCTTACATTCAATCTCCTTAAAACTTTAAGCTTCGTCCCACATTTAAAGCTTTTAAAACACACAAGCGCAGATAGAAACATTCTTTTCCTTCAGCTGGTCAATGTATATTGTCAAAATTTATAAAAAGTATGTAAAGTTATCTATCTTTATGCACTCATATGTATTTTCTAAAATAAATGCAAAAGTCCAGTGTCTTGCCCAATATAAACGGATGTTATTTTCCTGGCGTGAACTCGCTTAACCTCTTATTAGTCAACCCGTTTTCCAAAAGAATCTTAGTTTTTACTCACAATTTTCGAAGCTGTGACAGCCACTGGAATACATTGACGTTAATTTGACTAATCTGGTTTGAAGACAGATAACTATGAATGAACACAAGATATAAACGTTTGGGGTAATTGCATTTTTGAAGTGAATGACTTGTAATAAAAAAAAAACAACCCCAAAAAACAAAGGCGCTTTTGCAAATGAATTATCCTTGCATTAAGTCAAATAGTGAGTAAAATGTCAAGTTTTGTTACGTTTGTAAATATATTTTCCATTTATTCAAATTTAGTTATCGTAGACAGAAGTAATTAACCACAAATTTATGGATCTGAAATCATAAGGTGCTTCTTAAACTGTAAGCCAAAGGTGTTTTTTTTTTAAATTCTGTATGTTAATTATATGAACTTAGTATATCAAACCCAAAGAGCAAAAATAATTCCTGGAATGTATTACCAAACTATTTGCCTCCCATTCATCTGTTTGTAACCAAACGATCTTTGCTTAATAACATCACTATCTGAAGCTATGAAGTTCTCTTATCTTATCACACACATGAATACATAAAACATTTTTTTTCTTCTAAATATTGTCCATCATCAACAATAAAGTGTATACGCATCATGATTCAGATAGTAACACTTTATATACACCAATATTATAGCACATGTTGGCTTGAATGAAATATAAACACTTCCGGATTATACCAGTTTAACATGCGTTACCTTGCTCCTAACGTGTAAATAAATGCCCCTTTCATTCAAACTCAGTAATGAGTATAGTCACCGAGAATTTTTTTCTTACATAAAAACATTCTTTATACAATGTGATTGTATGACTGCTAGGGTTTGTTAATGAATCCACAGCGCTTGTAAAAGTCATGACAAGTCAACGACTCCAAGCCTACAATAGGGAAAGCACACATCGAGGTTGCAACAAATTTACACAAGGATGAAAGCAAACCTAACAAAACACACATAATAATGTCTACATTTTTTTGACAATGTCGTTTTAAAAGTTACTAAAGTAAAAATAGATGAACTTATATTACTTGTACTGAGTAAATGTGCAAAAATAATAAAATTTGGCGCATTAAATTAAAACCTGAGGTTAATTTGTACATAATGTAAATATAACACCAAGCGGCTTAATAATACGCTTTTCACGCCGTCATATTGTGACAAGATATTTTATACGATATAGATGAATTTGATTAGGTAATGAAATGAGGCGTTTCAACCAAAATTAAATACATGTAGTTGAATAATAAATGACCTTTTTAATTCAATCAAGTTGTGTCATATGTTGTGTGTTCAAAGAAAAGAACACATAATTTTAAAAAAGTCATGTCATATTAAATTGTTTCCCACCGTGTGTTTTCAATGGAAAGGAAACACGACCAAAAAAAAGACACGTGCTCCTTTTCTTTCAAAGGTTTTTAAAATTCCAAACTTGACGCGAACTCTAATTATGAAATGAGCCCAATAGAACTGGAATCTGATTAGAATTATTTAAGCAATTCAATATTTACGAGAAACATAAATTCAAGCATCTGCAGTAACATTGTAAGTGTCTTTGAGCAATTTTAGATTTTTGGTATACAGTAAATCACACCACACCACCGGTTAAATCTACCAATGTCCAAAACGAATGTGGATTTTTATTACACATTTTTCCCAAATGTAGATGTAACCTGATTAATATAAATTAATAAAACCAATAAGTGTGATGAAATGCAGGATACAGGGGAAAGAGGATAATGTACAATATAGAAATATCAACAGGCATGGGCACGATTACTTGAAAATTTAATTGATTAATAATTGATTTCATAGTGGAATTTTGTGAAATCGATTATTAATCAATTACACTAATTGTTGTTCTGTAATCGATTGTAAAATGAGATCCTTAATTGGCCTTTTTGATGCTACGTGAACACTTGTGGAGGTGTTGCCAGCATCTTAAATAATGTACTCTGGTACACGTCCATGAAATCAATTTTCTACATGGATAAGAGTTGCAGACCAATCAAGTAAGTATTGGACGGGGTACAGATTAGATCTGTATCCACGAAAAGAAGCCATTATATTTATGAATAACCTTAACACTTTCATCATCATGATGTATATATAATTTGAATGAAGATAACTTTCATGGTATTAACATTTTAAACGAAAAACATAGAAACAAAAAAAACAAAAAAAAACAAAAAACCAAAACAAAACAAAACAAAACAACAAACCAGATAGGTTCCCCAAATTCTTTTTAAGTAAATGCAACTTCTGTGGCACTTGAGTTTTTGGTGAACGCATCTGCCAATACAGTTTGAGCACTCTATTTGCAGTGGTTGGTGGTTGTCGTTTGTACATGTATTAAAGTGTACTGTTCCATTTGATAACTGACGTTTATGATAACTATGGAATGTTTTATATTTAAGTGACGCCTGTGCATTTTAAGAAGTTGATACTTGTAAAAATAATTCAGTTTTACTTTATAAAACATTATTTATGAAATTATAAGTTAAATTTTAAATAAATTTTTCAAATTTAAGGTAGTTCGTATGTTACTGCTTGTGAGAAAACAACTTGTCCGCTTGATTCATTGCATTTAAAGTTTTATATCTGAAATTTAATTGAAATTCGTCTTCGTGGTTATGATGTTATGAAATCGTGTTTCAAACACAGCAATGCTGATCAAATGAAGCAATGATATTTCATTGACATAAAAAAATATGCCACACAAAAATGTTAGTAGTTTTTACTGTTCTCCCAATTGTTTATTGACTCAGACGAATTCCTATCACTCAACACAATAATAGACTGAAGAGCTAATTTAGACTCGGTTTATAAAAATTATCAATATACGTTTCGGCAAATTTTTGCATTACAACTTTAAAGTTTGATATTTAACAAAACCTTATGTTTTCATTATGACGTTACACTAAGGTAGAGCGACGTCATTATTATATTACGTTTGAAAACCAAAAATTGAATTTGTTGATTAGATAGCAACACATATTATAACATGTAAACACTTAATAGATATCATCTAAATAAGTTGAATAATTTTGCAAAGACGATCAACTTTCTACATCTATTCATATAATTTGTCAGCAAACCCGCCATATACCTTGAATGTATATATGTAGACTAGCGGATACTTTATTGACTAGAATTTTAAATACGCTATCAAGATACTTATTCGAAACGCCAGATTTTCTTCAAATAAAAAACATCTGTAACATGCATACATTTGTTCTGATGTGAGACAAATGACAAAAATGTTATTTCCTCTTAAACTTTGCGAGCAGTTAAGGGATATACTTTAAGTTTCTCGTTGATAGCAAACACAAAACTTTCTCCCCCATCTCATTCTAATTCCCTTTCTTTGTATCTAGCCCTATCTCTCTCTCTCTCTCTCTCTCTCTCTCTCTCTCTCTCTCTCTCTCTCTCTCTAGTCTAGATATACGACTAAATATAATAAACTAGCCGAAAAACTGGCTGCATCGCGTATCCAACTGATTTTGCTTACTTTTGAGGGTTTACTCCACCCCCCCCCCCCCCACATTCCGATAGTTTTAAACCCGGGATGCATTTACCGTTAGTATGTTTGTGTTAACATGTGATTAGTGAAGATATTATTTTTCAAAATAGGTTTTAATGTATCTAAAATTTGTCAGTCTGTTTTAAGCAATGAATTATGAAATAGACAAAATATGCAGGTATAATAATTTTTCGTACATTTTTAGATTTTTTCCCTAAGAATACACGTCAGAAGTCTAGTTTTTTACATTGTTTATACATGGAAGAATTCATATTCATTGATATATGATCAAATGTATAAGTAATTGTGTGACAATTTGTAGACAGTGCTCAATAAAGCCCTTAAAATTTGATTGCATGTGTTTTTGTGGGTTTTTTTTAATTGACGTTTAAAGATAATATAGTTCTTTAAAAACATTTCATCTCCACATATCGCTGTCGCTTGTATATACATATACGGTCAATGTACTTTTGCATTGGAGTACTCTGACACTTCATGCGAAGATCCACAATATAAACGAAAAGACAACGTTTTAGGTACTATTGAAACTTTTTGTAAACAATCGCGAGGGCCAAATGACGGAAGCTCTATTTTGATACGACCTTTATTTAATATTATTCAATAATATTTGTTTTTATCTCATCAACAGTTTTATATTATATTATATTTATATATAATAATAATATTAATTATGTTCTTATGTACTACAAAAATCCATCTTTTTTATAATTCATGTTGTACTGCATTTTCAACTATAACAAACTTGCTACGATTGTTATTTCCTGAATAACAAATTTTCTAACTCAAGAGTAGGATTTACAGATTAGTTTTTTGAATTATTAAACAGTCGTTGACTTTCTTTTTTTGTTAATATAATGGTAAATTTTAATATTTTGATCGAATTCAATTTATTTTTGTGGAATTTAAATGTATTGCTTATATTTTTGTATTTGTGTTGGAATCAATATTTTCGGATGAGCAAGTCTCATGCAACAGTTTCTGGCCTTTGTAACGTAACTTCTGACCAGCATCTTCGTAAACGAAACGTTTAAGGATAGAATCTTGTTCAGGAAAACAAGGCAGTTAAAGATCACGTTTTTATATAGATTTTCATGTGCATTAATCATTATGACCTATAGTTACCTCATCTTGTTTTGCATACACATATATAGACATGAGATACAATTTTCAGCAATTAAAGCATTCTTGTCCAATTGTCGCTTGTGCTGGTTTCATACATGGCGCCATTATCGGCCCACGTGTAGTGAAATGTTGATCTTTAAACATCTTTAAACATCTGCCCCTCTGTATCACATTACGACAGACATTTCATATTGTTTTATAACACAAAGAGACTTTTCGAAATAAGTCGATTTTTTTCCCAAAAATATTGTTACAGTTAATGATGTACATGTAATCCAATGTGCTTTTCCATTGTTATAATTTATGGAAATAAGAGGAAACAATATAGACAGATCGATATCAATGCTTTTAAGAATTATTACAGCTTCACAAATTGTAATTGAAAATGATATTATAGAAAAGTGGACTTCTGTTATTGTTTATTCATATATTTCGTTTTTTAATAAAAATTATCACATTGTGTGTGACATATGTGAGGACAGGTTGTTTACCCGACTTTGCCGAGTAATGAGAAACATTTAAAAAAAAAATAAAGAGATTTGACAGTTTATAATTTTGCAATGTCTTATCTACATTTCCTAGAATTAACAGTACAAAACAAATTCCAGGACATTAATTTTGCTAATTAGGTCTGTTTGGCCAAAATTATACAAGGTCTACATTTTTTATTCAAAACAGTTCATTTCGAAAATTAAGGAAAATTTGATTTTCACTATGTACAAAAATAATCTACTTCTGATCAGTCCTAAAAGTGACAGAAAACTGTTATAAACCAATTTATTGCAACTCTGGAGAACCATAAAAAAGATGAGGAGAAGTTTGATACATTCCACCGGAAATGTTTTGGAGAATTTTGAAAATACACTGGCTAGAATCCCACTGCCAAGAAAAATCCTGTGGAGGCATTGGAGATTGACATACCATGTTCTCCGAAAGGACAACAACTCGAATATCAGAACGGCACTGACATGGGCTGTCGAAGAAAATAAGAAGACGAGGAAGGCCAAGGAACACCTGGAGGCGTACATTGGAGAAAGAGAGATAAGAACTGGACTGAAACAGTTGGAAAGAGGCGCAGGTTGTTGCCAGTGACCAATGTAAGTGACGTTTTTTCTTGCACGCCCTCATGCTTCCTCTGGGTAGTTAAAAGCTACAGTTGAGGCATTTTTCATGAACATAAATACCTTATAAACTGCTTTTTAAAAAATCAATCCGACATTTGACCTCTGTATAATTTTCGCCAATCGATATTATTACATTGTTATCATTTTATTTTGTCTGTTGTTTTAACATCGAAATATTGAATTTGTTGTAATGTTTTGTCTAGAAAGTCTAAGATGATTACTAAAGGAAAATGACTATATGACTCCCGTAATCTCCAGAAGCTTCTATAATTGTTATATGTTTTTTTTTGGTGTTTAGAAGGGGCTGTCGATGGCGCATTTGATGTACCAATAGCAAATGTAGCAACCATAGTCAATGTATTGCATGTTCTTTGTTTCTTGATTGAATTACTAAATCTATTAGAGTAGCATGGTAGGGTCGTATTATGTCTCACCTGCCGACATGTATAAGCCCGCTAAAACTTAAACAATATTTCCTATTAAAAAAGATGTATATGGTCATCATTGTTATACCACCAGTAACTACGTGATGTTTTTTGGCAGTGGAATGGAACCGTGCAACAAACATTTCTACAGGTATGTGTATGTTGTAAACAAACAAACTGGCTGAATATTAATTCTTATGAATAACACAGTAAAATAAAAGACCTACAGTGTTTGAAGCTGTGATAACCGCCGAAAGGTGCTCCCGTCAATCTTACTTATCTGATTTCCTTTAAGGGACCTACATAAGTAAAATAACAACAAAGTGATAGATTTAGAATAGGTAATGTAAAATGACAATTTATCGCGAATAAAATAGCTTTAAATTTCTGTCTTACTAATTCGATGTTTGTTAGAATTATCAACACTCAAATCTTTCTCAAAATATTTAATACCTAAACATCTCAACAATTTTTGTTAAATATTTCTTTTCATTTTCGTCTCGGTTAAAAATGATGCTAAAATCAAAATTGTTGGGATGACGCATCCTGCAGAAAAATAAATGCTAGCGCATTATATTTATCAACAGGCATTAAATACTCTATTTTGGACTTGGATCGAATAAACAACATCAAATAGCCAGTCATAATCCAAGGACATGATACAATTAATTTGGCCAGATTCCAAATGTATATTTGCCAAAACTAGTATATACTTCTTAGTTATTTGATAAAGTACAACTAATGAATTATTGTATGTAGGGATTATGTGTTTAATCTTATATTTCCACGAAATTTCAATGACATGATAAAATACTGTGTATTTTACCGCTTGCCTATTTACTGTGGCCATTTTACATTCACTTTTCATTTTATTGAATACCATGTTTCCATTTTATTTTATTTTTTTTCTCTTAGTGAGGAGAGGAGTGAAATATATTAGTTTGGTTTTATTAGACTATTTTGTATATTCTACAAAGCTAACTCCATTCGGTATCTTATGTGTCATTATAAATGGTTTTATAGACGACAGCATTTTTGCTCATAAAATAGTCACAGATCGGATGTTTCTAATTCATTTTTATGGACGATGAGGAAGAATTGTGTGAATTTTGAGTCTTTTGTGGGAATCAGAGACTGGTACTGACCAAGATCAGATGTGTTTATTGAATAATGTCCCCTTATAATAAAACAGGTATAGGAGATAAACACCAATATTAAATAGACGCATAATTTAAAACAAAATGGTAGTATACTCTCCAGGCAAGTGCCAGTGACTATGTATTTATATGGATTTTAACGAAACTGCATTGAAGCGGTGAAATACATGTAATTCAATGCTACATTGGTATAATTATTCGGCACAGTGCTCTTTACATACATGTGAAACAAATGAGGGCTAGAAATATAGCTACGTCCGTGCTCCAGCGGTGTCTTTAAATGTACACATAAGCTACAGATTTGTGGATGGATATAGAGTCAAAACATAAACAAAATAATTTTCATTACAAAAAAAAAGTAAAATATATATAAACAAAACATGAGATCCAGCTCTGCACACCTCATTTTTTTTCTCTAAAATACTATTTGCAGAGGCTTCGAAGCTTAGTCACATCTACACAATGTGTTTTTGATTAATCAAGTTAATCACAGCGGAAATGTGTATACAAACACCTTAAACAACGCTTGGCAATTCTAAAAAAAAACAGTTTTAAAAAAGTGTGTATTGAATTGTGACTAATATCCCACCTACGCACACAGATTTACTATTTTAAACCATATGAAAAGCATATCTGGGATGACAACCATTTACCGCATGGACTGATAAAAGGCCTTGTGTTGCATCAAAAGACAAATGTGCAACAACCATATATATAATTTATGGATCTTTGATTCTTGTTAAAATGTTTGAATTTAGAGATGAAGCATGGTTTGAACTTACTTAAATATTTTTGGCATTGGTAATTCCGAGAAATTTTGATATCACATAAGTACAGCGTTTCAAAAGTTAGTAAACAAAATAATTAAAAAGCAGATATCGAGCTTGATATTTATAAATAAATGGTGAAAATATTTATCAAAAACACTGTATTGGTATTTTAACATGATTCTTTCTTTTACTACTACAATTCAGCAGCAATTTGATATTACAGATAAATCATCATATTTAAACAGTGGAATCACATCTGTAAATTTCCAGTAATCAGTAAAAGTCTTGAATGATTTATAATTACTAATAAGGAAGCATATTGGTTAGAGGTGATTAACAAAGATTTATCACGAGAACATACATTTTTTAAAAAGAATGTGCATGTTAAAATTTCATTTATCATATCGGAACACGCATTCCAAAATTGAACCTATTCAGTACAAAGATTTTGACTTTCTAAATTAAGAGACATGTTAATAAATCTTGTAAAATGATTGATGTTATGCATTAAATCACACCAAGATGACAACTTTCAAACTCCCTTTCTCTTTAAGATAGATAATATAGTTTGTGTTATAGAGCACGTAAAGCATCTCTATTCTCCATAAAAACAACCGTGATGTTGAAAAGATACCTATGCAATTTGATACATAAAGATAAAAATATGTCTTCAGTATCTTCATATCCATTTATCAGTTTAGAAAAAGAGACAAAATGTGAGATGCAGGAGGCAAAGTAAGTATGATTTTTTTTTGTAAAACACTTGCAGGAAATAGAACATCATACAAATATAATCTTTATTTTAAGACTTGGTAGGGGTCTTTATCCATCGCGCAATTTGTCTTTCCTAAGTGTATATTTTAAATATTTCATTTTCTGATTCAATAACTTACTGTGAGGGAAAACATGACTGTTGATTGTAACTTTTCACTTAAATATTTGTTATTAAACGTCTTACATCAATTATCGTATTCAAGATATTTTACCACTACCAATGACCCGTGTTGATTTTATCAAACACCTGTCGTCACACACTTGAGGTTACCTTCCTATCCATACCCCTATATTACAGTTAATAATCTTTATAGGTGTGTTGGATTTATAAATATACTTTTATTTTAGTTATCCTAATTACTTTTCTTTTAGCAAGGCAGTTTTGTATTTTACTTCAATTTTATTTTCTCTGAAATAAGTATATGTAATTATCCTTTAATCTGTTTAAGAAAAAGGGTAGGTAAATGAAATAATAGATTTGTGTTTACTTACAATGTTTCAAGCTGTGATAATCCCTGAAAGGCATTACTGTCGACCCTGTTTATCTGGTTCCACCTAAGGTCCCTAAATGAGTACATAAAAACATATATGTCAATCACAATGTTGACAAAAACATGCCAGAGGAAAAAATATCAAAGACATAGAGTGATTGCATTAGGAAATGTTTCCTATTCCAGTTAAAGTTAATTATTCGTGTTTATAACTTATTTTTGCAATTTAGACATCCAAAAACAACGCTACATTATACACTGGTTACATTTCAATACTCAATTATGTAATAACTTTTAAATTGTGTTTCAATTTTGATTTAATCTAAAAGCACTTGATGAGCTTGGGACACATAAATATGTCAACATTTAGTATATGACGTCCTACCGATAATATTATTATTGAGATCATACCATTTTGATATTTATATCAATACAGAAAATTATACATTTCTTAAATTTCAAATTTTCATCTGTTTGCAAGCATATTTTATAAGAATTTTAAGATATCTAAAAACATTGTATGCATATTGAAAATTTCTGTTAAGTCAGCGAGGGTTATCTTTCCTTCGGTATTATCAAAAGTTGTAAAGCATATTCATATATGGACACAAAATCACATCCACCGATGTAACCAATGGATTTATTTCGCGGTAAAATTGTGGGAGCGTCATTTCAATAGCAACAGTATTCACTTTCTTTCAGTACACTGATAGCTAAGCATTAAATATGTTCAAAGCGATCTTTAAACGGCCTCACCCCCACCCTCCTTTTTCATGAACATGTATATATTAAAGAAAAAAAGTTCCGTATTTTTATTATTTTATTTAGTGTGGCGCTTTCAGACCACAAGGATTATGTTTATCATAAATTATCAAATTATTCACATCATTGATTACATGAGTAATGGGAGTTATTAATTGTTTAAGTTGTAAAATATTATGGCATAAAGAATCAAATATTCATAATTTCATGATTAATCTTATATAAACTTAATAACTATTGTTATATAATCATCTATTGTCAGTTTCCTGATTATCTCAAATCACATTTCGTTAAATAATAAAGTCACAGGACTGGCAGAACGCAACATACCTAATTGTTATGCTATGTTACTTTATAAAGGTGAAGGGCTCAGGTGGTTCACTTTTGAGCAGATAGAGGTCAATTATTTCATGGGAATATGAGTGGAATAATGCTATATGCAGGGATGGTCTATTTTGAACATTATCAATTATGGATAAGGTGTTTTTGTACAATTTCCGTGCATAAAGTAACTAAACAAAAATTTACGAAATGCAAATCATAGTTGGCTTCTTAAACTGTAATCCAAAACATTTTCTACTGTTTAGTATGTAAATCATATAAATTCAGTATATCAAACCCTTAAAGCAGATAATTTCTGCAATGCCTTTCCAAAATATTGTTTCTCACTTATCTGTTTCCAACAAAACAATCTTGGTTACTGTTTTACAATGTCATGCTATTAAGCTTCGCTATTTTAATCTTATATCATATAGATAAGAACATATATTATTTTGGTTATTGTCCATTCTCAACATTAAAGTTTATACACCCCTTGAATAATACAGTAACAAATTCTATATACAAATATTATACCACGTAAGCTTGATTGAAATATAGAGAGTTATCTTCCTAAAACGATCTGTGCTGTATTTCCATATTTCCAGATAAGCATTCTTCACATTGTTACTAACGTTTAAGACATGTTTCTTTCATTTAAATTCAGTAATCGGTATAGTCACTAAGGTAGCTAAACACAGTTTCGTATAAAATCCAAGGGGTTTTTCTCTGGGGAAAAGCATGATGGGTAGGGATTTTCCTGCTATTTTTATGCGGTATACATGAAAATCACATTTTTAAACTCTCAGTTGCATAATATAGTGAATTATCTTTCGAATACATGAAAAAAGTATGTAGAAAAATTTTAAAAATTAATTTTGTGAGACTCTAAAATAAAGGGCGGTAACTCCAAAAACATCCCGATTTTACACATGCAGAATTTCATGATTTTTTTAGCGGGTAACATAGCTCTTTAAAAAGCTGGCGAATGTACCCTGAAAATACTATGAAATGATGCCTAAGGACTTGTTCTTGAAAATGTACAGAAATAAAACTGGCTGGTTTGGTTGCATTCTGCTTTTAGGGGGAGCCTAAAATGCATGGGTGTACTGCATTTAGAGGCATCCTTTTGTCCATTTTCCGCATGTTTTGAGTGCCAAATAAATTCTGGCATTTAGTTACATGTGCATTATTTTTAAATATTTACAAAATTCACGATTTTATTTTTCTATTGATATATAAATATATATGTAACATATTTTAACAATTTATTTTTATAGGGGTCAGTTTTGCTTGCCCCTCATCTGAAAACGTCCTTATAACGTTACATATAAAACTGTGTTTTGCACCCTTAAGGGAACACATAATATAACGTTGATCTGTCTTTATCTTACAAAATTGCTACGTTAGCATTTTTGTTTAGTCAGTAGAGTTTTAATTTGACCCTCAAGCATTAAATAAATGTAAAACATGCTTTGTGCATGTTTCATTTCTCACTTTATGACGTTGGGTATATGATTGTGTATTGTGACGTGTTGTTTTACATTGTGATGCATTAGCATTGTGACATTTTTAAGTGTGACGTCATGTCAACAAAGCCGCTCCGATCATGAGTTCATAACTTTTAGTTCCAATAATAGAATAGACAGAATATGATACACTTAGTTTATGTGTATGTGTATTTAATTATGTGTTAAAATGAGTATCCGGTTATGGACTTTTGAGCCGCTCTATTAAATCAACAAAATTTCATATGAAATGATTACACATGTGTGCATAATTCAAATAGACAGTTGTGTAAAGTATCCGAAATTGTTTTAGACGGGAGGGGGGTGGGTGTAATTTTTTTTTAAAAATGTGTTTGTCATCAGTATCAAATGCGCAGTACCATTGGTTATGTTCAATTCATTAAACAAAGTAGAATTAGTAAGTGGAAAGTCAGTTTTGAATTTTGAACTGCACAGTCGTGTTCGAAAGGTCTATCTTTGTATTTGACACATCTCACCTAAATGACAATATCTCGGCCATTTTTTCACTAAATTCAACTTTGCGTACACCAAAATGTTTGTAATATTCTCCTCTTTGCATCAAAGCATTAAAAAGTGGCATACAAAAATATTTTACTTCCTTTAAGGTAGCTAAACACAGTTTCGTATAAAATCCAGGGGGTTTTTCTCTGGGGAAAAGCATGATGGGTAGGGATTTTCCTGCTATTTTTATGCGGTATACATGAAAAGCAAATTTTTAAACTCTCAGTTGCATAATATAGTGAATTATCTTTCGAATACATGAAAAAAGTATATAGAAAAATTTTAAAAATTAATTTTGTGAGACTCTAAAATAAAGGGCGGTAACTCCAAAAACATCCCGATTTTACACATGCAGAATTTCATGATTTTTTTAGCGGGTAACATAGCTCTTTAAAAAGCTGGCGAATGTACCCTGAAAATACTATGAAATGATGCCTAAGGACTTGTTCTTGAAAATGTACAGAAATAAAACTGGCTGGTTTGGTTGCATTCTGCTTTTAGGGGGAGCCTAAAATGCATGGGTGTACTGCATTTAGAGGCATCCTTTTGTCCATTTTCCGCATGTTTTGAGTGCCAAATAAATTCTGGCATTAAGATACATGTGCATTATTTTTAATTATTTACAAAATTCACGATTTTATCTTTCTATTGATATATAAATATATATGTAACATATTTTAACAATTTATTTTTATAGGGGTCAGTTTTGCTTGCCCCTCATCTGAAAACGTCCTTATAACGTTACATATAAAACTGTGTTTTGCACCCTAAAGAAAATTTGTTCTTAAATGAAAATATAATTTATAATTGTACGACTACTATGATTGGTTATTGAACCTACAACGCTGAATAAAGTCATTATAACGAAGGATTCGATTCATCATCTCCCAATCTTTAGGTAATGACATTTCGAGTCAAATATCAGAAAGTAGATGCTTTTCATAATCAATCAGTGAAAATAGTCTGCCGTATACATGCTTTAATTGTTACAATTTTTAATTAGCTAGTATGAAATCCAGATGATTAACATATTTTGATTGCGTTATTTATTAATCAAGAAGCAGATAATAGCAGACAAAACAACTGTAAACGTTCTTGAGTACATTATATATCTATAGTATCTATTAGCATTTGCATAACAAATCTAGAGATAAAATATGATTTCTCATCAATTACTACACAATGTCAGATTGGGAACCAAAACATCTTACTGATGGGCCACCAGTAAAACTATTGGTTTACATTTTGAAGTCTTTAATATTTACTTTACTTATTGTTAGAGTCTTGCTAATTGTTTGAATGTACAATGTATAATACAAGTTAGACAACTTTGCTACTTTACTTTGCTTTAATTGAGGAAAAAAAATGTATTGTGTAACCAAATTATTCTGTCTCTGCTTGGTTTATATATTATTTTTCATTTATTAATCTTTTACATATGAACAAATGCCAAAAATCGTTTAATCACATTCGACGATAAAGAAAAGGTCACCATTCGTATGAACGTATCACATGGTTTGGTATAAATATGGTTTCCATAAACCAACACCTCTTGATAAAGTCACAATATCAACTACATGTATTAGTTCTGGACAATGACTCGCATTCCTCGCTCACTACATGTGTGTCATTTTTAATTAAATTTCAACTCGAAGATACTTTACTGATGTTAAATTAAACATAATTTTGATGATTAAATAGAGATCAAAAAATTATGTACACACCTCAGTTGCGTTTTCTTATTCTGCACAAGGGCAGATAGAAACACGACGTTAGAATGCGGGAAGAAACTCTTCTAGGCTGGACAACCTTTGGTGACAATTTATGACTTATAATGGTTGTCAAAAAGAAATCCATGTACATAATATATGTACATGGAATCAACGTTTGACGAACAAGTACCATACCAGCAAATGCTTTTTTAAAAGGAAATTGGTGCAATGATGAATGCTTAAATGCATATCGTTGTGATTAATGTACAGACACTCACAAATCTGTTGCGCCTGGTACCCATCGCTTTACGACTCACTCATTGTGAAACTACGATAGGACAAACAATCAATCAAGAAAACAACAAATTAACACAATGATGAAATAGCGCAAAATCAATCAAAGAGCCCACAACACACCATTACACCAATACACAAGTCCTTTGCATGGTCGGTCATCCCCCCTTTTATATTATAGTCATACCCCTGGTATCTGACAAAAATATCCACGTTGACCTTATACACCTTAATAATGCCAACATTCTTTGACACTGTTCTTTGAAAAGTTATTAAAATAAAAATAGGTTGACTTCTTGCTAAATATTATCAAAATTTCATATCGTGAGCTGTGTGTATATGGGATTTTGAACTTTGAAGACTTTTGTTTCGAGAGGATATAAAATATTGTATCTGTATTTTGTTTGACTAATTATATAATATCGTGAAATATTATTTTATAAATTGTGCGATGTTTGGTTGTCAATGTACGACAATAGTTTTATTTTTTTTTATTTTGAATAGATATATGTAATACTCATAACTTATACAATGGGTTTAAGTCTATTTTTGCGAAGTATTCCTTACATGTATATTATAGTCTTTGTTATTATATGTGTAAGCATTGGCTGCAGTCTTTCTCAATTGACCATCTCGCCTGCCTCCATTTTCTTTCTTTTTTTTAAGTTTCATGAGATGATAGGACAGGTTATGCACCATCTTGTATTTTTTTATCAGTCATGGATATTAGTTTTATATTTATTGAATGTATGCTTTTTAATCATAGTAAATTTAAAATTTGAATTAGGGAGTATTTCTCTGCTTCCGGTGTTTAGTCAGTTTATGTACCTGTCCAATAAATTCCGACAATTTACTTCTAACCAGTTCTAAAAGGCAACAATACCACTGTAAAAGTATGATGCACCGTTGTAAAATAAAACAAGCTCATGCCTTAAGTTCAAAGTAAAAGCCTAGAGTTAAAGGACGCCTTATAAGCAGTCATATCTTCAAAATCGTATTTTGTTTTATGAAACTGGCATAATTAATACCTTTTGATTCTTAATAATTTTCGCAAAACTCTAGTATTAAAATATAAGCATTTGATTTTATAGACATTACATTTAAATACATTTGTTTTCCCTTGGACTGAAATGTCATATTTTCATTGGTTTAAACATAGCACGTGATTGCCTCATATATCTCTATATTTGTTCTGTGAGAATTAATATTAGGCAATATGGCCGTCATTTGTCAACGCTTCGCGTACTCATTTCGACATTTCATAGTATTCAATACATAAACCGCATGCCGTAAGTTCTTAAAGTATTTGGAGTAGTTGCCCATTGAAATTCTTTAAAATTAGAGTAGTTGCCC
This sequence comes from Magallana hongkongensis, assembly GCA_015776775.1. Classification (NCBI taxonomy): domain Eukaryota; kingdom Metazoa; phylum Mollusca; class Bivalvia; order Ostreida; family Ostreidae; genus Magallana; species Magallana hongkongensis. The sequence goes on along the minus strand of VIAA01000014.1, from coordinate 1,647,373 downwards.
TTAGAATATTGACGTCACATTGTTTTGTCTGGAGAAAATGAGAAAAATGAGAAAAAACAAAATGGCAGCGTCAAAATTTGCTCAAATCTCTGCAGAGAAAAGGGAGAAAACATTTAAAATTGAACAGCAACAAAACATTGTAGGTAAACATGGGTGAAGCAAAGATTTTTAAAGAGTATTTGAAAGGTGAGATTGAAAATTTTGAAGAGTTTAAATGAGTTAAATTGGACGAGATGTTAGGCATCTTGTACATGGCTGTGCCTTGATCATCGCTATTTGTGAATAAATATGTCGCTTAATATTCCTCGGGAAAACAAAACACTTATTAGGTTAGTTACTGACTCACTACGGAAACATAATGGGTTGATCAATCTAATAGACGGCTCGGCTTCGCCTCGCCATCTATGAGATTGATCAACCCAATATATTTCCGTAGTGAGTCAGTAACTAACCTAATAAGTAATAATATTTAACATATTAAGGTGTATTATTTAAAAATGACAATGGTCACCAGAGGGTTATGTTCATATCATACTTGTTAACATGTTAAGTCGACTATTACAGAATCAATTTTAATTTCTTTACCAGCGAATTCCACAAAAATTGAGCCACCACGACATCATATGGTTCTTTGGTATCTAAAAACTGATTTCAGTTTTATTTTTTTTTGTGCACCCAAGCAATATAATTAGTTCTTAGCTATTCAAAAATTAAACAAATGCAATGATTGAAAAAAAGAATAGAATTTCTATGAACCAAACTCAGAACAATTGAAAAATGTCCACTGTTTTTGTCACTGATAAACACTTGTCATGATAAACCTTAGCATATTCTGTATATGTATCAGAATATCAAGGTACGTCTTTTTTATCTGCATATAGGAGGTACAAGTATTGAATATTATAGTTCTTTTACAATTTGTTAGAGAGCCAAAAGGTAAAGTGACAGTAGAAAATAAATTACTCACAAATATGTTAACTGTGACAGCCCTTGAAAGACGTTATTGTCAATCTGACTAATCTGGTTGGAAGATAGAGACCTATCAATAATTAAAAGGTATCAATTGATAATTACACAGACTAGTAATGGATCCCCCCCCAAAAAAAAATGCAAATGAATGTTAAATCTACGGCGGCGTGGAAGGGCCAGATGAAAAAATATATATTTCTTATTTGTTCGGACGAATTACGATTTGTTCGGACGAATAAGTTATTTGTTCGGACGAATTACGATTTGTTCGGACGAATTATGATTTGTTCGGACGAATAAGTTATTTGTTCGGACGAATTAGGATTTGTTCGGACGAATTACGTATTTGTTCGGACAAATAAGTTATTTGTTCGGACGAATAAGGATTTGCTCGGACGAATAAATTATTTGTCCGGACGAATTAGAATTTGTTCGGACGAATTAGGATTTGTTCGGACGAATAAGTTATTTGTTCGGACGAATTAAGATTTGTTCGGACGAATTACGTATTTGTTCAGACGAATAAGTTATTTGTTCGGACGAATTAAGATTTGTTCGGACGATTAAGTTATTAGTTCGGACGAATAAGTTATTTGTTCAGACGAATTAGGATTTGTTCGGAAGAATTACGTATCTATTCGGACGAATTAGGATTTGTTCGGACGAATTAGCTATTTGTTCGGACGAATAAGTTATAAGTTTATATGAGGAGTAATTTAGACTATCTGCTCTGGTACTGATGTTGATGAAAGGGGGGGGGGGGGTCAAGCCACCCCTTTCCTTCAAATGATAAATTGCTAATAATATAGACATAGGTGTTATATTATCTGACATGTACGCAATATCTGACATATATTGCTGTCAAGCTCAATTTTCAAACTCTATCTATCTAAATGATTGGAGTTATATTATCATGGTGCCATGGGTTTCCGATAGTCTAAAACTAATGTTAACCCTAATGGTTGTCTCTTTAGTCAACTTTGAATCTATTTCGTTTTTTTAAATCAGACATAGCATCAAAAATCGTCGATACAAAATCAAACTTAGTAATTATATGCAGTTTCTATCTATAAATAATCTGGATGCCGCATTCGACCGATGAAAATAGGCGTCAGATGTTTCCGATAGTATGATTCATAAACAATATTTTTCAATAATAGTTAAAAAAAGGAGATACAACCTTTTGAAAATATTGTATAAAATTGTCAATTGTTTTGTAAGCTTTTATTTCACCTCATATCGTACAATTATTTTAATTTTCCCCAGAACTTGATTCAATCAGTTATGATCAATTGTATGATTATTGATAACGTTTTTATTTGCACTCCTAAGATTCCAAACAAAGGAAAACTTTACAAAGCCATATGATAATTTTAACATGTAAATACGTCATCAGAGGTCTATTTGACGGACGATAAGTATTTTTATCATTAAATTATGATTTTATTATTTTCTTATATTATAGTTAGGATGTTGGGTTATTTTGCTGACTTTATATTATAAAGTATAAGTAAAAATTAGTTTGTTTTATAAGTCACTTACGTAATTGTGCGATTATTACAATTCGATCACGAAGCATGTCAGTTAACTTTGATCGTATACATGTATATGTATAAAGTTAAGGCGAAAGATAATTTCGTATGTCCAGTGTCCTAAGCAAACAGGAGAATGACTACATTTTCAATATAAACATCGACAATCAAAATCAACCTGCGGAATCATATAATTATGACTATTGGAAACATTTCTTCTGGCATTGCGATAAAAAAACCCTTATAGTTACCAAAGAAAAAACCTGCGCTGCCTAGAGTTGGCATACATCTATACGCGGATCTAGAGCGGGGGCCTTGGACCCCCACCCCGCAAACAATATTATCTCTCAGACCCCCCCCCCCCACCCCGGTAAATTTTTCTGGATCCGCGCATGATCATGTAAACTGATTAGACTTTTCACATTTATGTATCCATGATTATGACATCTCTCTCACCCTCTATCTCTCTCTCTCTCTCTCTCTCTCTCTCTCTCTCTCTCTCTCATACATGTACCACTAATAATAATTTATTCGTCCGAACAAATCCTGATTCGTCCGAACAAATCCTAATTCGTCCGAACAAATAACTTATTTGTCCGAACAAATAGCTAATTCGTCCGAACAAATCCTAATTCGTCCGACCAAATAGCTAATTCGTCCGAACAAATAACTTATTTGTCCGAACAAATAACTTATTTGTCCGAACAAATCCTAGTTCGTCCGAACAAATCCTAATACGTCCGAACAAATAACTTATTTGTCCGAACAAATAGCTAATTCGTCCGAACAAATAACGTATATGTCCGAACAAATAGCTAATTCGTCCGAACAAATCCTAATTCGTCCGAATAAATAATTTATTTGTCCGAACGAATCCTAATTCGTCCGAACAAATCCTAATTCGTCCGAATAAATAACTTATTTGTCCGAACAAATAGCTAATACGTCCGAACAAATAACTTATTTGTCCGAACAAATAGCTAATACGTCCGAACAAATAACTTATTTGTCCGAACAAATAGCTAATTCGTCCGAGCAAACACTAGTTCGTCCGAACAAATAATTTATTTTTCCGAACGAATCCTAATTCGTCCGAACAAATTCTATTTCGTCCGAACAAATAACTTATTCGTCTGAACAAATAGCTAATTCGTCCGAACGAATAAGATTAATTTTTTTTTTCATCTGGCCCTTCCACGCCGCCGTATAAATCCATACAGAAAACCATTTAATAAAATTTCAAATTTTTATTTCTGTCTACAAGTATATTCTATGGGCATTTTTGAGCAATTCTCGTGTACAAATTAAAGTCACTAATCAAAAGATTATAAATCGTTAAACATAATCGGCTGCCGAAACTGTAAGATAACATTTTCTACAATGTAGTATGTAGTATGTAAATCATATGTATTCAGTATATAGAATGCTTAAAGCAAATAGTTTTTGCAATGCCTTACCAAAATATTGGTTCTCGCTTATCTGTTTGAAACAAAGCAACCCTTGCTTATAATCTTAAAATTTCGTGTTATGAAGCTCTGCTTTTTTAACTCAAATAGATAAAAACATATATTAGTTTTGTTATTCTCAATCCTCATTATTATAGTATAAGCACACCATTAATAAGATAGTTACACTTTTATATTAACAAACTTTATAGCATGTTAGCTTCATGAAATATAAAGATTCATTTTCTAAAACATGTGTTGTATTTCCATCTTTCCAGGGTATAGCAGTTTAGAATTCTTTACCCCGCTACTGATATTTAAGAACATTTCCATTTATTTGAATTCAGCAATCGGCATGGCCACGGAAGATAATTTGTTCTTATATAAAATATCATATATGATTGAATGACTACTATCAGTGTTGAATGAACTTACAACGCTTAATAAAGTCACAGTAACAAAAAATTCGAGTCAAAATCTCCTAGTCTTTATGTATTGTCATTTCGAGTCAAACATTTTAAAAAAGACGCTTTTCATAACAATCAGTTAAAATGTTCTACCTTACAAATGCTAACATTATTATAATTTTTAATTTTTTAGTTTGAGATGCAGATTAGTTACACACTTCAATTGCGTTATCTATTAATCCAGAGTCAGATAATAGCAGCCCAGGCAAAGCAACTCTAAAACTTCATGAGTACAGTTGATATCTATTATACATGTAATAATTATTAACAACACTGTAAACGGAGGTAAAGCACACAATCTCATTAATTACATACACAATGTTTGACTGGGAACAGCAAAATATTACATGGTTTGGTCTTATCTAGTTTCCATAAACAAACAACTTTTGATCAAATCACGATATCAAAGATTAGTTCTTGACAACGACTCTCCTCGTCACCTATTACAGGTATGTCATTTTTAATAAAATTTCAAATCGGAGATACTTTACTCATGTCAAACTAAACACAATTTTAATGATTAAATAAAGACGACCCAAATAGAACTATATTCACACCGGAGATGCTGTACCTAATTCCGCCAATGGGCGACACAAATATGATGTTAGACTGAGGAAAGAAACATGAAACTGTGTTGGAAAACTAAGAGGACAATTTATGACTTATATTGATTGTCAATTTGTGAAGTCGTAAACAGAAATACACGGCAATTATTCAAATTAACGTATGACCAAATTCAATGATTCAAAAACATTCACATAGCTTTAGCGCTTGGTATCCATAACTTTTCGACTCAGTCATTATCAAACTCAAATAATAAAACCAATCTTTTAAGGTTTTAACAAATTTACACAAAGATGAAAAAGCGCAAATCAATCAAACAGCCCACAAAGCACCCCTAGAACAATACACAAGGCCTTTGCATGGTCGGTTATCCCCTCTTTCATACCATAGTCACACCCCTGGTATCTGACCAAAATATGCACGTTGACCAAGTACATGTACACCTCAATAATTTTCAACATTCATTTGACACTGTTGTTTAAAAAGTTAATTAAATAAGAAAAAAATAACTTCTTGCTAAAAAGGTGTTAAAATTTCAATTTGTGGGTTGTTTGTATGTGCTATTTGAACTTTAAATACTTTTGTTTGGAGAGGATATAAAAATATTGTATCTGTTTTTTGTTAGTCTAATATCGTGCAACATATATTGATGAATTGTTGAATGTTTGGTTGCCAGTGTACAACAAAAGTTTTAAATCTCTTGTTTCGAATAGAAAATTGTACTTATTACCTATACAATAAACCTATTTTAAATCAATTTCTGCTCATTATTCCTCACATGCATATTTTAATCTTTATTATTTGTAAAAATTGGCAGTTTTTGTCATTCACCATCTCCATTGCCTCCAATTATTTTTTGTTTAAGTTTTGTGAACGACAGGTCAGGTTACACATTTACTTGAATGTATGCTTTTTAATTGTGGCATGTTTAAAATTTTGATTAGTGATTATTTCTTTACTTTCGGTGTTTTCTCAGTTTATGGTCAGAAACTCATATTTTAAGCCAAACAAATTTTTTACTAGTCCTAAAAAGCCACAAAACCAATGTGAAAGTATTATGCAATAAAACAAGTTAAGGATGACGTTTACTCAGAATGAAAAAAAAATCCACTGATGTTAATGAAAAACCATCTATTGTGTGTTATAGACCTTTGCTTGTATTGTTATTTTTCACTTTCAGAAAAGTAGGTCAATGACCTACTTTTTGAGTTAATGGCCATTGAATATTTATTGAAAATTCAAGAAAAATCCCCAAAAAATTTACACTACGATTGAGATTTTCTTAATTATAAAAATATTACAAATAATCAAACACTTTAAAAAATAAGATACAGTTTACGAATGGTAGTGGCACTAAATAAGTTCACAACATTAAGATTTCAGCATCAATTTTTTAAAATAATTCAGTCCGAATTTCCTCTATCAGTTTTCAAATCCCTACCCATTTTTTATTCAATTTTACAAAAAATTGAATGATGATAATACAAAAACATTTATGATATTGAACTACTTATATTGACCTTATTCTGTTGGCATAAAATTTATATGAGGTCAATGATCAAAATTTTGAGATATGATGTCTTTTATCGTATTTAAGCATTTTTCAATATTATTATTATTCGTGCCATAAGATTATTTTAATGAATAAGTGAGGTAAAACCAACGGAAAATATGCAAAATTACGTAGACTTAAATATAGAATCCTAACTTTTAATATTAGACTACTGCCAAAAAACTTTTAGCAGAAAACAAAATCTGCAAACTTTATTCCGAATTTCCTCTGTTTGGCTAAAAGTCAATTTTTGTTTGAGCATAATTCCATAATAAAGTAAAACTATTGAATGTTTTGTCAATAATAATTCATTTCATAAATACTTTTTGTGTTTAGAACAAATTTTACTCATTACATTGAACTTTTTAACAATCGGAATTTGAGAACTCAAACCCTGAGTAAATAACACCCTTAATGCTAGATATTCATTGTAAAAGCCTAGAGTTACAGAGCACCTGATGAACAGTAATAACTTCGAAACTATATTCTATTTCATCAATCTAACATAAAAATTACCTTTTTATAATCCTTACATATCAAAAGTATTAAAATAACATCATTTGATTTTATAAACATTACATTTTTAGATATATTACAGTGTGAACATATTGTGATGCATTGTTTAGAAATGAGTATGGTCACTAGAGTGTTATAACCATAGTAACTGAAATGTACAGTGACCTCTATTTCCTTCTGATATGTGTTTCTTGCTCAGAAATTGTTTATGATAACACACTTGGCGTATCAAGAGCAAACGTTTAACAGCCAAATTACAATGTATTGCACGTTCTTTCTTTATTCCTTATTAAATGACAAAATATATCAGAGAAGCATTGTTCGGGCCGTATTCATATTTTACTTGCTGACATGTTTAAGTCGACTATTTAAAATCAAGTGACATTTCTTATTAAAAAAATATTCGATCATCTTTGCTATAACAATGGCAATTCAAATAGAAGTTTATCTGCAGTACATTAGAACCGTGAATCAGAATAATCGTTTTCATCTAACAAACAAATTGGCGGAATATCTATTCCTAGGAATAATACATTAGTGTAACAGACTCACAATGTTTTAAGCTATGATAGCTCCTGAAATGTATTGCTGTCGATCCTACTTATCTGATTGCACTGAAGGTGCATACATGAATAAAATTACAATAATATGAAAAAAATAGATTTGGAAGTTTTAATAAAATAAAAATTCAAGAGAGAAAATTGGTATACATAAGTATGAACATGATGTCTCCGATGATTTTTCGTTAAAACCTTTACATATCTTTGTGCATATTTTATAGATGTTTATTCAAACGTTTGTCGGTAAACAAATGTAAGTTGAAATCATGCAAAGTTCTGACCGTTTCGCCTATTGTGTACACCCAAGCCGAGTTACAATCACTCAGGTATAATAGTAGCATTTCGAAGCTTAGACTTGATGGAAATGTATGGCATAAAAAAAACTCCTAGGAATAAAAGAAACGCTACCTTGGTCATAAATCTATAAGGAGAAAATTAAAACAAAAGGACTGGAAAACTGGAGTCCATCTGGATTTGTTGCGACCTCTGAGCAGCAATTTAAAGATCCGATCTGAATATATCTAGCTATACATTTATTGATGTTCCCCGTAAATTTCGATCTGGTGGCGGAACTGGTATTTTGTTTAGAAACACGCTTCAAATATAATTAGTTGACTCTGGACAGAAAGATTCATTCGAATACTAATTGTTTTAATTAGAATTTCTTTCGAAGACCAAACACATTCTGATAGTTTATCGCCCCCCACCCCATACTCAAGAGCGCGTCGAGTGTCCACAACGGCATTTCTGGATGAATTTACACTTTCTGATGAAAGCCCACTACCTGTCCAACTGACCCAATCCCATCAAAACTGATCAAGCAATTTTCCGAGGTGTTATTGCCGACAATTACATCCATAGTTACTAAATCCCTAACATGGGGTGTTTTGCAAATGAATGGAAAACTGCAATTATTAGACCCCTATTGAAAAAGAACGTTTTGGGTGTAATTTTGAAAAATTATCGTCCGGTGAGTAATTTAAGTTACCTCTCAAAAATTGTCGAAAAGTGTGCTTTAATCCATCTTCGCTAGCCAAGGGTTTTCGGTCCGCTTTGCTCCCCATAAACCCTTGGCGGATTTCATTATGAAAACTCGGTGACGTGGTGGCGCTCTCTAGCGAGCAACTTGAGTTGCGCCCCTTGCATATTTCATTTTAATCGAATTAAACAACGGGTTATATATACACTACGGTATTAATACAACTTAAAAACATGTTGACTACCGATTGTCGGAACATAATTAGCGATGCTATTATTTAAACATGTTAAATACGAATTAAGTAATAACCAGGGGAAAGCACAGAATGTTTTATTCATTGTGTTTTGACGGACCGGGAGTGAGAAAGTCGCCAATTCATATGAAAGCTTTCATGTCATAAAACCAGGTATCGCTGTCGTTAATATTGCGGACCAACGAAATTAAATAAAACGAAGATAATTGAATCTTTAAAAGCAATAAAAATAAGCAGGAACGTATATATACTAACGGGATAGGCAACTTCTAAATTCGCCATGTTTACTTCCCATGCTGATCACGCGAGCCTTGACAAGTTTGTAGAACTACATGTTCAATCCCAGTAAAATAGATAGGTTTTAAAGCGATCTGGTTAGACCATCGTTGGAGAAGCACTGTACTCGAGAACTTGTGTCTCAAATTGTTAAAAGCACCGAATATTTTACCAAAGATCCCACATGTGTTTTCTTTTAAAGTTTATATTGACATGCACTGTGATTGGATCAGCTACTCGCAGCTGCAGCCAATCATAAAGCGGAGCTTGTCACCGAGTTTTCATAATGAAATCCGCCAAGGGTTTATTGGGAGCAAAGCGGACCGTAAACCCTTGGCTAGCGAAGATGGCTTTAAACCAGTTTGTGAAATTTCTCGAATCGAATAAGCTACTGCCTGATTATGCATGTTAACTTTAAAAATGTGATAAATAAATGAATAGATTAAATTGTATTTGATTATAATTATTCTAAAGAAGAAAGATATAATTCTTGAGATAAAAATGTTTAGTTGTATTATAAAAAAAGATTTTTAAAAAGTTCATTTTATTAAATTGTGATATTACTAGATATAACAACACAATTCCATAACATTTGTAAGAGTGTTGTTAATAAGAGTTTAAAATCATTTAAACACTTTACTCCAATTAGTTTTCACTTCCATAAAGAATGTTTCAACAACATACTATGCCCCCAGGATAATCTAAGTATCAAAACTATATATTGTTATAAGAAGCGCTACACCGCAATCCCCTTCCTTTGGCTATGTCACAATCGATAAAAGAGGACAGATATGCAATGAATGCACTGTCGATCCATGATGAAAATCAAAATCACTTCCAATATTATAACCCATTTGAAAATAATCTCTCTCTCTCTCTCTCTCTTTCTCTCTCTCTCTCTCTCTCTCTCTCTCTCTCTCTCTCTCTCTCTCTCTCTCTCTCTCTATGTTGTATATTAATAAGTACATAAGTTTGCCCTGATAGAAAATACACTATAAATGCACTTAACGTATATCCTAAGATAAAGATTGCCATAAAGTCTTTCAGTCACAACTTCCACTGCTCCTGTAGAACAATTAATTAGCATACATGTAGCTGGGAAGATTTTTTTAATAGGATGCAGTTAAAAGATGAACCCTTTAAAACATTGATGATTATAAAGTGCAACAGCAATCTTTTGTCTTAAAGTGTCCTCTGTAGAAAAAAATCTGATTAAAATATATTAAGAAATATTACTGGGAAAAACCCTCTGTTTATAAATTAATACAATTAAGTGTTCAAAATTATAGTTGTGTAATATGGGGAAATATCTCTATTTAGCTATTAATAACCTCAACGTTACTTCAATAATTTGTTTTCTGTTATGCATATACTTCTGTGTCTCTATTTCATACCTAACATTGTACCATGCCAAATGTCTATAAATATCAATTTACTAATTATGTGGTATGTTGTGCATAATACCATAGGATGATTATATATTGAGCAAATAAAGAATGTATCTTAAGTCATAAAATTTGAACATGATACTGAACATGAACCTGTAGATATCTATGATACTGATTAGCATTTGCATATTGTACCTGTACACAGAGATAAAACACATATTCTCATCAATTACATACACAATGTCTGATTGGGAACCAAACATCTTATTGATGGGTACCCGGTAAAACTAATGGTTACATTTTGAAGTCCATAATGTATATTTTGCTTATTGTTACAGTCTTGTTTGAATGTAAATTAGACAAATACTAATACAAATTAGACAACTTTGCTCCTTTACTTTGCTTTAATTTAGGAATAAAATGTAGTATCTATAAACACTGTATTTGGTATTTAAACATGGATCTTTCTTTAACTAATACAATTTAGCAGTAATTTGATGTTACAGATATTGTTTAGGGGTAATTAACAAAAATTTATCACAAGAACATACATTTTTTTATGCATGTAAAAATGTCATTTATCATATCAGAATTTCAAAACCGAACCTATTCAGAACAAAAATATTGAATTAAGAGACATGTACAAACTCTACAAAAATGATTAATGCTTGGTGTAATGCATTAAATCACACAAAGGTAACAACATTCAAACTCTCTATCTTTTTTCTTTAAGATAGATAACATGGTTGTATCATAGAGCACCTAAAGACATCTCTATTCTCCATAAAACAACCGTGATATTGAAAAGATAGCCTATGTAATTTGATTCATAAAGATATAAATATGGCTTCAAAATTTTAACATTCATTTACAAGTTTGGAAAAAGAGACAACATGTGAGATACAGGAGGCAAAGTTAGTCAGCAATTTTTGAATATTAATTTTGTAAAACGCTTGCAGGAATTACAACATCCTACAAAAATAATCTTGATTTCTTTTGTACCGATTAGAGAGTTATTTTTAGACTTGGTAGGAGTCTTAGTTCTACATTGTATGTATCTAGCAATTTGTCATTCTTAAGTGTAATTTTTAAATATTTTATTTTCTGATTTATTCACTCACTGTTAGGGAAAACATGACTGTTGATTTTAACTTTTCACTTAAATATTTGTTATTGAACGCCTTATATCAATTATCTTATTCAAAATATTTTACCACTACAAATAACCAGTGTTGATTTTGATAAACACCTGTCATCACACACTTGCCGTTACCTTCCTGTCTATCCGTTTAGGTTTCATTAACTTATTTTGTGATTCAGGTTTTTTTTTAAATTGGAAGAAAATATTTAACTGATGATATAAATCTTGATGTATTCATTATAAATGATTACAATTAATGCATTGATAAGTCCATAACATAAATTTCATTATATAAATGGATGTTAAATTTTATATTTAAAAAAAAATTATAAACACAAACACTTGCTTAGTATTAAGAAAGTTTTGTAATGCAAATCATGATGCTTTTATGTTTTTTCAAATCATCTTCATACCTATTTACCCTGAAATGATATTGATCAAGTTCTATTTTTTTTATTGTATCAGATATGTTGTCTGTCAAGCAAATTTATTTCAAGCAGTGGGAGAATGCATTGGTATTGGCATCAGGCTACTGATCCACAAATCCCGAGTACTAATACAGCTAGGATTTTAAAATTGAAAAACCGAAAAATTGAAATGCTATTTTCGATTTTTAATTTCTAGGCTTAGTAGCGCAAAGAATAATACATTAAAAGTCTAGTCTATAAATCCTAAATTCTAATACAGACTTCTGTTAATTTCTATTCAAGAATATTTCAAAAATTAAATTTTCCCCAAAACGTGCAACTTTCTGAGTTAATTTTGAATCACAAAGATGCTACATAACTATGTTGAATAGCATAACATTTTTGTTTGGGCTTGTTTGAGAAACTAAAAAAATAAATTAAGGGTAACTTTTACATCTACCAACAGTATTTTGTTCCGTTGCTTTGGAATAACCCATCGACTGATCGGCAGAATCAAATCAAAACTGTACATGATTAAGTAGTAGTTTTAGTTGCAGTGATAGTTTTGTTTTGTTTGTTTCCAGTCAGTGTATTTTTCGTCTGCTGACGAAGGGACTAGTTGTCCCAAAAATTTGACATTTTTAATTGTTCGTGTCGTAAACTTTTTCAAGTGCTTTTTATATTCAATTTGCTGGCTTAGTATATACCAGACGTTAACATGTGCACAGATAGATAGAACGCCACTTCTCTTTGAATTTTCTATTATACTTTAAGGGCAGAAATCATGAAACAGAGTACCTTTCTCTAGTTTGAAGGGTCTTTCCCCTCTTCTATTTGGGGTAAAATAGTAATGTTCAGGTCACCTGGGTCACTCATTTAACCTATTACAATTTGTTTTTGTCCATGGTCGTGCATTGAGCATCGTCGTATACCATTACAACTTGTACGTTTTTTACTTCTTGAAAACTAAATGGCAAATAGTTACTATATTTGGTGTAATGCATTTCTAGGAAAAGATGAATATATATTAAAGAATTCATTCCCATAGCATCCGAAGAGCCTCATAAGCTCATACGAAAAAAAGTCTCATTTTCAAAAATCTTCTTTTCTACTCTCACACACGTTTGATAAAACTAAATGTATGGCTATTGTGTACATGTATACCTCTAAGACAATTGTGAAATTCATGTCCCCTGGGGTTCAGGCCCTAGGGTGCGACCAATATGGCCATATAGTGCAAATGTATTTAATCTTATTAAGAAATATTCTCTACTAACATGTATATTTACGAGATTAATTAAATGCATGGTTAGGATGTTCATGTAACCCTCTATTTAAATTTTTAAACTCATGACCTTCATGTCGTGAGTTTAGGCCCTAGGGTGTGGCTAATTTGCCATATAGAGAAAATGTTATGAATCTTAGAGAATCATCCTCTTTACTTCTATATGGGGGCAGGGATTGATAGTTTTTATCTGTAAAAGGTAGAGGGGGTTGACAAATATGGAAATATAATGATTCAGGTAACCTATTGCTGTTTCTTGTGCATCACACAATTTACATTTTTATAATTCATTTTAAAAACCAAAGGAAAATTGTCATTTGGCCATAATACTAAGTAGATAAAACACGTGTTCTGTTTTAGGAAGTTTACTTTTATTTCTGTGCGTTGTATGCGTGTAGAAATAAAATAAGATAAAATATTGACCATTAAAGTAGTGCAGGTCACTAAATATCGACAATGTTTGGCCCATGGAGCTAAAAAATAGATAGTTCAATATTCCTCGCACTCGTATCTTTCTTTTATGAATGAACGTTTTTCAAACATCAAATAATAAAAGGCAGGGGTAACGGTTAGAGAATAAGGGTATAGACTCCAGTATGGAGCTTGAAATTCAAAACATATATTAAAAAATGACTCTCGTACATGTCATTCTAAGGACTACGGTACTCAGGTGACAGTAAATGCCTGTAGGACTCTTGGTATGCATATATTGGATATTTTCTACTTTTTGTCCGCTTCCGTCACATTTTAAATGTTCTTATTAAATTATTTCAAATAAAAAAATGTATTATGTTACATGTACAACTCTATCAGACCCCTATCTTCTCCCTCTGCTAATCCAGAGTTTGTCGTTTGTGTGCATTAAAAGAAATCTCTGGTACGTTGTCCTCGATGAATTACTAGTCTCTGTATAATCTATTAAATTATTTTTCTTTTTAACTAGCACCACATAAATATTGTCCTATTTAGCTGAGGTCATGATGAATTGTTTGCAAATACGCCCAAGTAAACTAAATTCACAGTTTTCCATATTAGGTCAAATATTTACCATCCATAGGTTTAATGCTGTTCTGTTTAAAACACTTGTTTCACATGCTTTTGACAGCAGCAATTAAAAATTCATTTATACTGCATAAAAACAGCAATAACTTTTACCCAGTAAGGTTTGATTGTTAAGATTCCGGACGTTTATCTGGAAAAGTGTATTATCAAAAGACTCGTTATATATTTTATTAAGGTGCATTTCATACACACTTTATTCGTATCATCATATAATATTAATTAGATCCTTTTTATGTTATAGTGTTTAGGATTTGTAAGAAATGGGGTTACAGGACTTTCTTCCAAAACAACGTCAAGTATTACCTAAATTTTATTTTAATTTAATGTGAGGACAATATTCCATAGAAGAGAAAACTCGTATAGTTTGCCCTTCATCTGCTCTTTGTGGTGCTAGTAAACACTTGTGGTTGTTTCCCTGGAATTATTATAATTGCACTCGTACCTGTCCTTAGAATACAGTTCATGGATAAGAGTTATGGACCAATTCGATAAGTATTGGATCAGGTAAAGATAAGGCCTGCGTCTGCGAGAGGGAGATACTATTTTTATACACAACTCTGTTCGGAACAACTTCAACCCTTTCATCATCATGATGTTTATCTTCAGGTTTGGGCAACTATATTTAATTGAACAACATTGAGAGGGTCAAATGTCTCTTTAAAAAAAGACGATAGTAATGGATAAACAGATACAAAAAAATGTAAGGTTCCCATTAATTCCATATAGAGTGAATGTGACCCTTGAGGGCAATTTTTGACCGCCTCCGTCAATTCAGTTTGCACACTCGATTGGGGGCGGTTGCTGTTTTCCTCTACATGCGGTATTCATGACCAGCATAAAATGTCTTATCGACGCTCCTCATTTTTAATGGACGGGAGCTACTTTTTCAGCTTATATTTTTGTTTACTTATTGATGATCAACTAACAGCATTACATACGAGGTTTGTTAGATAGTTCGCTTGTAAGCGTACCATTCGCTTGATCGATCCCAGCAAAACTTTTCAAATTTAAATTGGATAGCTAATGATCAGAAGTTACTGTAACCCATTATTTTATAATACAGTATTAAAATGGAAGAGTGTATACATTTTTTTATTGAAAGAACCGTCAGGTGCCTGTTGAACTAAGCTATGCCGGTGTGCCTAAAAAGTGAAGTTAACGGCCAGTATTTGTTGGACATATTTATCAGAGATTATGATGAGTTTACATCAATTAAAGGGAATAGTTAGGGTTAATGTCAATTTTTGAGAAAAGAGACATTAATTATTTTTTATTCAAGTTTACTTGAAAACAAATAACGTATTTTTTTAAGCTACAAAAATACTAACAGAAAAGACTAATAATTAATCGGTCATTGATGACCTTTTAATTATGTTCCAAGAGGGAATGAACATCCAATTTATGTAATAAAAATGATTTGCTACCCCGTTTCATCAGTCTAATTCAGAAGCAACAGCTTTTCTCGTAAGTTTTTTTAATATAGTATAATGAATAGATATCTACCAAGTTTTCAGTGTAATAATAGCTGACTGTAGTCGAGAAAATCGACCTTTAACATGTCAAATCACCCAAGTGGGCAAATGAAGCGGACAGTATGAAAGAGTTAAAGTTTTGAAACTGAAAATTTCAAGTACATATATGTACATTTAAACAGTGAAGTAAAACTTCAGTTCAAAGACAATTCAAAACTCCGAAGTCGGGGTCAATTTTCAACAGGGTCATTTTTCAACGTTTCGATGTCATAAGAGGTTTAAAAATATTTTTTCAACCTGTTGAAAAATGACCCCGGGTATATATTCCACGACTTTTGGTCTCAATTTTCAACGTTGAAATTTGACCCCCGGGTCAATATTCAACGTTGAAAAATGGCCCCCTGGGTCAATATTCTTCGTTATACCGGGTGTCAACTTTCATGAATAAGGTAAAAAAAAATTAATGCAATTTTTTACATGAAGGAATCTGTAGAAGAATTGAATATTCATTGTTCTCCCTAGGGGATTTTACTCAGAACAAGATCCCCCAGAAAAGTTCATAGTACATAACATTGATCGTTGTAATTAAGATTGGATACTTTTACAAGGGTGGAATTCTATGAGCTATTATTTCTAAACAAAATTAAATAATTATTTAATTAATTATCTAACTAAAACGTTGTAGACGTCTTAACATTTTTGGCCTGTCGTCACGATGAAATGTTATTGACATATCGTTCACATGTAACTGCTACATTTATAAAAAACAAAGTTTGAAGTTTTCCTACAATTTGTTAAAGAGTTTAAAAGTAAAGTGACAGTAGAGAAAAAAAACCATTTTACCCACAATATTCTTAGCTGTTACAGCCCTTGAAATGCATTATCGTCAATCTGACTAATCTGGTTGGAATATAGATCCCTATCAATGAATACGATGCAAAGTATCAACGTTCGGGATAATAACACTGTTAAATTGAATGACTGGTTTTGGAAAAACCAAAGAAACCAAAAAATTCATGCAAATGAATTTTATATCAATGCAGAAAATTAAAATATTCTTAAATTTCAAGTTTTTATTTGTTTGCAAGCATATTTTACAAGAATTTTAAGATATCTGAAAACATTGTATGCATATTGAAAAGTCCGCGAGGGTTATCCTTCCTGTGGTATTATCAAAAGTTATACAGCATATTCATATATGGACACAAAATCACATCTCCGGATCTAACCAATGGATATGTTTTGCGGTAAAATTGTGGCAGCGTCATTTCAATAGCGAGAGTATTCACTTTCTTTCAGGACGCCGATATCTAAGCATTGAAAATGTTCAAAGCGATCTTTAAACGGCCCCACCCCACCCTCCTTTTTCATGAAGATGTATAAAATAAAGAAAAAAATGTTCCCTATTTTTATTATTTTATTTCGTATGGCGCTTTCAGACCACAAGGGTTATGTTTTTTATAATTTTTTTAATTAATCACATTATTTATTACATGAGTAATGGGAGTTCTTGATTGTTTTAGTTGTAAGATACTATGGCATAAAGAATCAGATATTTATAATTTCATGACTAATCTTATATAAACATAATAACTATTGTTATATAATTATCTATTGTCATTTTCCTGATTATTTCAAATCACATTTCGTTAAATAATAAAGTGCAAAACTGGCAAAGCGCAATATACCTATTTGTTATTTAATGCTACGTTATAAAGGTGAAGGGCTCAGGTGGTTCACTTTCGAGCAGATAGAGGTCAATTATTTCATGGGTACATGTATATGAGTGGAATTATGCTATATGCAGGAATGGTCTTTTTTTAACATTATCAATTTTAGATAAAGTATTTTTGTACAATTCTCGTGCACAAAGTAACGAAACAAAAAATTACGAAATGCAAATCATTATTGGCTACTTAAACTGTAAGCCAAAAATTTTCTACAATTTAGTTTGTAAATCATATACATTCAGTATATCAAACCCTTGAGGAAAACAATCTGCAATGCCATTCCAAAATATTGTTTCTCACTTATCTGTTTGCAACAAAACAATCCTGGCTTACTGTTTTACAATGTTGTTTTGTGAAGCTTCCCTATTTTAATCTAATCTCATGTAGATAAGAATATATATTATTTTAGTTATTGTCCATCCTCAACATTAAAGTATATACATACCATACATAATACAGTAATACTTTCTATATGCAAATATTATACCAAGTAAGCTTGATTTAAATATAAAGATTTATCTTCCTAACGATCTGTGCTGTATTTCCATATTTCCAGATTATACATGTACTAGTTAAGTATTCTTCACATTGCTACTAACGTTTAAGAAATGTTTCTTTCATTTAAATTCAGTAATCAGTATAGTCACTGAGGAAAATTTGTTCTTAAATGAAAATATTTTTTATAATTGTATAACTACTATGATTGGTTATTGAACCTACAACGCTTAAAAAAGACATTATAACGAAGTATTCGAGCCATCGTCTCCCAATCGTTAGTATTGACTTTTCAGGTCAAATATCAGAAATAAGACGCTTTTCATAATTAATCAGTGAAAATATTGTGCCTTATACATGCTTAAATTATTACAATTTTTAATTGGGTAATATGAGATACAGAATATTAACATATTCTAATTGCTTTATCTATTAACCAAGAAGCAGATAATAGCAGTCAAAACAACTGTAAAAGTTCTTGAGTACATTAGATATCTATAATATTTATTAGCATTTGCATACCTGTAAACAGAGATAAAACACAAATTCTCATTGTTACATACACAATGTCAGATTGGGAAGCAAAACTTCTTATTGATGGGCCACCAGTAAAACTAATGGTGTACATTTTAAGGTCTATAATATTTACTTTACTTATTGTTACAGTCTTGTTTGAATGTATAATACAAATTAGACAACTTTTATTCTTTACTTTGCTTTAATTGAGGAATAAAATTTAGTACGTAGCCAATTGTTCTGTCCCCGTTTGGTTTATATATTATTTTTCATTTTTTAATCTTTTACATATGAACAAATAACAAAAAGAGTTCAATCACATTCGACGCGAAAGAAAAGGTCACCATTTGTATGAAAGCATGACATTGTTTGGTATAAATCCGGTTTCCATAAACCAAAAGCTCTTGTTAAAGTCAAAATATCAACTATTAGTTCTGGACAACGACTGTCATTCCTCACTCACTACATGTATGTCCTTTTTGATTAAATTTCAACTCGAAGATACTTTACTGATGTTAAACATAATTTTAATGATTAAATGGAAACCAAAAAAAATATGTACACACCTCAGTTGCGTTTTCTAATTCTGCACAAGGGCAGATAGAATCACGACGTTAGAATGAGGGAAGAAACTCTTCTAGGCTGGACAATCTTTGGTGACAATTTATGACTTATAATGGCTGTCAAAAAGAAATCCATGTACATAAATGTACATGGACTCAACGTTTGACAAACAAGTACCATACCAGCAAATGCTTTTTTAAAAGGAAATTGTTGCAATGTTGAATGCTTAAATGCATATCGTTGTGATTAATGTACAGGCAGTCACAAATCTTTTGCGCCTGGTACCCATCGCTTTACGACTCACTCATTGTGAAACTACGATAGGACAAACAATCAATCAAGATAACAACAAATTAACACAAAGATGATTTAGCGTAAAATCAATCAAAGAACCCACAACACACCATTACAACAATACTCAAGTCTTTTGCATGGTCGGTCACCCCCCCTTCCTTTTATATTATAGTCATACCCCTGGTATCTGACAAAAATATCCACGTTGACCTCATACACCTTAATAATGTCAACATTCTTTGACACTGTTCTTTGAAAAGTTATTAAAATAAGAATAGGTTGACTTCTTGCTAAAAATTATCAAAATTTCATATCGTGAGCTGTGTGTAAATGGGATTTTGAACTTTGAAGACTTTTGTTTCGAGAGGATATACAATATTGTATCTGTATATATTTGACTTAATATCGTGAAATATTTTTTTATAAATTGTGCGATGTTTGGTTGTCAATGTACGACAATAGTTTTATTCATTTTATTTTGAATAGATATATGTAATACTCATAACTTATACAATGGTTTTAAGTCTATTTTTGCGCAGTATTCCTTTCATGCATATTATAGTCTTTGTTATTATATTTGTAAGCATTGGCTGCAGTTTTTCTCAATCGACCATCTCGTCTGCCTCCATTTTCTCTTTTTTTTTTAAGTTTCATGAGATGATAGGACAGGTTATGCACAATCTTGTATTTTTTTTTATCAGTCATGGATATTATTTTTACATTTATTGAATGTATGCTTTTTAATCATAGTATATTTAAAATTTGAATTAGGAAGTATTTCTCTGCTTCCGGTGTTTTGTCAGTTTATGTACCTGCTTAGGAATGATGTTTTCTAGTCACAAACTCATATTTCAAGTCCAATAAAATTCGACAATTTACTTCTAACCAGTTCTAAAAGGCGACAATACCACTGTAAAAGTATGATGCACCGTTGTAAAATAAAACAAGTTCATGCCTTAAGTTCAAAGTAAAAGCCTATAGTTAAAGGACGCCTCATAAGCAGTCATATCTTCAAAATCGTATTTTGTTTTATGAAACTGGCATAATTAATACCTTTTAATACTTAATAATTCTCGCAAAATTCTAGTATTAAAATATCATCATTTGATTTTATATACACATTTAAATAGATATATTAAACATATTATGGTGTATTTTTTAAAAATGACAATGGTCACCAGAGGGTTATGTTCATATCAAACTTGTTAACATGTTTAGTCGACTATTACAAAATCAATTTTAATTTCTTTACCAGCAAATTCCACAAAAATTGAGCCACCACGACATCATATGGTTCTTTGGTATCTAAAAACTGATTTCAGTTTTATTCTTTTTTGTGCACCCAAGCAATATAATTAGTTCTTAGCTATTCAAAAATTAAACAAATGCAATGATTTAAAAAAAGAATAGAATTTCTATGAACCAAATTCAGAACAATTGAAAAAATGTCAGTTTTTGTCACTGATAAATACTTGTCATGATAAACCTTAAAATATTCTGTTAATGTATCATGATATCAAGGTATGTCATTTTTATCTGCATATAGGAGGTACACGTATTGAATAGTATAGTTCTTTTACAATTTGTTAGAGAGCCAAAAGGTACAGTGACATGCAGTAGAAAAACAATTACTCACAAATATGTTAGCTGTGACAACCCTTGAAAGGCGGTGTTGTCAATCTGACTAATCTGGTTGGAAAATAGATACCTATCAATGATTAAAAGAAGGTATCAATTGATAATTACACAGACTGGTAATGAACCCCCCCCCCAAAAAAAAAAAAACAAAAAAAAAAACAAAAACAAAAACGCAAATGAATGTTATATCCATACAGAAAATCAAACACTTAATAAAATTTCAAGTTTTTATTTCTGTCTACAAGTACATTTTATGGGCATTTTTATTTTAGCAATTCTCATGTACAAATAAAAGTCACTAATCAAAAAATTATGATCGTTAATCATAATCGAATGTCTTAACTGTAAGATAACTGTAAGATTTTCTACAAATTAGTATGTAAATCATATGCATTCAGTATATCGAATGCTTAAAGTAAATAGTTTTTGCAATGCCATACCAAAATATTGGTTCTCGCTTATCTGTTTGATACATAGCAACCCTTGCTTATAACCTTAAAATTTCGTGTTATGAAGCTCTGCTTTTTTAATTTTAACTCAAATAGATAAAACATATATTAGTTTTATTATTCTCCATCCTCATTATTAAAGTATATACACACCATTAATAAGATAGTTACACTCTTTATTAACAAACTTTATAGCATGTTAGCTTGATAAAATATAACGATTCATTTTGTAAAACATGTGTTGTATTTCCATCTTTCCAGGGTATAGCAGTTTAGAATTCTTTACCCTGCTACTTACATTTAAGAACATTTCAATTAATTTGAATTCAGTAATCGGCATGGCCGCGGAAGATAATTTGTTCTTACATAAAATATCATATATGATTGAACGACTACTATGAGTGTGAAGGAACCTACAACGCTTAATAAAGTCACAGTTACGAAAAATTCGAGTCAACATCTCCTAGTCTTCATTTATCGATATTTCGAGGCAAATATTAAAAAAAAGACGCTTTTCATAATAATCAGCTAAAATGTTCTAGCTTACAAATGCTAACATTATTATAATTTTTAATTTTTTAGTTTGAGATGCAGATTAGTTACACACTTCAATTGCGTTATCTATTAATCCAGAGTCAGATAATAGCAGCCCAGGCAAAGCAACTCTAAAACTTCCTGAGTACAGTTGATATCTATTATAATAATATTAGCATTAACAACACTGTAAACGGAGGTAAAGCACACAATCTCATTAATTACATACACAATGTTTGACTGGGAACAGCAAAATATTACATGGTTTGGTCTTATCTAGTTTCCATAAACAAACAATTTTTGATCAAATCACGATATCAACGATTAACTCTGGACAACGACTCTCTTCGTCACTTATTACAGGTATGTCATTTTTAATAAACTTTCAAATCGGAGATACTCTACTGATGTTAAACTAAACACAATTTTAATGATTAAATGAACACGAAACAAATAGAACTATGTACACACCGCAGATGCGGTACCTAATTCCGCCAATGGGCGGCAAAAATATGACGTTAGACTGAGGAAAGAAACATGAAACTGTGTTGGAAAACTAAGAGGACAATTTATGACTTATAATGTTGTCAATTTGTGACGTCGTAAACAGAAATACACGGCAATTATTCAAATCAACGTATGACCAAATTTAATGATTCAAAAACATTCACATAGCTTTTGCGCGTGGTATCCATAACTTTTCGACTCAGTCATTATCAAACTCAAATAATAAAACCAATCTTTTAAGGTTTCAACAAATTTACACAAAGATGAAAAAGCGCAAATCAATCAAACAATCCACAACGCACCCTTACAACAATACACAAGGCCTCTACATGGTTGATTACCCCCCCCCCCCCCCACCTTTTATACCATAGTCACACCCCTGGTATCTGACCAAAATATGCACGTTGACCAAGTACATGAACTCCTCAATAATTTTCAACATTCATTTGACACTGTTGTTCAAAAAGTTAATAAAATACGAAAATTGAACTTCTTGCTAAAAAGGTGTTAAAATTTCAATCTGTGTGTTGTTTGTATGTGCGATTTGAACTTTAAATACTGTGGAATCATTAGATTTCGTGGTGGCTCAATTTTCGTGGAATTCGTGGGTACCTCTCATCTACAAACAAACATCCTCCACGAATTAATAAATTAGGGTAATAAAGTAATATTTCCTCTGTATGTTTAAGAGAATACACGAAATTGCGTCCCCATGATCCTGTAAAATTTAAGCAATCCATGAAAATTGGCCCCCACGAAATTTAATGATTCCACAGTACATTGAATTTCAGAGGATATAAAAATATTGTATCTGTTTTTTGTTAGTCTAATATCGTGCAACATACAATAGGCAAAATTGCTAACGCACCACTTACGATTTCTTTAATTGTTTTAGATATGAACGCAACTAAGATTGGTTAGTATATTATTTTAACAGTTTATTATAATACAGAAAATGAAACATCATTTGTTGCAAACTTATTGACCAGTTGCTTTGAGTACTGTTTATGAAACATTGGTACCCCCCCCCCCCCATCATGTGATTCAGATATCAATATTGGGTGTGGCCTCCATTTGCTCGGATAAATGCGATGTGTATGTCTTGTCGCCTAGTATTTACTCGGCACTTTGGAATTCTTGCTCGGTCCCTCACACTTCCGGTTTGTACAAATTTCCGGTACAACCTTGCAATTGACGTGTAGTGCCTCTTAAACACTGTGGCTACATAAAAGGACAATGTTTTTTTTTTTTATAAGCAAGCATGCTGCATCATGTTTTAGCCAATATCATCAGTAATCGTTAAATTATTAACATTTTATATTCTAACCTATTTAAACGAGCACCTTGCAGAGACCATACCAACTGCTCTGCCACGATCTTCTGTGATCAAACGCGCCATACCTCGTCGGGTTTTTTGTGAGATTTTAGTAATGCATGCATCATTAATAAGTTCACATAAAAGAAAATAAAGATTTATGTTTCCAAAAGAAGTGTGAACACGATTTGAGCATTTCTAAAGAACAGTTACGCTTCGGTTAACATTGCATCCATTTATCCGTTTGGGCATTCAAATGTCTTACTTATAATTAAGGTCACCTATTTAAACATTGAATACATCTTAAAAACATTTTAGGATGTAAATATTATTTTATTTTAAGGTATCCGATGTACAATTGAGCCAGAGAGCTCGGGATTTTCCGGGATGAGCTCGGTAGATTACGGAGCTTGCAATAAATTTTCAAAAAGTCGCACTATTTTTGATTTGACATAATAAACGATAAATAAAAAACAATTGATGCATAAACTAAAGCAATATTTTTTTTTCTTAATTTTAAAACGAGTTATTTTAACTTTTCCCCCTTACGTTGATTGTGACGTTGTAGCAGCTTTACGTCATTTGCCGTTGTATGACGTTATTTTTTTCCTGCGGCGCTCTTGCAATAACGTGAAGAAAAAAATCCTAATTTATAGAGTAAATGTTGCAGTGCACAAGTCACGTATTTCGTCGAAAAATACTGAGTAGGTCGTTTTAATCATTGATTTCATAGATATTGTGACTGTGCATAACTTGAATTGTTAATTGTTTGTTAATCGTATGGCCCTATTCAATCTGTTCAATTTTTTGTATAACTAATTTCATTATACATACAGAGTGTTGCGGACCTAACATTTGTATAACGGCGTATTTGCTACTAACTATTTTTAATAAGTACTATGCATACGGATTTCGTGGTTAAAATGCTTGTACACGTTTATTGTAATTATTGTGTTAAAACATCTCCTTGTTATTTTCCGTAAATCAAGTTAACAAGAGTCAGATAATGAAATTTCTAATCATTGATTTATTTTTTCATCGGGATTCCAAACAATTTTCTTCTCTCGCATTTCATATCACATGTATGTGCATAAACGGTACATTTTTTACTCTTTTTCAAAATCGCTGGATTTTATATCATTCAAATAATACTATTAGATACTGATTCCGACTGCTTTGAAGTCAATTCGTTTCATTTTGCTGTTTACATAAAAACACCATCCAATGAAATCAAATACTCGAAATTTGATTGACAGGTTCAGCCAGATAGCCGATGTTCGATGCATGTTATGTGTGGTATTTGTACACAATCTTATCGTGTAAAAATGCATGCTTGTTACAACATCACAGCGTCATTTATGGTTGATTCATATTTTGTTATAACTGTGAAAAGCATGTTGATGTATTGTACATTCCATAATTGTATCGATACGGAAACATCGTAGTCAGACTTTATCGACAGTCTCCATTTTAAAACTGACTTAATTTTTTTGCTAAAAAGTATACAATTTTGAGTAAAAGATAATACAATATATATTGTTTTCTACAAGTTTGGAATGAATTGGTTTGGAATGAATTCTAATAAAACATTTCACACGGTTCTTGCACGCTTTGTTCGTAACGCTTTACACACCTGATGTGACCCACAATTCACGACTTCGTTGTATTAGTAACAATATTTTTTGTGCAAACATTTTGCTGAATGAAAAAAAACTGAACAGTTTAGATTTTTAATTCTAAAATTACAAGTTCTAAATGGTAAAGGTATAGAAAACAGGAAAATTACCAGCTAACGGGAATATGCGTTGGATTATGAATGCGACGGCTGACGTGGGAGGGGGGGGGGGTAAAAATCGCGTGAGTCGTCATGGTCATTGTAAAAAAAAATTCGAGAAAATAAAAAAAGATATTGATAAAGGTAATCAATTTATTTAAAAACTTTATTTTTATCAAAATATGTTGGCAATTTTTATTTGATAAATATTATTAATGATTACACATGTTTTCGTCAAAGAAAAGTAGTATTTTACCATGCGTGATTTGCAGAGCTAGAGTTACTTCCCCATAGTGATTTGGCGGGAAAAACATCTATTTTTAGAAACTACATATCCTTACCTATCAAACGAGTACATTGAATATATACCTTACCAGGCATCATTTTTTGGTCAATTGTACATCGGATACCTTAAATGGTTCGTTAGCAATTGTGTCTAGTCTATATTGATAAATTGTTTAATGTTTGGTTGCCAGTGTACAACAAAAGTTTAAAATCTCTTATTTCGAATAGAAAATTGTACTTATTACCTATACAATAAACCTATTTTAAATCAATTTTTGGTCATTATTCCTCACATGCATATTTTAATCTTCATTATTTGTAAAAATTGGCAGTAGTTTTTCTCATTCACCATCTCCCTTGCCTCCAATTTCTGGATTTTTTAAGTTTCATGAACGACAGGGCAGGTTACGCAGTTACTTGAATGTATGCTTTTTATATTAATTGTGGAATTTTTAAGATTTTGAATAGGGATTTTTTCTTTACTTTTATGTTTATATACATACTTTAAAACGATGTTTTCTGGTCAGAAACTCATATTTTAAGCCAAACAAATGTTAACTAGTGCTAAAAAGCGACAAAACCGCTGTAAAAGTATTATGCAATAAAATAAGTTAATGCTAGATATTCATTGTAAAAGCCTAGAGTTAAAGAGCACCTGATGAACAGTAGTAACTTCGAAACTATATTCTCTTTCATCAATCTATCATAAAAATTACCTTTTTATAATCCTTGCATATCGAAAGTATTAAAATATCATCATTTGATTTTATGGATATTACATTTTAATAGATATATTACAGTGTAAACATATTGTGATGCATTGTTAAGAAATTATTATGGTTATAACCATACTAACTGAAATGTTTAGTGACCTCTATTACCTTCTAATATGTGTTTCTTGCTCAGAAATTGTTTATGATAACACATTTGGGGTATCAATAACAAATGTTTAACAGCCAAATTACAATGTATTGCATGTTCTTTCTTTATTCCTTATTAAATGACAAAATATACGGTATCACAGAAGCATTGTTCTGGCTGTATTCATATGTTACTTGCTGACATGTTGAAGTCGACTATTTAAAAATCAATTTACATTTCTTATTAAAAAAAATATTCGATCATCTTTGCTATAACAATAGCAAATCAAATAAAAGTTTACCTGCAGTAAATTAGAACAGTGAATTAGAATAATCGTTTTCATCTAACAAATAAATTGACGGACTATTTATTCCTAGAAATAATACTTTAGGGTAACAGACTCACAGTGATTGAAGCTGTGATAGCTCCTGAAATGTATTGCTGTCGATCCCACTTATCTGATTGCCCTGAAGGTGCCTACATGAATAAAATGACAAAAATGTGATAAAAATAGATTTGGAAGTTTTAATAAAATAATAATTCAAGAGAGAAAATTGGTATACATATCAAGAATTAATAAGTAGGCATATTACTAACACGTTTTTTCTTCTCTGCACTCAATTTTGTCTTTGTAGCATTTAATATAAGGATGAAAATGATGTCTCCGATGATTTTTTGTTAAAACCTTTATGTATTTTTGTGCATATTTTATAGATTTTTATTCATACGTTTGTCGGTAAACAACGGTAAGTTGAAATCATGCAAAGTTCTGACCGTTACGCCTATTGTGTACACCCCAGCCGAGTTACAATCACTCAGGTATAATAGTAGCATTTCGAAGCTTAGACTTGATAGAAATGTATCGCATAAAATAAAACACCTAGAAATAAAAAAACGCTACCGAGGTCATAGGTCTATAAGAAGAAAATTAAAACAAGTATTCCTTTTAAAGGAATGATTGGTTATAATGATATATTGATAGCTAGAAGCAATCAACATGATCAGTTTGATGTAAAATAATTAAAAAAGTACTGTATTTTTACAAAATATAGAATATTTTGAATCTGTACTGCACTGTAATTTCATCATTATAAACCGTCAACAAAATTAATTTTGAAATAAATTTGGGGAAAGCCGTTCGTAAACTCCTTGTTTAGTTTTATATTTTTAACGTAATTATTAAATGTTAATGTATCTTCTTCTTCTTCAGAATACTGAGTAGGGGTCTTCAAAGAGCATTAACACGTATACACAGAAATAATTTAATACGACTGAAAAACAATGAATGCCATCATAACTTGCTATTGAGGTCGCATTATAACGTAACAAGCCATCTTCTTAGCTACTATTATGCAAGATAAATAGATCGAGGTCAGTTCATGGAGCATCTTCTTATGATTGAGGTCAGTTCATCGAGGTTAACTGCATTACTGAACGAATCTTTCGATCGAAATTCTTACGCGTGAGACAAAATGTGCATTCTTGAATTCACAGGTCGAACTGTATTTTATGTATGTTTGCATCTCTTAAGGTAAATGAATTGAAATAAAACTGAGTAAAATGTTATATAGATACTAAACCAAACTTCAGGTTTTTATAAGAAGTACTTATGCAAGCGGAATGTGTGCGCACGTGGAAGCCTTTGCCAGATGCCTCATATGGACACAACAGTGATCGGCCGAAGCCGATCACAACAAAAGGACTGGAACACTGGAGTCCATCTGGATTTGTTGCGACCTCTGAGCAGAAATTTAAAGATCCGATCTGAATATACCTAGCTATACATTTATTGATGTTCCCCGTAAATTTCGATCTGGTGGCGGAACTGGTATATTGTTTAGAAACACGCTACAAATAAAATTAGTTGACTCTGGACAGAAAGATTCATTCGGATACTCATTGTTTGAATTAGAATTGCTTTCGAAGATCAAACACATTCTGATAGTTTATCGCCCCCCCCCCCCCATACTCAAGAGCGCGTCGCGTGTCCACAACGACATTTCTGGATGAATTTACACCTTTTCTAGAAGAGATAATAACAACCCATCGCACAGTTATCATTTGTGGAGACTTTAAAATTCATAACAATAATGTTAATTACTTAGATACGATTGCATTAAATGAAATGTGTGATGTCATGGGGTTGTGTCAGCTTGTTAACTGCCAATCACATCGATCCGGAAACACAATTGATCTAATCATGATATGAAACAACGATAACATTGTTTTGTCCGAACCAATCGAAAATTTTCAGTTTAGTGACCATAGTTTCAATAAAACCTTTATACAGCGCTGCTATCCTGAAAGTTGACAAGGATAGGATAGGATAGGATAGGATGCAGGATGCAAGATACTTGATAGAAATATGAAAGTTAAGTTCTATCCTATCCTATCCTATCCTGCATCCTGTAGCCAATCAGATTCGAATATAAATTTCAGAGTTATTTTGCAAAACGAAAATTGGCGTAACAATGTACTTTCAATGTCAATTTAGTTAGTTTTACAAGCTAAACCATTTAAGAATAATTATTATATCAAGAACGCGGTGCATAACATTGATGAGCGCTAAAATGTCGGCGCTACATCTTTGTCAATTCGTACGCAAGTACGGAGTTACTGCGAGAATTCGAGGCAACATTTGACAACGCCAGAAATAGATTTCTGTATTTACTTCATTTAAAGTCTGCAACGTAATAAAAGCTTGAATTAAAAAGACCAATTCGGCATTTTAAAAAGATAAACATTTATACAAGAAACAGACATTGCTTCACGTTTCATATAATGTCTTCGATGGCCAATAACAGGGACGCATATTTCTGTCCGATATTAACCTGAACGTATCCAATTAATAAATGTAAGCTAGCTATATATGCTTAAGAATTTATACATTAAAAATAATTCAGACTGGTTTAACTATAAACGATATAAACTTCCTAAAGGAATTATTCATTTCCAGATCGTGTTTACATTTATCGCCGAACGAATCGCTCGAATAATGATAATTACGCTCAGTTATATGTGATAAGAAAATAATTTGATAAAAAAATGTGATTAAACAGTTCCTCAATAAGTGTATCGAAGTTATTTATCTGGTTTTGTTATGCATAAATATAATAAAATCATAAATCGAATCGCTTACCTGTTTGTTTAGTACGATATTGTGTCTATCCCGCGTATGATTTAGTTTTACCGTAGCACAGGTAGGTAAGTTATCCCGCTTGAAGAATATTCGGTTTTAAGATTTTATTATTCATTTTGAGTACTACATTAATTGTTAAATCATTTAATTCTTAAATTTCGTTTCATTTAACCTGCATTCCTATATTTTGAAGGTATGTGATAGGAAAGGATAGGATAGGATAGAGCTTATTTGCAGGATAGGATGCAGGGTACATGATATAGGATAGGATAGGATAGTTTTGTCAACTTTCACGATAGCAGCACTGTATCTCTACCCATAGAAAACATATCAGATACAACAAATACAAGAACATCAACTCGAACATTATTGAGTGTTGAAAAATGCACTTAAAATGTATAAATTTGTGTTTGGATTGATAGGTAAAACTAATAGTAATCCCATGCCGCCAAGCACAAGCGACGAATCACTAGCAGACGAATTTAGTTCATTTTTTATGGATAAAGTTCTAGCCATTCGCAAAACTTTAGATTATTTTGAGAAACTTGACCCAAATCTTGGATCTAAGTGCACAAACGACTTTCAACATTTTGATTTAGTATCTGACGAAAATGTATTAGGTGTGATCAAAAATGCAAAGTCCACTACCTGCCCAACTGACCCAATCCCATCAAAACTAATCAACCAATTTTCCGAGCTGTTAACAATTACTTCCATAGTTAATAAATCCCTAACATCGGGTGTTTTCGCAAATGAACGGAAAACAGCAATTATTAGACCTCTATTGAAAAAGAACGGTTTGGATGTAATTTTGAAAAATTATCGTCCGGTGAGTAATTTAA
Source organism: Magallana hongkongensis (assembly GCA_015776775.1). Taxonomy (NCBI): domain Eukaryota; kingdom Metazoa; phylum Mollusca; class Bivalvia; order Ostreida; family Ostreidae; genus Magallana; species Magallana hongkongensis. Next base: position 1,616,562 of record VIAA01000014.1, on the reverse strand, counting down.
TTTACCTCTTAAAATTGTCAAAAAGTGTGCTTTAAACCAGTTTGTGAAATTTCTCGAATCGAATAAGCTACTGCCTGAGTATCAAAGTGCATATAAGAGGGGGTTCAGTACGAAACAGCTCTACTAAAATTATCATCAGACATGCTGTAGAAAATGGAGAGGCAGGAAGTCACTGCCCCAGTCGCATGAAAAATTTTTGGTGCATTCGATACGGTTGACCATTCTATACTTAGTAAAGTACCTTCAGAGTGTCCGAATCAGCACTTGATTGGTTTCAATCTTACCCTTACTCAAGGAGGGCGGAAGTGCACATTAATACCTCTAAACTTCAGCCTATATGCCTGGACTTTTCAGTACCACAAGGCAGTATATGTGGAACTGTGCTCTACACTCTATACCAGGCTTGGGGCAATGCTAAAGTCATGGTAATGCATTGCGATGCATTACATGTTTTCAAAGTAATGTTGGTAATGTGTAATGCCACACAATTAGCATTACAAATTATGGTAATGTAATTCATTACTTTCCGAAATCTAACCGAATGCTGGATTTACATGGCATTACTTTGCATTACTATGCATATTTATGGATGTTCACTTTAAAAAATGTGATAAATAAATGAATAGATAAAATTGTATTTGATTAAAATTATTTTAAAGAAGAAAGAAATAATTCTGGAGATAAAAATGTTTTAGTTTGATTATAATTTTTTGTTTAAAGTTCATTTTATTAAATTGTAATATTACCAGATATAACAACACAATTCCATAACGTTTGTAAGAGTGTTGTTAATAAGAGTTTAAAATCATTTAAACACTTTACTCCAATTAGTTTTCACTTCCATAAAGAATGTTTAAACAACACACATTCCCCCCAGGATAATCTAAGTATCAAAACAATATATTGTTATAAGAAGCGCTACACCGCAATGCCCTTTCCTTTGGCTATGTCACAATAGAAAAGAGGACAGACATGCAATGAATGCACTGTCCATCCATGATGAAAATCAAAATCACTTCCAATATTATAACCCATTTGAAAACAATTTTTTTCTCTCTCTCTCTCTCTCTCTCTCTCTCTCTCTCTCTCTCTCTCTCTCTCTCTCTCTCTCTCTCTCTCTCTCTCTGTTGTATATTAAGTACATAAGTTTGCCCTGATAGAAAATACAAGATTCATGTAATTTTCTATAATTGCACTTAACATATATCCTAAGATAAAGATTGCCATAACGTATTTCAGTCACAACTTCCACTGTTCCTGTAGAACAATTATTCAGTATACATGTAGCTGGAAAGATTTTTTAACCTAACAGGATGCAGTTAAAAGATGAACCCTTTGAAACTTTGATGATCATAAAGTGCAACAACAATCTTTTGTCTTAAAGTGTCCTCTGTAGAAAAAAATCTGATTAAAATATATTAAGAAATATTACTGGGAAAAACCCTCTGTTTATAAATTAATACAATTAAGTGTTCAAAATCATAACGATTTGTGTAATATGGGGAAATATCTTTATTTAGCTGTTAATAACCTCAACGTTACTTACACAATTTGTTTTCTGTTATGCATGTACTTCTGTGTCTCTATTTCATACCTAACATAGTACAATGCCAAATGTCTATAAATATCAATTTACTAACTATGTGGTATGTTGTCCATAATGCCATAAGATGATTATACATGTATATTGAGCAAATAAAGAATGTATCTTAAGTCATTAAATTTAATATTATACTAAATATGAACCTGTAGATGTGTTAAAGAGTGTTTTATATTTGAAAAATTTGCAAAAACTCTTTATTTAGCTTTACTTTTATTAAAAGAAAGTAATGGTAATGGTAGTGCATTACTTTACTCATGTAAAGGTAATGTAATGCATTACTTCAAGAAAATCAAATAATGGTAATGGTAATTAAATGCCCAAATTCATGAAGTCATGGTAATGTAATGCATTACTTTTCAATGTAATTTGCCCCAAGCCTGCTGTATACACAAGTTCTCTACAACAGTCCCTCAAAGACTCAAGGGACTTATTATTTAGTTATGCCGATGACCACTCCGCATATGATAGTTTCAATCCAAAGGCAATCGTAGATGAACGGTGTGTAATAACAAAATTAGAGAACGTCTTAGTTGATATAAATGACCGGATGAATCTAAACAGACTGAAACCTAACTCAAGTAAAACTGAATTTGTGTTATTTGGAAGTCCGCAGACGCTATATTTGTCTTCTTCCACTTCCATAAATGTTGTGGGTGCTAGTGTAAATTCATCTGTGTGTATCAAGTATCTCGGTTGTTATCTAGATGAACATTTAACTTTCAAGAAATTGTCAGCGAAAAATGCAAAACAATATCCTTGAATTTGTTCTTGATCAATAATATTTGCCAATACCTCACTGACGACTCGTGCAAGCAAATAGTACAGTCCTTCGTTACTTGCCATCTGGACTATGCCATCAGTGTCCTGTACGGATTGCCGGAATGTACCATAAACAGGTTGCAGTTATTGCACAATCGCGCTGCCAAACTTGTGCTAAAATGGAAGTCGACTGAAAGCTCTACAAAAGCTCTTAAGCGATTACACTTGTTACCCGTCTATTTTTGAATTAGATTAAAAATCGCGTGTGTTCTTTTTCAGTGCCTCAACGATAGTGAAAGCCCAATATACCTCAGAGAAATGCTAAGTATACGAGAATCACCATATAGCATTCGCTCCACAAGAAGTGTCACAAAAACACTAAATGTTCCTGCCGTCAAACGCAAAACCTTTGCTGCCAGGTCATTTGAAATATCAGGACCAATCGTTTGGAATGAATTGCCGAGAGACTTGAGAATTATTCGTGATTTTACTTGTATTAAGCACCAGCTAAACTCTTCTGAGACATTTTTAAATTCTGCATGTATAACAAATCTATGTATTTTATTTGTGAGGTACAGCGCCATTGATTGCATTTTTCTTCGTAATATTGTGCGCTTTATAAATTATAATAATAATAGAATAATAATAATCAATTAATCAATTAATTCGTGGAGGATGTAAATTGGTAGTAAAGAGGTACCTGGAAATTTCACGAAAATTGAGCCACCACGAAATCTAATGATTCCACAGTATCTAAAAACTGTTTAAATTTTTTTTGTGCACCCAATTAAAAAAATTAGTACTTAGTTATTCAATAATTTAACGAATGCAATGATCAAAACAGAATAACAATTTCTATCAATTAAACTCAGAACAATTGAAAGATTTCGACTGCTTTTGTCTCTGATAAATGTTTGTCATAACAGACCTTAAGATATGCGAAAGGGTGTCATTTTTATCTGCAATGATGGAGGTTTAAGTAATAAATGATAAACATTCGATTTTATTTCTTGCACATCCGATGAGATTATTTAATGTATCTGAATATCAAAGGGTGTCATTTTTATCTGCATATACAATGTAAAAGGTTTAAGTAATAAATGATTAACATTTGATTTTATTTCTTCCACATCCGATGAGTTCTATTTATTTTCACATCTACATGTGTATCAATACAAACAAAAATACTCTATAAAAATGCATCACTATTGATAAATGATAACATCAAGGCTAAATGTTAATATGATTAAAACATTTTACTCGCAATTCTCTTAAATGTGACAGCCCTTGAAATGCATTATTGTTAATCTGACTCATCTGGTTGAAATATAGATACCTATCAATGAATACAATGAAATGTATCAACGTTCGGGATGATAACACTGTTAAATTGAATGACTGGTAATGGAAAAACCAAAGAAACAAATACGTTCATGCAAATGAATTTTATATCAATGCAGAAAATTAAAAAAATCTTAAATTTCAAGCTTTCATTTGTTTGCAAGCATATTTTATAAGATTTTTAAGATTTCTAAAAATATTTTATCCATAAATTGAAAATTTCTGTAAGAACCGCGAGGGTTATCTTTCCTGCTGTATTATCAAAAGTTTAACAGCATCTTCATATATGGACACAAAATCAACTTCGCCGGTTGTAACCAATATATTTATTTCGTGGGAGTGTCATTTTAATAGCTTGGGTTCTAACTACCTTCAGAACACCGATTGCTAAGCATCGAAAATTTTCAAAGCGATCTTTAAACCAGCCCCAACCCCAGGTTTCTTTTTTATGAACATGTATATTAAAAAGAGAAAATGTTACGTATTTTCATTTGTTTTTAGCTTGGCGCGTTCAGACCACAAGAATAATGTTTTTCATAAATTATGTAATCAATTCCATCATTGATTAAATGAGAAATGGAAGGTATTGATTGTTTAAGTTGTAAAATATAATGGCATAAAAAATCAAATATTCATAATTTAATTATTAATCTTATTTAAATTTAATTTCTATTGTAATATAATCATCTATTGTCATTTTCCTGATTATTTCGTTAAATAATATAGTCACAAAAGTGGCAGAGTGAAGTATACCTATTTGTTTGTGATGTGGTTTACATTAAAAAGGTGAAGGGCTAAGCGGGTTCAATTTCGAGCAGATAGAAATTTCATGGGAATATATGAAATATTGCTATATACATGGTCAAGTTTAAACTTTATCAATTATGGATATATGTATTTTGTACAATTCTCGTGCACAAAGTTACTAAACAAATATTAACGAAACGCAAATCATAATTGGCTATTTAACCTGTAACCCAAACATTTTCTTCAATTTAGTATGTGAATCATATACATTCAGTATATCAAACCCTTAAAGCAAAAATTTTCTGCAATGCCTTACCAAAATATTGTTTCCCACTTATCTGTTTGCAACAAAACAATCCTGGCTTACTGTTTTACCATTTTGTGTTGTGAAAATCCGCTATTTAATCTTATCTCATGTAGGTAAGAGCATATACTATATTAGTTATTGTCCATCCTCAACAGTAAAGTATATACAAACCATGAATAATACAGTAACATTTTCTGTATACAAATATCATAGCACGTAAGCTCGATTTAAATATAAAGAACTATCTTCCTGACGAGCTATATTTCCATATTTCCAGATTATACTGGTTTAGCATTCTTCATTCTGCTACTAAAGTTTAAGAAATGTTTCATTTATTTAAATGCAGTAATCGGTATAGTCACTGAAGAGAATTTGTTTTTAAATGAAAATATTATTCATAATACATGTAGTATGACTACTATGATTGGTCAATGAACCTTCAATGCTTGATAAAGGCATAATAATGAAGGATTCGAGTCAACCTCTCTTAATCTTTAGTTATTGACAATTGGAGTCAAATATCAAAATTAGACCCTTTTCATAATTGATCAGTGAAAAAATTCTGCCTTATACATGCTTAAATTGTTACAATTTTAATTGGCTAGTATGAGATTCAGATTATTAACATATTTTAAATGCGTTATCTATAAATCAAGAAGCAGATAATTGCAGTCAAAACAACTGTAAAAGTTCTTGAGTACATAAAATATCTATCATACAGACCCTGAAACGTACTACTACACCAAAAAAGCGTGCGACTTTCGTGCGAGAAACGTTTCGTGTAAACCGTTGAGCGTTTCGTGTAAACCGTTTAGCGTTTCGTGTGAATCGTGAAGCGTTTCGTGTAAACCGTTTAGCGTTTCGGGCAAAGCGTGCAGCGTTTCGGGCAAAGCGTGTAAATCGTTTCGAGCAAAGCGTGCGAGAACCGTGTGAAACGTTCATCAGATTTCATTCGGAACTCTCCGACAATTTAATTGTTTCAAAAAAGCGCTCGTGTTAAACATTACTTTAAACTGTTTGTGATTGGCAAAACTCCTATGAGATATTCTCGTGAAAAAAATCTATAAGAAATGATATACTTATCTTTTTACAAAATTGAATTAATTTTTAACAAACAAAAGAAAAGTACGCGTATTGAAAGAAGACTAGTTACTGAGACTATTCGGCTCTGTACAACCAGTACACATAACCTCGGACATCGGGTAAGACCTGCACCTGGCTGAACCTGTCAATCAAACTTTGTGTATTCGTTTTCATTGGATGGTCACTCGTCTCTTTTTTTGTCAATAGCCAATAGAAATTTAATGTCTTCAAGGTAGACGGAATCAGTATTTGATGATGCACACAATTTTAATGATAGATTGCTTAACATTAATTTGTACAAAATTAAATGTAAACATAGAAAAGAAATATTCTGTTCATTTCTATGAAATGCGGGAAGTAAATTCTTCTGAATCCCGATTAAAAATATTTCTACAAGTAATTTTTTTAATTATTTAAACACTGATAACGGAAAACAACAAGTAATTAACCCACTGAAATTTTCCTAAAATGTACACATGCAATTAATTATTATGGGAATCTATATGCACTGTACTAAATTCAAATAGATTATGATAGAGATATTGTACGCCGTTATGCGGGGCGCCGGTTATGTATACGAATATTGAAACAAAAATTTAAATCATTTTTTATTTTTTGTTCTATCCGAAATAATAATGACAACTTTCTTTGTTTAATCGATCGATTTTTTTCTGTGATATTATGTACGGAACATTTTTTTTCGCGAATGATTCGGCATAACAAAAAAAATATTCGGTTGTTTTATAGCATTTTTCTAACTTATGTGACTAATTTTATTTTACATAACTTTCAAAATTATCAATGTAAATAATTACAGGTTTATTTACTATTACATGTAGTATTTTTACATCGTATTCTCTGAAACCAATAAAAATATTAAATAAATGTGAGAAGAACAAAAAAAATCCCGCCGAATACTGAAAAACCGATTTCAGTTTGTAATCATACGGATTTTATTTTTGGTATTAAATATTATGTTACAGTAACTTTTTTCTCTGGAATTTTTTATTATTTACGGCACTAATAAGAATCATGGATATTTCTTTTGAGCAATAAATATATTTAAAGAAGTAATATTTTTGGCTAATTCTGTGAATAAATGGTTTTTTGCTTTAAATATAAGTACCAAATTAATTTAATTAATCAATTAAACACTTATGTACATATATGTTTCTAATATCAGTATTTCTATTATTTCGTATTTTCTTAAGAATAATTCTTACTAACAGAGTCAGGGTAAAAATCCGAGAGGAACCGAATCGATCAGGATAAAAGCGTGTCCAAAGCGTGTGAAAAGTGAGCAAATCGTTTCGTGCGAGAATCGTTTCGTGTAAACCGTTCAGCGTTTCGTGTAAATCGTTTAGCGTTTCGGGCAAAGCGTGCAGCGTTTCGTGTAAACCGTTCAGCGTTTCGTGTGAACCGTTTAGCGAGCGTGTAGCGAGCGTGCAGCGAGCGTGTGGTGTAGTAGTACGTTTCAGGGTCTGTATTTATTATCATTTGCATACCGGTAAACAGAGTGTAGTGGAATTCATTTGTTACATTAATTGCGCTCCATACATGCGAGCTGGTATTATCTCCCTCTTTTTGTTATGCACCACGTGCCAGCAAACTGAATAAGCTTTCCATTTTGAAGCTTGTGGGCCACTACAATGTAGGTTTTTGTTGTTTTATATGTGCTACTAAGTTGTTTAAGCTTATGAATAACTTACATGATAGTTTTTTCTTTGTAAACTTTACTTATCAAGAAATTAACGGTCAGCAATGATGTCAATATATTATTTGGATATAGTCTTTCCTTGTGCAGTTTTGAGTATTGTTCTCATATATTTCATTATATTACACTGTCAGAATGTTAATAAATACAAATATGTCAAAGTAAATGTAGGATTTGTCAGTTTCCCTTGTCCAGGTATTTTCCAAATTTTGTATGTATGGAACGCCATTCTTGTCATCTACAGTACATGTGTGAATTTATAAGACAATTGTTTAAATGTGATTTTTGTTCTTTTGTAGCTTTTTACCTGCTTTATTCAATAAACCATGAAATGAATAAACTGGTTGAAACTTTCTGTAATGGGGACAGAACACAGAGTTAAAACACACATTCTCATTAATTACATACACAATGTCAGATTGGGAATCAAAATTATTGATGGGCCACCAGTAAAACTATTGGTTTACATTTTGAAGTCTAGAATATTTACTTTACTAATTGTAACAGTCTTATTTGAATACAATCTAGACAACTTTGCTACTTTACGTTGCTTTAATTGAGGAATAAAATGCATTACGTAACCAATTATTCTGTCCCTGTTTGGTTTAAATATTATTATTTTTACTTATTGATCTTTTACAAATACCAAAAAAATAGTTCAATCACATTCGACGAGAAAGAAAGGGTCACCATTCTTATGAACGTATGACATTGTTTGGTATAAATCCGGTTTCCATAAACCAACAACTCTTGATAAAGTCACACTATCAACTATTAGTTCTTGACAACAATTCCTCACCCACAACATGTATTTCATTTTGAATTAAATTTCAACTCGAAAATACTTTGCTGATGTTAAATTAAACATAATTTTAACGATTAAATGGAAACCAAAAAAACTACGTACACACTTCAGTTGCGTTATCTAATTATGCACAAGACAGACAGAAACACGAAGTTAGACTGAGGGAAGAAACACTTCTATGTTGGACAACCTATGGTGACAATTTATCACTTATAATGGCTGTCAAAAAAGAAAAACGTTGTAAATGTACATGGAATCAACGTTTGACAAACAAGTACCATACCAGCAAATGCTTATTTAAAAGGACATTGTGGCAATGTTGAATGTTTAAATCCATATCGTTGTCAATGATGCACAGACAGTCACACATCTGTTGTGCCTGGTACCAATCGCTTTACAACTGATTCATTATCAAACTACAAAAGGACAGTCAATCCACGAATGTAGCAACAAACTAGAGCAGAGCTCGTGGCAAAGCCACGAGTAGGTCTTCCGTTGTTGCTGCGGGTTGAAAATATATGTGATATGGTGTCAAACAATTATAATGACTAAACTTTCAGTTCTGCTTTTGTTATAAAACGTGTTGTTATTGAAAGCCTGTATATAAAACATGTTTTGAAATGAAAAGAAGAAAATGTTTTAGGAAAACTATTTGTCGAACACAGTTTGTGTAATCGTTTCAAAAATTCTTTAAAAAATGAGACATCATGTTAAATGGCGAGTTAAATTTTCAAAGGGTAGCAAGCATTGTTATAAACAGTATGTACTCATGATTCATGTCAGGAATTGTATTTTGTTTAAAAACCGAACACGCCTACAAAACACGTAACCTTTTCTCTAAGATAACTTCTTTATTTAAATCTTTCTAAATTTTTTAAGACTATATGCAAGTTTAGAATTGTTACGTGCGGACAAAATTTAGTAATTAGTCAAAATTCATGGCATCTCTGAACTTTTCTATAGGGAAATGTGTGTCGTCTGATATTATTCAATGATACGAGTAGACTTAGACATTCAAAATAATATATAATCAGCTTAAAAAAAAGAATTTATGCAAAAGCGTATATCTAAATTCTACACCAGATGGTGCTGTTTCATAGAGACACCGCTATGTACGTGAATTAAATAACCTTATTTACAGAATGAATAGTACCTCTCTCGACGATGTAATTATATGAAAAATCCTTATTTTTATGTCAGTGTGTTGAGTTATTAAATTTAGGGAAAAAAACCATCAATTGCGCTTGCGTAAATTGGAATTCTGGGAAGGAATTAGACAGTCCGTGTTAGAGAAATTCGAAGAAGTTATGAAACTGGTCAGTTTCTAGATCAAACTGCGCATTGATGTATTAAAAGACTATCATGTGTATCGTCTGTAGCCACGGTCCGGAATCCGTATGTGCAGTCATACATTGTATGTACATCGATACACCTTTACCTCCTCACCTACAGCCATACATATGAGGGTGCAACCTTCATATACACATGCATAGTATTTCAGTTCTGGAAACTATTTATCTTGTATTTTAATATATTGGGTATTCATTGTTCACCTAAAATTAGTATTCCACTGGCTGTAGCTAACCTTGTAAGTAAATTAATTGCATTACAACCTCATAATACACAACTTCAATTAAGAGTTTTCTTTTTATCAATTTTCATACAATTAGCACTAAATAAATTTTTGGTGGCAGACATGTCGCTATATTATAGTCTGCAAGTAAAGTGAACATTTATGGTCTTGCAAAGAAATAAGAAATCTGTCGACACTTGCAGTACTTTGATGATTTCTATGGCGATTGACTGCATTGCATAATGTAGTCGTATTTCCCAAGAAAAAAATTTCCTTTGACTTTCAACTTTCAATTATGATATATTATGAATTATTCTGTTCATAACTATAACAGTTTAGCGTGTTCAACAGGTCAATTTATTAGCCACACTCTCAGGTTACGATTTCACATCTTTAATGTGAAGATGATTGACTTCGAATAATAGTCTTATTGTTAATAAAAGCACCTTCCAACTGTTACTCAATTACATATGTTCTGCGTTGTGTGCGCTAAAGCGACACAAGATTTTCGGTCGCATGTGGTGATTGATTTAACACAGACTGACCGAATAAACAAACGGGTGGGAAAGTGAAACGCGTTGAGGAGAAAATGTTACACATAAGAAGAAGTCACCAAAAATGATTTTCGACAGATCTGGATATCTTTTCGCCAATTAAAAAATAATCCAGCGCGAGCACTTGTCAGCGGGGCGGGAAGGGGGGGGGGGCAGCAATGAGTTCGCTTTCACACTCAAACGAACAACCGTGTATTAGAAAAACTACAGAGTGATTAATATGTGACCGATAGAATCTAATCTTAAGTTGTTTAAAACTCATGTGAATATTCTTTCAAATAATCATCAAATGCCTCAATTCAGGACAATTCAGGACATTCTTTTATCGTGTTAGCACCTAGTGCAAACATGTAACATGGAACTTTGATTATAATTTGAGTTGATTTTTAAACTACCTTGTACGCTATCGTATAATTAAATCAATGCTTATTCAGCTGTACAAGTAAGATAAATTTATCTTTTCATCTTAAACCTATATAATAGTTGAAAACATAATAAGTATAGTTCTCTCCGTGCAAAATATGAAACATGAACGCGTGATAAGGTACATGTAGAAGAACACGAGCCGACTGCGGATCACTTGTCCACTCGTGCTATATCTCCTCGGCCATGTGCGAGGGATGGTCATCATTTAATATTTGTGGGGGTTGGGGTTAAATTTTTTTAGATATACAAACCAACCATGAATTTATGTCTGACGATGTTTCCGATTTGGAGTAATATCGTTCATTAATATTCATTTTAACTCAAATGTTTAATTAAATAAATAAAAGATGGACAAACTTTGATAACATAACATTAAAACAGTTCTTGTATTTACGGCTATATAAACTGAAACACATTCTTATTCATCTAAGTGTGCGTCGCGGTGTGCGAATCTTGTATATTATATAACTGCTTACCGCTAGGTAGTGCGGCCGTGGCTGATCTCCTAGGATGTGGACGAAGAAGAGTACAACGCACAGACACGCACAGCTCAGAACCCAGGACGATTTTAAAAGTTTGCAGTATAATGAACATATTCTATCAAATAAAAGTTCTTTATTTTAAACTTAAAACCCACAATTGATCTATGTCTGATATTGCTATAGATTGAGAATGACTTTGCTTTTATTAATTAACTGAACAATTTCTTAATTGACACCGAATCGTTTAGTCGATAAACTTTTATGTGTAATCAAAACTAAAACAATTCTTGAGTTGGCGGCTGAATAAACTCGTATATGAGAGACGCAACTCTCGTGTATTAGATAACCGCTGACCGCTAGGTAGCCCAGACGCGACCATGGTGACCGATTTTCATAATGTAATTTTTTAAGAAGTATACGTGGGTTAATCAAACATGTAAAACTAGGAGGACAACGTTCAAGATGTCTACATTAAAGATTTGTAAATTAAAACTACTTGCTACGGATCATCTCGGAGCCTTTGCAGGTACACGAGACCCACTAAAAAAATATTCAAAGGGGAATAACTCCAAACCGGAAGTAGCGATTTCACATTTTTTTTGTGCTATAGTAAGCTATTGTCATTTCCAATAAACCCTGAAAACTTGAATAAAATATAATGACAAATAAGCGAGATATAACAGTTTAAAGAAACGTCTAGAAGAAACATAATAATGAAGAATTTCCAACAGAATCAGTACAAGGTCTTCCGTTGGAAACGGAAGACCTTAATTAATACAAAGATGAAATAGTGCAAAATCAATCAAAGAACCCACAACACACCATCACAACAATACATAAGTCCTTTGCATGGTCGGTTATCCCCCCTTTTATATCATAGTCATACCCCTGGTACCTGACAAAAAATATCCACGTTGACCTCATACTCCTTAATAATGTCAATATTCTTTGACACTGTTCTTTGAAAAGTTAATAAAATCAGAATAGGTAGAATTCTTGCTAAAATAGCTATTAAAATTTCGTGTGCTGTGTGTATGTTGGATTTTGAACTTTAAAGATTTTTGTTTCGAAAGGAAAGAAAACGTAGTATCTGTATGTTGTTTGCTTAATATCGTGCAACATATTTTGTTAAATTGTTCAATGTTTGGATGCTAGTGTACGACAATACTTTTTAATCTCTTATTTTGAATAGATAATACTCATAACTTATTTTTTTTGCGCATTATTCTTCATATGCATATTGTAGTCATTATTCTTTGTAAGCATTAGCTGCGGTTTTTCTCACTCGACCATCTCCCCTGCCTCGATTTTCTATTATTCAAAGTTTCATGGGATGATAGGACAGGTTACGAAACATCTTGTGTTTTTCTCTCAATCATGTTTGATATTCTTAAATTTACTTGAACGTTTGCTTTTTAACATAGTATATCTAAAATTTAAATAAAACAAGTTAATTCTTTAAATTTGAAGTAAAAGCTTAGGGTTAAAAAAAGCCTAATAAGCAGTCATACTTTCGAAATATTATAAACACAAGAAACATAAATGAGGAGTTGTGTTTTTCGAGTTATATTTTATCAAACTAAAAGTCCTGAAACATTCCATGTATTTTCGCAAAAAAGGCATCAGCTTTATTACGCTGATAAGCGGAAAAATTATGTTTTCGTGATGACCATTTTATGTTTCTTCTTACAAAATACAACAGTGTGCAATACTGTAGAATCTTCGTTTTTTGTGGGGGACTAACGTCTGTGGCTTTCGTTGGATACCCTTGCAAACGAATTTGCACCCTAACAAACCTATACACAATCATTGTCTTATATTTATTAAAATTATCCTGAATACACAACCATCGAAATTATGTTCCCATGATTGAAGAAAAATTTGGCTACCCACAAACATTGGCTCCCACGAATAAAAATGCTGCGACAGTCATTAATAATTTATAACTTATAACCAAGGAAGTAAATGCAATAATGTCCATGGGAAAAGCTAGAGTTAAATAATGTCGGAAGCCTATGATCAGGCATCTTCTGTAATGTGAATTTTATAAAAGAAAATTCACATATGGAAAATCTTGTTGGTTTATAACTTTTTTAAATAGATTTATTCAATTTTTGAGTCAAGAATTGTTAACTTTATAAGGAATCAGTATGTATGCAAAGTTGCGAGAAGCTTTTCTAGCCCTCCTAGTCCCTAATAATAATACGGAATTGAATCGACTTTTTGAAGCGGTTTACCTTTTTAACAGTAATTTTTTTTCAAGATTCAAACAGTTAAAGATAAGCGTAAAAAAAATTTTTACAACCCTAAAAATATTTTGTAGATCTAAGAAGGGATCTAATGACATGTACAACCTCTTAATATAAAAAAAAAACTTATCCAAAATCTGAAACAAAATGGATGTCAGAAGTCGAATTAACTCCAAAAACAATGGAGGAAAATGTATATTCTGCCCCTTTAGTGCACAAAGGATTCAAAATTACTATGGCTTCAATATCAACTATTACATTGTACATAGGATATAGCCAATCAAATATCATTTACATGAACAGGGATAGTAAACTCTTCGTTGTGAAGAAGAATGTTTGTAGAAAAATGATTTCTTTTGAAAATTGTATTTATCATTCTTTTACCTATTGGAAAGATATATTTCAACATTTGGAACATTCATTACCAGCTATATTCTCTCCTTATTGACTATGTCCCTTATATTTTTTTTTGTACTTTATCTTTGAATTTTTCTTTTTATCTAAAATGAAGACCATTTTCACATCTCCTCGGCACAAAACATTTCTTTTGTAGTTCATTACTCTTCAAATGTGTTAGATCATGGTCACTACCAACATACCGACCACGCTTTGTGCGTCGACCTCTTCTTTACATAGTTACTAGAAAAGCTTGTGACATCATGTTATAATGAATATTTTGAACTGGGTGTTTGCATTCCGGTCCGAAATGTAAAACAATATATCTGAAAATATATTCAGTATTATGAAATGCGTTTAATTAAATTGAAATGTTCGGGAAGTTTATAACATAAACTTTGACAAAAAACCACAAACATTTATTTTTTTGAAAACATCGATACGACGTTAATAGCTTTAAATTTCTGTCTAAATAATTTGGATGCTTTTAGCCATTATCTAGATTCAAATCTTACTCAAAATACTTAATCCCTGAACATGTCAATAATTTTCGTTATATAAAAGTGTATTTTTTTTCATTTTGATCTCGGTTTAAAACTGAGGCATGCTAAAATCAAAACTGTTGGGATGACGCATCCCGCAGAAAAATACATACTAGCGCAATGCACTTATCAACAGGCATAAATACTCTATTTAGGATTTGGATTTATATCCTTTACAAAACCTTTTGACACGTTGTACTAAGCATTTCCTTATAAGGGTTAGAAATATTATTGACCCTACTATTCTCATTAAAGTAGCTGGCCGTTTGCAAGAGAGCAATCAATATACCTAATGGCAGTAATGTAACTCTTTCAACACGTTCTGTTTGTAAAACAAGCTGTACAAAAGTGAATCCATGTGAATAAACTAAACAACGTGTACTCAAGCAATATCTTTAGTGATCTTTGCTTTATGCTGCACCTATTACATGTAGGTGTTATTACTTGTACTTAAAATAAATTTCTATTATGGCGTCTTTTACAGCAACGTTCATTCATGAATTGGAGAGGTAAACGACATCAAATAGCCAGTCATAATCCAAGGACATAATAGTTATCAGTTATCTGATTAAATATAATTTATGAATTATTGTATGTAGTGATTATGTTTTAAATCTGACTTTTCCACGAAATTTCAATGACATGATAAAATACTGTGTATTTCACCGCATACATATCTACCGCGGTCATCTTACATTCACTTTTCATTTTATTGAATATCATGTTTCTCTTTTATTTTATTTTTTTATTACAATATGTTGTATATTCTACAAAGCTAACTCCATTCGGTATCTGATGTGTCATTATAAATAGCTTTATAGATAGCATTTTCGCGCATAAAATAGTCACAGATCGGAAGTTTCTAATTCCTTTTTAATGGACGATGAGGAAGGATTGTGTGCTTTTGAGTGTTTTGTGGGAAACAGAGACAGGAACTGACCAAGATAAGATGTGTTTATTGAATAATGTTCCCTCATAATAAACCTGGTTTGGGAGATAAACATCAATGTTAATTAGACGTATCATTTAAAACAAAATGGTAATATACTCTCTAGGCAATTGCCAATCACTGTGTATTTATGGATTTTAACAAACTGCATTGAAGCGGTGAAATACATGTAATGCAATGCTACCTTGGCATAATTATTCGGCACAGTGTTCTTTATATACGTGTAAAACACATTATGGCTAGAAATATAGGCAGGTAAGTGCTCCAGCGGAGTCTTTAAATGTACACATCGGCTATGTCTAGAGTCAAAACATAAAAGAATTAATTTTCATTGAAAAAAAAGTGAAATGTATAAACAAAACATGAGATCCAGCTCTGAACAACTCATTTCTTTCTCTGAAGTACTATTTGCTTAGGCTTCGAAGCTTAGTCACATCTACAAATGTGTTTTCATTAATTAATTTCAGGGGTCACAGCTGAAATAAGAATACAAACACCTAAAACAGCGCTTGGCAATTCTAAATAAAAGTGTATTGAACTGTGACTAATATCCCACACACGCACACAAATTTACTGTTTTAAACCATACGCAATGCATATCTAGGATGACAAACATTTAACCCAAAGACTGATAGTAGGGCTTTTGTTGCTTTAAAAGTCAACTGTGCAACAACCATATATATGTTATTTAAGGATCTTTGATTCTTGTTAAAGTGTTTGAATTTAGCGAAGAAGCATGGCTTGAGCTCATGTAAATATTTTAGGCATTGGTATTTCCAAGAAATTTTGATATCACATAAGAAATTAAAAGGCGGATATCAAGCTTGATATTTATAAATAAATGGTCATACTTGTTATTAAAAACACTGTTTTTGTATTTAAACATAATTCTTTCTTTTACTATGACAATTCAGCAGTAATTTAATGTTACGGATAAATTGTCATCTTTAAGCAGTAGAATAACAGGTGCCAATTTTCAGCATTTAGTAAAAGTATCGACTGATTTATAATTATTTATAAGGATGTATATTGCTTAGAGGTGATCAACAAAGATTTATAACGAGAACATACATTTTTTTAAAGAATGTGCATGTAAAATTTCATTTATCATATCAGAACACCAATTTCAAAATTGAACCTATTCAAAACAAAGATATGAACTTTCTAATTTAAGAGACATGTGAATAAATCTTGTAAAATGATTAATGATTGATGTAATTAATTAAATAACACCAAAATAACAACTTTGAAACCATCTATCTCTTTTAGATAGATACCCGGGTAGGTTAAGGCAACTCCGAGTTTAATGACCGTCACTATTATGATCGATTTAAAAACTGTTCATTTTTATGAAAACAGTGCTGATAATTAATATCTAGTGAATGTGTTCGCAATGATATCATTTTTTTCTACTTCGGAAGCGAGTCGATCTTTGAAGCTGTCGTGCAATGTTATCACTTTTTTACCTTAAAGATTACGTTTACTCAGGGTTTGAGATTTAAAAAAATATTTTTACAAAGTTCAATATCTGAAGTCCAAAGTTGTTTTAAACACACAAAATAACAACGTTATTAACAAATATCGATATTGATATCCATGACTTGTTATTTTGAGGATGATATGCTCTGACAAAGGTATGTAGCAACCTCTAATGATACAACGTCCACTAATGATATAATGTTGCATTAGTGGTCAGGATGTTGACCACTAATGATATAATTTTATCATTAACGAACAACCTAACCGTCCGCTAATGATAGAATTTCAGATTTATAGCATTAGCGGTCAAAAACCGTAACCTCTAATGATATGGAAAAAAAATGAGAAATAAGGACTATCTTGACCACTAATGATACACATTTGCACACATTTTTAATTGCATTAGTGGATGGATTTGCAACCTTTAATGATATAATATGATATAATTTGATATAAAATTATATATATATAATTGATTTGATTTTCATACGATACTGCATAAGAATTGGTTAATTTTCAATTTTTTTTTTGGTGGGGGGGGGGGGGGGGGGCGTTATTTGATCATATACATGTATTTTGTCCTTTAAAATACACTATTCTGACATTACCCTGATATTTTGCCTTTTTACTTGAACTGAAATAGTCGCATACAGACAAAATACATACCATTTATGACTTCGTCTGTTTACTTGAAGATCCAAATTGATTATCATTAATCAAAAAGGAGTTGTGCTAAATATTTTTAGTTGAAGAAAGTTTGAAGAAAAGCAATTTTACGATATTAAAACATTATTGATAAACTTTCGGCGGGATTTTATTAACATGAAAAAGGTCCAATTCATAAGACTTATTCTGCTTGGTGCAGGCAGGTAGCTAACCTTGCACAACACAAACAAAAGTCACACGGGTTTCATATTTTATTTTGTGTGGAAACGTTGCCGTCATGAATAATATTGGTAAAAAACTACAACAAATAGAAATAACAAATTACTAAATAGGAAAATATAGAATTTAACTTTATACCTTTAACTGTAAATTACTTTAAAGACCATAATGGTGTGCCATACTTTTAAGAATGTTTTATCCGTAAAATAAATTTCCATCTGTAACTATACTTCAAAAATACAATTTAATACTAACAAATTTGAGCAATTACTTCAATAAAAAAGACTTACTTAGTGGTTCGAGGCACGCATCTAACAAGATTGAAGACGATTGACAAAGTGAGACCGGACTGGTCAGTAAGGCTGACAGGAAGTGAGTGATTGACCAAATATAGTTAACTTGTACCAAAAATGATTACCGGGTATATTAAAGCTGAGCACCGCTCGTAAATAGGCACTGTCCGCCATATTTCTCTTTAATCATTGCTGTCCCTACAACCCTTATATAAGGGACAGACCTCTAAACAGTTCAAAGTACTTAGCTGTGGAGGTCTCACCTGTGTGGACGTACATTTTGCCTCGCCGTGTTACCCGGTCGCGATGAAACTATCAAATTTTACGCACTTTTTGAAGCCAGGAGAATACTAACATCAAATAAATTGGTCAATGCATTATTTACGAACAGAAAATGAACATAAGATAAGAAAAAAATGCATAAAATCTAAAGACCACGAAAGGAATACTACATGTCGGCCACGAGGTTCAGGTGTGCAATCGGGTGTAACGAAATCGAAGGGTTTATATACCAGGTATCTGTGTGACGGTGCCTATTTACGAGCGGTGTTCAGCTTTAAACTCAAAGTGGTTAGCTTGTAAAAAAAATATTTCTGAAGAATTTTAAAATTAAACCATAGACAACACAAGGCTATTTGCTATTATGGTCTGTAGCACAATTGAATCACTAATTTATTGTTAAGTTGAATATGTGGGTTTGTTAATTATACCTTAGAACAACAAAGAATATGAAATAATGTTGGTTGAATTAAAACTACTTCAACAATGGTGATTATGTCGGTGTAACAAAAAATGTTAACCCGGGTTGAAAATTGACCGGGGTTTGATAAAATTATATCATTAGTGGTCAACATTCTGTCCACTAATGCAACATTATATCGTTAGTGGACAGTGTATCATTATATAAATAGTGCCTGTTTGGGAGGGTAACAGTTGAAATTGACACCCCGAGAGAACCATTGTCAACCGACGCGAAGCGGAGGTTGACAATGGTTTTCGAGGGGTGTCAATTTCAACTGTTATCCTCCCAAATAGGCACTATTTATTTTATTATACTGAATGTCTTAATTTTAAAGAAATTTTTCTGCTTTTGTATAGAAATGACGTGAATTCTACGGCGAACTGTACGCGCATAATTTTCGCGCATGTAACAATTCGTTGTGTTACCCGTTGCCAAGTGTGTTGCTAACGCTGAGGGTAATAGAACAAATTATCAACAGCGTCTAAACCAATCAGATTTCAGTATTTAACATGAAAGTATAATAAAAGAGGTTGCTACATACCACGTTTTCAGTCAAATGAAATATTAAATGATTGAAGTCAGAAAAATCAACCTTTGAAATGTCAAATTACCCAAGACGGCAAATATAGCGGATAGTATGAAAGAGTTAAAGTTTTGAAACCGAAACTTTTAAGTACACACATGTTCAATTAAACTGTGAAGAGCAAGTTACACTTCTGTTTAAAGACATTTCAAAACTCTGAAGTCGGAGTCAATTTTCAACAGGGTCAGTTTTCAACATGTCGATGTCCTTAGAAGTTTGAAAAATATTTTTCAAGCTGTTGAAAACTGACCCCAGGTATAATTTCACGACTTTTGGTATCAATTTTTCAACGTTGAAAAATGATATCCGGGTCAAATTTCAACCCGGGTCAAGATTCCTCGTTACGCCGGCGAATGCTTCATAAATGTCCAATACTCCCTAAACACACCCACGAAAAAGTTTTTGTGTAGTGTTTGTATCTGTATTGAACACAATATTTTTTTTCTGTCAAATCAAGATAAGTAGCTTATTAATCATAATTTTGTTAATCTTGCAAGTTTAAGAAAAGTTATTGTTAAGTTGAATTAATTAAATAATCACTGATCGCGACTTGTCTGATAAAAATATGAAAACTGCTCATTATTGTGCTGTCAGTTAATTATCATGACTTCTCAAAATAAATCAAAGTTGAATCGATTTACCGGAAATATAACATAAACGGCCGGTATTGGTTTGACAATCTTAGCAAACCACGGTCAACATGAACGATCATGGTGGAGAGAGATATATATATAAACGGACACCGGACCATGGCTTGAGACGATGTTGTTTGACATATATTCCTTTTAGCTCTTTCTACACAGTTTAACAACAAGAGACAGAGTTCTTAGTCTTAATAACAAACTGTTGCTATCGGGAAAAAAACCCAAACAAAAACAAACAAAAACAAAAATCCATATCGGCATGAATATCGGACATTATTAGGAATTAAAACATGGAGCTGAAATTTTTTATCAGATACAAAATAATTAGGTAGAGCAAGTTCCATTTCAGAGACAGTTCAAAAACCTGTAGTTGGTCAATTTTCAACGTGTGAGGTCATCAGAGATTAGAAAAAAACAACTTTTTTGAGCTGTTGAAAAATGACGTTTGGTAGCAGTTTTAACGTTAGAAAAGCCCCCGCCCCCCAATATCCCAAATCAATAATCAATGTTGAAAAATGAAATCCGGGTATACATTTCACGACTTTTGGTCTCAGTTTTCAACGTTAAAAAAGCCCCCCACCCCCACCCCCATCCCCTCCCCAATCAATAATCAATGTTGAAAAATGAAACGCGGGCCAATTTTTAACTTTAATATTCTTTGTTACAACGACATGATCCCTATTGTTTAAGTAGTTTTAATTCAACCAACTTTAATTGATATTCCTTGTTGTTCTAATCTATAATTAACAAACCTATATATATATATATATATATATATATATATATATATATATATATATATATATATATATATATATATATATATATATATATATATATATATATATATATATATATATATATGTATATATTTATATATATATATATATATATATATAAAATCTTTTATCATGTTATATCATTAAAGGTTTCAAATCCATCCACTAATGCAATTGAAAATGTGTGCAAATGTATATCATTAGTGGTCAAGATAGTATTTATTTCTCCGTTTTTTTCCATATCATTAGAGGTTACGGTTTTTGACCGCTAATGATATAAATCTAAAATTGTATCATTAGCGGACGGTTAGGTTGTTCGTTAATGATAAAATTATATCATTAGTGGTCAACATCCTGACCACTAATGAAACATTATATCATTAGTGGACGTTGTATCATTAGAGGTTGCTACAAAGGTAGATTAAAATTGAAACAGAGGAAATTCAGACTAATTTTTTCATTTTTCTTATTTTGTCTTAAAAACTTTTTGTTGCAGTGTAATTGCAAAAGTAAAGTTTTTATGTGTTTTTTCATATCATTTTACATATTTTATGGTTGTATTTACTCGTCTTTAAATCTATATCACTGGCTGGCACGCGATTGGAAAAATCTTTAAAATACATAAAATCAATTCAAGATAAAATATCTCGACAGTTTGATCATTGACCTTGTATAATGTTAATGACAACATAATACAGACAATAAAACAGTTTTAAGCAATCAATGGTTTGGAACTCCTATTAGTCAGTTTTTTGTAAAACTCGATCATTAGTGGGTACAATTTTAGAAATTGATAGAGGAAATTTGGACTAAATTAGACTTAAGATATCAGCTTAAAACGATTTATTTAAATTTAAAATTAGTAAAGCTATTCGTATTTTATCATTTCCCAATCTACAAATTGTTTTATTTTTTTTTTAATATCATTGACCTAGTTATTTGAAAGTGAAAAATAACAACACAATAGTGGGGCTACACTGAACAACAAGTAGTTTTTCGTCCCTCTTAGTGGATTTTTTTTCGCCCCTGAGTAAACGTAATCCCTAACAAAAAAAAAAAAGTGTAACACTACCCCGAAGTTCATTTATATGTATGATACAATAATTCGATCGGCAAATAGTTGATCTTTATTAGTAGTACTGCTAGAATACTATTGTTAATCACATAAAATGAATAGTGTTCTTATTTATTAGAAACCCCCTCGACTTCTTCAATTTCATTGAAAATACTACGTATTTTAAATTACAACAACAAAGCACAGGATTCTAGCAGCACTTTTTAAGTAGTTTAGGTCATATGCTTTTGATATTTTGTAAACAGATAGCCATGCTATGACCTTGAATTGCTAGTATTACATAATGGTCACTATGATATTTATGTGTACCTAGATACTGCGCACTGAATGGTGCTAATGGAAATTAATAGAATGAACTCTGTGAATCTTGTAGCACTGCGTAGTATTCCTAAATGATGTTATAAAACCAGGCGAATAATACGGGCATAATAATATCCAAATTGATAGTTTAAAAACAAGTGTCATATTTGGCGATTCTGTGTCTGCAACAATAGCTCTAGTACTCTATATTGACTCATGTATTGTGTAGTCTATATATTAACCTTTGTAACCTTTTATGCCGTGTATGAATGAACGTATTATGAGTAAGTGATGCCTCATACTAGGTGGGGGACTCCGAGACCCAGGACTCGGAGACTCAAATCCTGCATCCGTACTCTTTGATTGGCAGTTTTGACAGTTTTGTTACTTTATTTAGAAATAAAATATTAATCTTAATTTTGAACACTAAATGTTCACTCATGATCGTCGTAAATGGGCCGAACTAGTCAGAACTGTCCATCATAAGTAAATGTTATATATACCCATGTAGAATGATGTTGAACAGATTTAGAGAGATACCGCTTATAGAGATTCAGAGACTCTTGATTTGGGCTGCTATTAGCTGATGTAATTATAACTATACGATCACGCTTTAATAAAACCGCTTGAGAAAGAAATACTGTACTTGTCATCACTAAGTTTGAGCTGACCCTCAATTGGATCCGTAAGACAGAAGGCTTACAATTTGCCAAATTCAACTTTCATCATAATCAGGATAGTGTAACACTTTTGCCTTTTTTGTACACACTGACAGAGGAAATGCCGGTAATGCAACATAAAAGTGTATCTGCTTATCTTATAACACTCGCTAAAAAATATCCATGTCCGTATTTCCCTGATTATATCAAAACTAACATTTATCTATATCGTGTGTATCAGTATAATCAGTATAAGTATGATATCGGCATTGTTTACATGCATTCCAATGATTTGTCTCCCGACATTGATCTTCTTTTATTTTAATTATCCTTAATTAATTCTCTTGTAGCAAGGCTGATTTGTATTTTACTTAACTTTAATTACTCTGAAACAATTATATATGTATATAATTCATTATGTAATTATCCTTTAATTTGTTTAAGAAAGAGGGCACGTAAATGACGTAGTAGATTTTTGTTTACTTACAATGTTTCAAGCTGTGATAATCCCTGAAAGGCATTACTGTCTATCCTGCTTATCTGGTTGTAACCAAGGTACCTTAATGAGTACATAAAAACATATATGTCAATCACAATGTTGACAAAAAACATGCCAGAGGATAGAATATCAAAGACAGAGAGTTATTGCATTAGGAAATGTTTCATATTCCAGTTAAAGTTAATTATTCGTGTTCATTACTTATTTTTGCAATTCAGACATCCAACAGACACGCCACATTATACACTGGTTAAACTACACTATTCATATTCACATTACAACCTTCACGTTGCAAATCAGTTTTCGATGAATAACATCCACATCACATTTAAAACGACTATCTATTTTCATTATCCTAAACTAGTTAAGTCTAACAAAATGATACTCAAAGCAACCAAAACGTTTCACATCTTGGGTTTAATAGAAAAAAACCTCAAACAGTTTCGTAATGTTGAACTTTGATCATATTCTCTGCTTGTAGTGCATAATTGTAAACTGGTATTTTTGTATATAAAAACGATGCTTCCATTGTATTGTGTGATGCATATATCAGTGAAACGAATTATTCTTACAAACCACACCTTCATTACTCAATTGTTTAAAGTATCCGCTCTAAAACATTAAAACATCCACATTGAAATTTAAAATAAATATTTCAAAAACACCAGTCTCCATTTATATACAAAGATTATGAACGGCATTATATAATACACTAGGTATCGGCGAGTGTTCAATGATATATGTATATTTATTTCAGCAAAATGCATTTATAGTCCAAAAATCATGATTGCGATTGACAAACGAAAATTGTAAATAAAGATTTTAAATGAAAAAGTAAAAGTAACACAAACACGTTTTCCGTCATATTGAGTGCTTGGAGATGACAATAAATTTTATACATGTATAATATACACATGGGAATGACAAATTGTAAGATATATAGAAATAAGACCCCTACCAAGTGTAGAAGTAAGGCCTTGTAGAATTCGCAACCCACATATAAATATCAAACATAAGCATTTATAAGAAGGAACAATCTCTTCATTATACAATTTTTTAATCTTTGACGCATTGAGCAGTTCATATAAAGAAATGCAATTTTCAACTTCTTACCGTATATATGTCCTTCGTACGTTATTTATAAGTCAAAATTGAAGGATGAAAAATGTCATTTGTTTATCAACGTTATTGAACTATAGTTAGGGCATATCTAATTCTTGAGTCAGGGGATTTGTTACGGGGCCCGTTTGTGTGACGGAAAACAAGTTATGGTGTATGAGTTTATTGGAAGTCTATTAAAATGGTAAAATGCATGAGCAAAGGATCAAACATAGGGTGTAAAAAAAGGAAGCCCTATTCTGGCTAGGAGGTTTTGAGGTAATGGTTGCAGCTTTATTCAGGCTGATTGACCATGGCGTATTCAGGACTGAATTAAGCGTTCCTTTTTCAGGAAACCCAGCTTTTATTCAGAGCTGAGCAAAGCAATGAAGCCCTCAAAATCATAAAACATCAGCATTTATATAGATAATAAGTACGTAACAAACTAAGGCGACATGTAACAATTTCGCAATTTACACAATGATTACAGAATTACATTGATAATAAAAGTTTCGATCATATTGTTCATAAAAAGAAGTCCATAACATATGTATTGAGGTTGAATAGTTTAGTATGATATATGTATTTAAAGTTGTGGGCAGTTTAGCCCCCCTCAGATCTCTTAATCATGTTAAGGACTCAAATAATGTCAAAGTGCGTTCGCTGAAAATTGTAGCGCATCATACAAATCGGTCAGCCTACTTCGCAAAATCCATACTGTACTGTTTTTAAGATCCGTATAGTCGAGAACACGTACAAAAGAGAATTTTACAATATCTAAACCGGGCTAAACGAACCGTATTAGTGTTGAATGTATACGAAATATTATGAATTCTAACAACTACGTTTCTGAAAATGACTACAGTTTTCAAGACATCTTGAGCAAGCAAACCTATTTTCAGCTGTTGGAAAAAGTCTCAAAAACGCTTTTTAAAGGACTTTCGCCTGATTTTGTATCTGAACATTTGCATTGCTCTGTACAATACAACACTCTAAATAAACCTCTCAGGAAATGCCTGACACAAAGAAAACGCAATTACTCAGTAAATAATGAACAAAATACATCTTGTTTGAATCATCAGTTTTATGAATTACCTTTAAGGCTAGATACACCAATACTTTACTGCAAATAATATTTATATTAATAGTTTCACCCAACGAGCGTCAAGTAAACATTTATTTATCTAAAACAGTATAATCGAAACAACACTTAAGAAATAAATAAATATCACTATTTGTCCATAAACTACAATGATTTTTTTTTTGCTATTGTTTTCAGAATATTAAGCAATGTTAAATACCCAGTGGATAACGATGTGTGACATCATAAAAAAACGAATGCTAATTTTCTAAAGAAGAACCGGTACAAAAAATTCATATATTAAAGTTAATAAACTTGTCGGTCTTTTTTTTTTCATTTACTAAATTTCAAATAAATAGGCAACTAAAATCTTCTCAAAACTTTGTCACACCTTACCAAATCATGCTACTGGGGTAGCAAGGGACAGCTTCGGATAAAGTACCCGTCAATATTTTTGTAAAATTGAGAATTGCTGTATTTTGGGGCTTATGAGTGTCATTAAAAATCATGAAATGATTTTTAATGATTATCATTAGTTAGAGGGGTGTCTCTTGTTGAAATTGATATGCAATATATGTAGGCCCTATATGTAGGTACATGAACATAAAAAGTAAAATGCGAAACCTGCGGCTATGACTGCTGTGTTGACCTAACACAGTGAAATTGCAAGTTACAGACGGGAGGTAAAATAACACGAAAAGTAGGTGGATGGGACATTGTAGACTATACACCGGTAAGTTTCTGACATGTGATAGTGCAACATGCACACGGTACGGAAGGTCAACCCTCTGCAGGGAATTAGCTGGGGGAGGTCTAAAAAGCTGAAAATCATGAAAAATTAGCAAACATTGAAAGGGTCAAAATCTCATAAAAACCAGTAGGCCTATGTAGAGAATTTTACAGGTTTTGACCAGTATATTTTTTTTAAGAAATAGGTAATTGGCCTTATAAAGAGTGAATTAAAGGTATTTGTGCTGAATGGGAACTGAGGAAATACTAGTTACAGAGTTCCGAAGACATGCATCCCTTGGCTACAATGAATTGTATAAAAAAAACTGTCATGTGCCACCTGGACGTCTTTTTGGCAATGCGTTTGTTTATTTTGCATGCGTTTCTTCTCATTTTTTTCAGCCAAAAATGTATGTGTCAATGTATATTAGCGAGTGCTACGTACACGTATGATTTACGAGACTGAATGCAGTAGCTGTTACTTTATTATGCCCCTCTTGTATAAAACAACTATCAAGGGATAACACCCCTAGAGATAGACAATCTAAAACGCTTGCCCGGGAACATGTTAGTCAATTAAATATCACTTACACCCTCAAACCCAGAGTTTAGCATAAAGCATCACTTAAATCTGTCTCCTAGGTATCCCAAGTGCTTCAAATGAACTTTCCCATACCAAAGTACTTGCGTTTTAAGTCTCTCTGTAAATTTTAATGTTATCCAGTAAGCCATCCCTAAACATTTATGCACCTCAAGATATACTCGGTTATGTTCTTAAGCGTACCTTTTTTTAGAAAACAACAATTTTGTATGTCGCTGTTATTGCCAAAAATGTTTTCCAGGCCTTCTTGCAGAATATTGTTCGTTATCACCTCATGTCATTTTAAACTATGCTGAATATCTAGTGCATTACGATGTGTTAAACCATAACAATAGTCAACCATGATCCTCTCTTCTTGAATACTATTAACACATACAAAACAAAACAAATTCATCTATTCAAGGTTGCTCATTTCATCAGGGCTTATATACTTTTTAAGACACAATGTCACGAGTTGTTTTACGAAGTCGATCATTTTTTTTTCAAATAATCAAAGTTCAGTGTACGCGATTAAAGTACCGCGCTTGTGAATTGCAGATCCCGGGTTCTAATCCGCTAGATCTTTTGTTTTTATTTACTGAATTAATTGAATATAACTGATCAAAGTTAAGTCAGTTTATCAAAGTTAAATATTTCCGCCATTAAAATAATCCTTCAACCCTTGGGGACATTTACGCACATTAGATGGTCATCGCTTGCACTTTGGGATATTAGCTTGAACGTGTGACGTCTTAGACTCCCTGCAGATCATCTTATCAGTCGCCGCTTTAAATTTTACCCACCCACCCACCCCTTCATATTTTCAGTTGCCCTATTGAATTTTACGTTATTTCAATTGACAGTTTAATTTTTCTGACTCTGCATATTAATTTTTTTCAGGATGAAGCTGCCACTATAAGAGTCAACCACATCCTTCACGGCTGTCTGATCTGTGAGAGACAACTGCTGAGCTTGCCAGCGAATAGTTCAGCTTACCAGTATTGCTCACGTGGACTTCAAATGGTTTATAAAATATGTTTAAGTATTAGTGAATTGGCAATCTCCCACCAGAGGGCGTATTACGCTGCGCTACAACACCTCTGTTAACGTCTAAATACTAAGAATCTTGGCAAAACCCATTCTCAATCATGATATAATAAATTATAGTTTTATATGTATTCAGTCTACATTTCAATGTTAAAGCCTCGCTCAAAATATTGAAATAAAAAGATTTTTTATTGGTAAATCACGATAACAAACAAAGAACTATTTCTCGGAGTAATACTCCATTACCAATGTTTTTGTGGCACTACTTTTTAGACGCTAACAGAGGTATTAGTGGAGCGAAGCAGGAACGATAACTCTGGGTAGAGATTGGTGAATTGGGTATAAATTTGTACGAGTGAACCGCTGGTCTTAGGGTTCACCTTGTACATGTATTCTGAATTAATTTTAATTATGAGCAGCCGTAGCCATTATTTAGTATCCCTCAATGCTTAAAAAACAGGACTTTCTGCAGATTCCTAATTAAACAGCACGAATTAATATCTGCGTAATATTGCGAGAAGTACATCTCGCGGATTTCAAACACTCTCTTATTTCTTAAATACATGTAAACTAAACGGATCAATAATAAAAACTCGGCGTTAGCAATTTGAGAAGCAAAACGGTCGAATCGAGGATTTAAGTTCTCATGTAAAATAAGGAATTTACAATATTTCATTTATTTTGAGCTATTGAATTAAATACATGCATTGCATGGTAAGTATCTATTTGCTATAAGGACTCAAGATCTAATTCACTTTAACAATAGTGATTTTCATTAAAATTGTATATGAGTTAGAGTTACTAAAAATATATTAGAATCAATAAAAAAAAATAACATAAAAATCGAATAAGATTTTTTGTAGAAATCATTTTTTTAAAAATAGTGTTACTTCTCTTCGAGCTCTTTCAATTAAACACAATGGGGAAAAGCGTTTTTGTGAGAGAAAAACAATTTCTTTTTAAAAAATTCTGCAATAGATTTTCTATCCAAAATAAAATATGGCACTTAAGATGATTTTGAATTAATATCATTTAAAAAAGGACCAAGTCATCGATTTCGTTTTGACGGGAGCACATGCCATTTGTGCGATTTTTCGTTATTTTACTTCAATTTTTCATGAGAAGTACTAGCAAACTCTAAGGAGAAGTGTATGTACACTATTAAGAGGTTGATTAATGAAACAAAATAACTATCAGAGTATGTTTAACATTTGTGTATGATAAAATACTTCAAAACGTAAGCACACGAGCGGTTTTACTCTATTTTCAATACAAGTATTGAACGGATCGCAATGTTCACTGGCTCAAATTCTGTAGATTAACGTATGTAGATGGTGATAAGAAACTTGAACTAATATAAAACTCACCACAGTACTTGACATCCCTTAAAGATATGTGTACATGTTAAATAATGTTGAAAAGCATATTTCAGCATGTTAAATAACAGTGAGATAAGTCACTACTTTCGCTACATAAAGTGGGTATTAATTAGTATTGATGACGTTGAACAGCTATATATTGCGTCGTAAGCGATTTTCATTTACTTTTGTTGATGCTGACGTAATATTGAGATTTCAATGTTCGTGACAATCCCTCCCTTTAGCTGTATCTGTGCAATTGGAATTGGGTCCGTCGTCCATAAAACATCACTTTTTCTGGATTCTACATTTATTTGTTTAAATAAATAAAAAAAATACGACATCTTTTTTAATGACATGAAAAGAAAAAAAATATTATCGCTCGACCACATCTGTTTTTAAAGATATTGACCAGAGAACCAAGAGCCTAATTTTGTATGGCCTAATAAACCACTTAAAACAGTCATAATACATGTATTAAGATAAGGTCGAATTTTAAGAAGGGTATTGCCAATTTTCTCACATATTTAAAGAATGATTTGAATATCAATACGAATTTGATGATATATGGACCGGGCAGGTTTATGAAAAAGAATTCATTATTTACATAATTAAACCAATAAAATGCTTCTTTTTTGCATACATGTATCATGAAGGTGACGACATTGCAAAAAAAAAATACCAAAAAAAAAAATTATAATAACCCGCGTTAGTGGGTAATGTAGATCCTTTCTTCATTGATCCCGACCTTCATAACCAAAGAGTTTTATTGTTTATGTTTACATCTTTCTTTTAACGAATCATTAATTTGATTGTAAAAAGTAAGTGAAATTCACAAAATATCTGTTATTGTTTATCAATACATAAGCGGACCATTGGTACTTGAACACCAGAGAAAAAAATTACAGAGTACTTTTGTAACATTCATCGCTACTGAAATATAAAACTGTTTCGTGCACCATGAAACGAACTTTAATGAACCGAAAATAGTAATATGCAATGGATTTCACTAGATAACACTGCCAAAATAAATACATTATTTTAATTCATGTATTTTGAAATGTTATTTTTTAAATAATTTGTTAATTCATTTTATGTAAATTTTCAGTTTATATATATATATATATATATATATATTCTAATGTTTTAATTGATATCTATTTTAAATTTTCATTTTTGTTATCTTTAATTTATATATAAGTTCACAAGGTGTAACATACATCCTCACATACATTATCAATTTTTGTTTTTTGTTGAACAAACATTTTTTGTCACTTTGAAAGTCATGAGCGCTGTGGCAAAGGAAAAAAAAATCACAATACATTTTAAAACCATTTCAGTTGTTACTTAAAAGATGATTATTTTTTTTTTAAATCCCAGATTGGTACTGAAAAAGAAAGCCATACGTTGATAACAAAGAATGAACCGCCGTTTGACTATTTTTTTTTTGTTACATGAGGCTCAAATTATATTTTCGGAATAGACCATATGCCTGCAGATTTTAATTTTATATAATTCTGTTCATTTTTTTCCAAGTTAAATTCAATTCTAGCCAATCACATGGCTAGCAATTTTACCAGTCGCGAAAAAGCTGATGAGTTCCGAATAACATAGGCGATAGATAGATAATCAAAGCTGACAGGGCAATATGAGCCCACAAAAACATGTATCATATTATATGAAAAGTGCAGTTTGATGTAAGTATAATCCACATGATTGGATATAGAAAATGTTAATTTATATCTGAAAAACCTGATATTTTTAATTTTTGATACGACCATGAAATTATGTAAATATCACATCATTAAAAATTTATATTATTAAAAAAATGTATCATATTTTGATACCAAGTTTATACAATATTGTACATTTAATATAAATTATCATATGATATGATACACTATTGTATTATTTGAAAAAATATACAATGTTGTGTACGAAATTATATTATATACAAAAATTTTTAGTGAACTTTCTTTAATGCACTTATTATTAGTTACTATTTGAAATAAATATTCATCATGACGTCATTTACAATAACATCCATTCACAAATTGGAGAAGGAAACGATATTAAATAACCAGTAAAATTACAAGGAAATACGATTATACAATTTATATATCTTCACAATGACTGCATGAAAAATACCAAATGTAGCATATACCTGTTAATTTTCTGATAAAGTACAATCAATGATCTATTGTATGAAGTGATTGTGTTTTAAGGGTTACTTTTGTGCAAATTCTCAATGACATGATTAAATTCTATGTATTTTAACCGCATGCCGTTGCACCTCGGTCATTTCTCAATTCTGTAAAGCTTTTCATTTCATTGAATACTATGTCTCCCTCTTTTTGTGAAGAAGGGGGGGGTAAAAAATATATTAGTTTTGGTTTTTTTACTTTTTGTATTATAATTTAAAAAGTTAGCTCAAGTCGGTCCCTTGACTAAATATCATTATAAATGGTTTTATAAACAGCACTGTCAATCATGTAATAATCATAGATCGGAAGTTTCCAATTCATTTCCATGGACAATGAGGAAGAATTGGGTGCTATTTGAGTCTTTTGTGAGATACGG
This sequence comes from Magallana hongkongensis, assembly GCA_015776775.1. Classification (NCBI taxonomy): domain Eukaryota; kingdom Metazoa; phylum Mollusca; class Bivalvia; order Ostreida; family Ostreidae; genus Magallana; species Magallana hongkongensis. The sequence goes on along the minus strand of VIAA01000014.1, from coordinate 1,584,621 downwards.
TGACTGATGCAGACCAATAACAAATGTGTTTATTGAATAATATTCTCTCATAATAAAACAGGTTTGAAAGATAAACTCTTATCTTGATTACACGCATAATTTAAAACAAATAACGATTGTACACTCTCTAAGCAATGATCAATCATTTGGTTTAAATGAATTTATAGGAAACTGCATCTTAAGCGAGTGCATACCTTGGCATTAGCATAATCATACGGCACAGTGTTCTTTATATAACACACGAACACTAGGAATATAGCCAAGTCCTTCCCCAGCGTGTCTTTACACGCATATGCTTAGGATTTGGAGATGGATTTCGAGTTAAAATATGAAAGAACACTTTTTACATTGTTTAAAAAACTTAATAGTTTAGTATATATTTAAAACATGAGATCCAGCTCTGCACGCAATACAATTTAAAAGACACAGCTAAAATGTGTAAACTTACACTTGAAATACATCTTGACAATTCAATGGGGGAAAATCTAGTTTAAATACAACTGTATCTTGAACGATGACTAATATCCCACATTCACACACAATTTGTTTAATTTAAACCATATCGAAAATGATAACAATTTAACCCATGGGTTGATGATAGCGCTTTTGTTGCATCAGAATAAACTGTGCAACAACCATATAGGCCTATATCTGTGATCCTTGTTTGAATGCTTGAATTTATCTAAGAACCATGGCTCTGACTTTATTTATATGGATATTTTAGACTGTGATCAATCCAAGATTTGTTTATATCACATAAGTACAATATTTTAAGAAATAGTACACATAAAGTGTCAAAGCAGAAAACAAGCTTGTTATTTAAAACATAAATTGTAAAAAAAAATTAAGCATTGAATTTTTACTTTTGAAAGATGCGGTCTCATATATGCAACATTGTGTACATACCGTTGCACTTATAAAACCACAGTTTTCAAAAAATAACGATTTGATGCTTTGATATTTTTACAAACCTTTATTTCCAATTATGAATAATCTTACAAGTAATGCACTTTTAACAGAAGACCAATTTGAACAGCAGAGCTATGCTGACAAACAGTGCACAGCGCTTTAAATTCTAATTACTGAATTAGATTTTCCATTCTGTTAACCGATGGATATAACCTTAGCGATGTAATAAATTTATAAGTTGGATCCTTTTCACTGTTAACGAATATAATTTTATTTTTCATTTTGTAAACCGATGGATATAGCCTTTCAAGTGATAATGAATAAATAAATTAGATTCATTCAACTGTTAATCATTTAAACGTTGTCACCGTAGGTATAATATCAGGTCTAGATTAAGTTTAAAGTTGCAAGATGATGTCAAACATTTTCCTCGAGAAATACTGATTGGTATTGTATTCATAGGCACCAGATTTGATGATTGGGTCTTCTGTGATATGTGTAAATATCACTCAATCAATCAATGCAATTAAATGGGAGGACAGAAATGAAATTATTGATTTTAATAAACATTTATTATCGACCACTTCCCGTTACCTTCTCAGATATCCGTCAAACGATGCTTTGATTGTTTTGTGTGGTGCATATATCAGTGAAAACAATATCTTTTACAAATCTCACCTTTATTACTAAATTCTGAAGGTATCCGCTCTAAAACCATTTAAATAAAAAAAAATTACCAATACACTAGTCTCTGTTCATATAAAAAGATAATGAACTGCATTTTATAGAAGACTAGGAAGGTAACGATGGATGTTTATTGAAATCAACATGGGCCATTTATAGTCAAAATATTATGAATGAGATTGATAAAGGAAGAATGTAAACAAAGATTTTAAATGAGAAAAAAAATAACAATAACGTTTTTTCATCACTGTGAGTGATTGGAGATGAAAATATCTCTAATATACACATTGGAATGACACATTGCTAGATACATAGAAATAAGACCCCTACCAGGTGTAGACTTAAGGCCCTGACTAGATCTCACAGACCAACCACACATAAATGTCAAACAAAAACATTTATAAGGAAGCACAGTCATTTCATTATACCTTTGTTTTATCTTTGCCGCAATGCGCAGTTCATGGAGAGAAATTCAATTTTCAACATCTTACCGTATGTGTCCCTCATAACTTACTTATCAGAGGAAATTGACGGATGAAAAATTCCATTTGTTTATCAAAGTTACTGAAATATAGTTAGGGCATATCTTATTTTTGAGTCAAGAGATTTGTTACGAGGTTCATAAGGAAGGAAAACAAGTTATGGTGTATGAATTTAATGGACGTCTATCATAATGGTAAAATGCGTCAGCACAACATCAAATGAAAGATTTAAAATAACTGAAGCCTTATTCTGGCTAGGAAAGTTATGATAGTAGTCGCAGCCTTATTCAGAGCTGAGCAAATCAACGAATCCCTCAAAATGAAAATAATCAGCATTTTAATAGACAGAGATCGCGTGACAAACAGAAAGCGACAGCTATACATATCCCCCTCAGTCCTCTATTATTAAGTATCTTAATAATGAGTAAGTAATAAGTACGAGGCTGAAACTTTAGCATGCCTTTTCTTGTATAAATCAAGGACAAGAAGATCCGAAAAGCCCAAGGATCAAGTTGGCTTATCATATATCACTGACGTGGCACGGTACAGTTTTTTTTATACAATTCATTGTAGCCAGGTAATGTATGTCTTTGGAACTCTGTAACTAGAATCCTCAGTTCCCATTTAGCACAAATACCTTTAATTCACTCCTTATAAAGCCAATCACCAATTTCTGAAGAAACTAGTCACAACCTGTCAAATGTTCTACATACTGGTCTCTCTGAGATTTCGACCCTTTCATATTTGCCCATATTTCGTAATTTTTTAGCTTTTTAGACCTCCCCCAGGTAATTCCCTGTAAAGGATTGACATTTCGTACTGCGTGCATGTTGCACCATTACATGTCAGAAACTTACCGGTGTATAGTTTACAATGTCCCATTCAAGTACTATTCGTGTTATTTTATCTCCCGTATGTAACTTGCAATGTCACTGTGTAACGTCAACACAACAGTCATAGCCGCAAGTTTCGCATTTTACTTCTGATTTTCATGTACTTAAGGGCCTATATAATGCATACTAATTTACAAAAGACATAACTCTAACTAATAATAATCGTTAAAACTCATTTCATGAATTTAAGCAACACTCATAACCCTTCAGTTACAGCAATTCTCAATTTTACAAAAAAATATTGACGGCTCCTTTATCCGGGTACTTCATCCGAAACTGTGGCCTGCTACCTGAGGTTGCTAAACACATTTTCGTATAAAATCCAGGGGGGGGGGGGTTTCTCTGGGGAAAGGCACGATGGGTAAGGATTTTCCTGCTATTTTTATGCGGTATACATGTACATTAATTCTTTAAATTCTCAGTTGCATAATATAGTGGATTATCTTTCGAATACATGAAAAAAGTATGTAGAACATTTTTAAAAAATAAATTTTGTGAGACTTAAATAAAGGGAGGTAACTCCAAAATCATCCGGATTTTACACATGCATAATTTCATTATTTTAGCGGGTAACGTAGCTCTTTAAAAAGCTGGCGAGTGTACCCTAAAAATACTATGAAATGATGCCTAAGGACTTGTTCTTGAAAATGTACAGAAATAAAAATGACTGATTTAGTTGCATTCTGCTTTTAGGGAGGGCCTAAAATGCATGGGTGTACTGCATTTAGAGGCATCCTTTTGTCTAGTTTCCACATGTTTTGAGTGCCAAATGAATTATAGCATTAAGTTACATGTGCATTATTTTTAAATATTTTAAAAATTCACGATTTTATCTTTCTATTGATATATAGATATATATGTAACATGTTTTTACAATTTATTTTTTTAGGGGTCAGTTTAGCTTGCCCCTCATCTGAAAACGTCCTTATAACGTTACATATAAAACTGTGTTTTGCACCCTGAAATAGACCTTCAAATCCTGGGAATAAATGACCAAGAGTTCATGGTCTGTGGCAATGCACTTTATATATACGAGGGTTGTCCCAAAATAATGCACACAGGTCACATAATTTATTATTTGTTCACTGCAATTTCATTCGACTTCTATGTTTTTTTCATTGATCCTTTGGCAAACAATACTGAATTCCAATCTGTACTTCATGTACTTCTCGAGAAAATGAATAATTAGTAACAACAAGTTTTGTAAGCGACGCAATGTGCGACGTCGAAAATTTCCAGTTTTACGATATTGCTAAACCCTCCACATTGTTTACGATAACATTTACGTTTTATTTTCGAAAATGTCTTTAAAAAAATATCATCTTTGAATATGTAACTTGAGTGCACATTCAACATGTATTTATAGTTTTGATTTGTTTTAATATTTTCTAAGTACAAACGATCTGTCGGCTCCAAACTTGCCCTGTATGACCTGTTGTCTAACGTCCGTCTTACAGAAATGTGTCGTTCTGCATTTTGACGTCCATTGATATCATTCGGGGTATCTTTTTTTCACTTATTGCCATTATACTTGTTCAAATATTTTCAATATTGTATGACTACTTATTCACAAAACGCATTTCAAACTGATTCTGTTGATTTCATTTACTTCCAAAGCCGCTTAGGATTTATGTCATTTGAAACTTTGAATAAGAATCCACCTGTCTTAGGTGGCAGTTTTCATTCTACCACAAATGATCATTTAAAATAGGCGCGACTTATTAAGAAGAGACCAGATTTTAAGAAAGTAATACATTTCCTCACATTTTTAAGAAAATGATTTGAATATCAATTAAGAATGGACCGGACGGGGTTATGAATGGGAAGGCTTTATTTAAAATTATAATGATATATACTAAAAAATTAAAACATTCTGCCAATAAACTGTAAAAGTTAAGAGTTGACACATGCTGAATAAATAAAATAAGGCAATTCATTTCCTGAATGCGCGATTTAGCACGACCTTTGGTAAGAGAATGGGATAGAACTTTGCAGAACGGGGTGACAAGAACGCAGATTGATAATTAACGAGAAGTGTAATACGAGTTGACCATACATAGCGGGCAAATACCTTGTATTAGATACTTTAATACAATAACAGATAAGAAATATAATGAAACATTTAAAACAATTTTAGTTTTTATCAAACTATTTATTTAAACTAGATTTTAGTTTTGATTGAAAGTCCTTTCCAGAACGGGGTGCCCAGGAACACGGGTTGACTAAACATCATGGCGGAGAGTGTAGGACAGTTAACTATTTGGCAAATACTTTGGAACTGACAACTTTGGTTTATAATATGCGAAAAAAAACCTTTAGAAATTAATTTGTAAACAATGAACAGATGCTGTTCTACGTCTATATTAATAAATAAATCATGCATAAAACGGCGATTTTGAATTGTGGGGGACCCCCCCCCCCTCATTTTTTTTTCAAAACAGTCTCTAATCTGAAATTTTTATTAAGGACAGTAATAAAAATCAAAGTCAAATTTTACTTAAAAAATAAATTCTAGACATACGACTCACTTAATTCCCACTCAGTGGTTTTAAATTAAAAAAAAAAATTGTTATTTTTATTTCCAGTCAGCTGCAACAAAAAGAATTACCTTAAGGCCATGTACATGTATATATCATGGATTTCGGTTTAGATTTTTCATCCATGCCCGCTTCTTTAAATACCCAGCCAAGCATTGGGGTTTTTAATTTAAATTTTAAGCAATAGGTCAAAAAACCAATAAAGAGAGAATTCGGGCACAGTATATATACAACAATTAACAGAAAAAATGGTTCAACATATTAAGCATTGTATTCTATTAATGTATAAAATGTTAATTCTCGCGCTTGCTCGGTATATCATTTAGTATAATGAATGATAAAGAGGTGAAAATCAATTTTATAAATTTACAGATGTAGTATGTTTCAGTAACTTATTGGTAATTGGTTAATTTATATTGGTAAGGTAAATCACTTAATTTGTTAGCATTATCGTTATCAGTTCTACATGTAGTAGAAATATACAATAAATATGAAAATGACTTACAGTTCGCATGTATCATTGGGTATCCCCGTCGGAACGTTTCCCAGGCCTCGATTGTAGCAAGACACATATTTACACGTATCCCCAACGCAAGAACAGTCAGCGGGACAACCATCAGTCATACCAGTTAAACACAACCCATACAGAAGAAACGTCCAAATGATACAGTAAGTTCCATTCATTTTAAGGCTTTTAAAATAACTCTTTCTTGCTTAATCGTTATACCAGTATTTCAAGTTCCAAAACGTGTTATCGCTGATTTCCTTTTATATAGTGAATATGCGCAGTGCTTTTTAAGCGAAGATGCAGTTTGATTATCGAATATACTAGTGATCATATAACTACAAAATGTAAACAAATGAAATACAATCTCGATATGATAACATTAAACTGATTGGGTAATTTTAATGTATAAACGTTTTCAATGTGAGATCAGCTTTCGGAGCCAATAGGATTGCTTTAAAATGACAGGAAGGAGTCAATAATGTAAACTATCAATTGACATTTCAGGTTTTAATTAACTTCAGGAGTCACAGCTGAAATATACAAACTGTACGCGTTTAATAAGGGGTCTTTATAATAATACAAACCTAAAACGTTTCTATTGTTTTCATTTTCTTTTCTCTTGTATATTTCCAGTTACGTAAATGACCCAGCCTATTGGGAAAGTGATTGCAATTGCGAATAATATTAAGCCACACTTTGATACTCAATGAACCCTTTTCTACACGACGAATCAACCCTGAATTGTTATGATTTTTACATGTCATGCATGATATTTCCTATGATAAGAATAATACTATGCAAAATAATCTTTTGGACTCCGTTCTAGTACAATTTATTACCATAGATGGCAATGCAATAAATACATCTTCAACAACATGACATGATGTATTAGTTGAATCAAAATTCGGTGGCCACACATAGTCACGGATTTTCTTCATACTTTACAGTTTGAGAAAGACTTTGATGTTTAAAGAAAAAAAACTTAACACAATTTAGTTGTTGTTATGTGGTCCCGCTGCCATGGTAACTCAAGGTAAAGGTGTCTAAATTGCATTCAAATTCTTATTTAAGAACATATTTTGAGTAATCGAATTTCCTTTAATTTGAAATTTAAATGTCAACACCATTAATTTTGTGCCATACGAAATAAAAGTAAACATTCAGAACTGTTGCTATAGTAACAAGCTAAAAAACAAGTAAATTCTTAAAATATAAGGCATTTTTGATTGGGTATTAATCAATTATAAATATGATAAGATGATAATAATTGTTGAGAAAAAATCAAGTATGTCCTTAACCTAAGTGCAGCTTAAAAAATAAAAATTTAAATGATTGCCTTGCTATGGGCTTTTTACAAAGCAAAACAAATTAAATGTGTTATGGTACTTTAATTTCCATAGCAACAAAACATCTGTGTTGCAAATCAAATCTTTGTGTGGTATATTATGAAATTGAGGTACATTTTAACAGATATCTTCAGAAAAAAATTGCTAAAAGTCTACTAAATAAGGAATAACAGCATATTAAAACAACCCTATTTTTTTAATTTATCGTATTTCATGGCCTTGGTACCATAGCAACGGATGTCATTTTTTATTATTAAAACTCATAGTGCATGGACACTGATAAGGTTGTAAAAATTAAATAGTTACCCAATTCGGTTTTTAAAAAATCGTAACGAAACTATTTCAATAATTTTTAACGGATTCCATGGTAACATTATATAAGTATTTAAGTATTTCTTCTATGATAATGGACGATATACCAAAGGCTATTTTATGTTTTATGTTTTTATTTGCTTAAAATAGTGGGCAAAACCTTATTATATGACATCAAATAAGGTTAGATTAGTTAATTTTTCATTATTTTGAGTGAAATTCAAAGTTCATGGTTTTGGCTGTTACAGTAGCTCTTCAATTAATTTAAACTTAACCACAGGATAGTTGAGTGATTTTGAGCTACATTTCACATTAATTTTGCAAACATGGCAAGAATGTAAATATTAGCATTATATTCTTATTTTTCGATATCGTAGGTCCTATAACATACCAGGCCATGCAGACAAATTATCATACCGCGCTAACGCAGCATTCAATTTGCCTGCACGGCCTGGTGTATTATAGAACCAATATCCAATATCCAAAAATAAGAAACAAATGTCTTAATAAGTAAATGCTGTCCTTCTGCTTTAAGGTGAACTACAAAAAATCACTCTTTTTCTTTAATTGGACTATTGTCATGATGTTGACGGTGCAAGTAGATTCGAAGATGACGTTCACAATCCGAAAAATGTCCTACCTTGTTTGGTTGGTTATCATTTGTTGTAACTTAAAACCTTTCGATTTTTGAAGCATGGAAATACCAGCAATAAAACAGATAATACCATTTTACATTTTATGTGCCGTTGAAAAAATTAAAATTTGTTAACCAATATTTACACTACAAAAGGTAACTCATTTACCTATATTTTTACAGTTACATTGAGTAAACCTGACCTTTTGTAAGATTGTCCAGTGTATCCTCTGATAGAATGGAGAAAATTTTGTGTCAAGATATACATGTTCCGTATTCCATTTTTTGGGCTTGACAAAATTATGGATAAGTCTACCCGCTGTGCACCCCCCCCCCCCACGCCCACCCCCACTTTCAAAATCATGCTACATTCCTACCTCTTATAGTTAACACTTTTCAGACAAGTGTCATAAAGGTCGGGCAGACACACTATAAAGGTCACACCTTACTTCAAAGTTCCACTTTTCCAAGTGTATTACATTACAGTATTTACAATGCTTTACCTATTCTAGATATTCATATTTGTTAGCTACAGTTTTAACGTCGGTGTTTTAGACATGGATCTATGCCCTTTGCAAAACATTTTGAGATAATGTACAGATGCAATAGCATTTCATTATTTGGATTCGAAAAAGTTTATTGATCTTAGCATTCTCATTACACTAGCTGGGCATTTTTAAGATGGTATTTTCAATACCTAATGACACCTGTAGGTATCTTTCATCTTATCATGCTTGTGAAAAAAAAACCTGTTTATCATAAGTGATTTTATGTTAAATAGACAAAAACATGTATTTAAACAATACGTTTAATAATTTTGTCCAATGCACTACTTATATTAGATGTTACATATTGGAGAAGTTCACGATATCAAACAAAGGACAAACACAAAATTACAACAATTTATTGGATATATTTTCATGGTATACTTTTCATATTAATAACAGAAAATGCCAAAACTAGCATTCATTTGGCAAATCTCTAATAAACTAGAATTCATCAATGATTGTATTTAGTGATTATGTTCTGAATCTAATTTTTCCACGAAATCTCATGATGGAAAATTAAATATTTTAAGAGCATGGCCAATTATGTACATCTCGTTTCATTGAATATTGTGTCCCATTGAATAATTTATGTAAACTTCTAACGCATGTGCAACAGTTTTCATACCTTAGCAACAGCTAACCTAATACAGCAAAAGTTTAATTCAAACCATAGAAAGTTTGATTCCTGTTCAATCCTATTTTTTAAACATAGTGTTATATCTTTGTTATGCTGCCTGTACACACCTGCAGATTTTTAAAGTTAAAAAACTAGAATATCATGAGGAAAAAACATCAATACGTGCATTCAATGTTTCTTTGTTATATAATTTGCAAAGCTAACTTCAGTCGTTCTCTCAAGTGTCATTATAAGTGGTTTTTATATACATTATACTACTATTCTCTCATGGAATTGTCACACACTGGAAGTTTCCAATTAAATTCTATGGACGATAAGGAAGAGTTGTATGCTCATTGAGTCTTTTGTGGGACACAGAGACTGGTACTCACCAAAACCAAATGTGGCTTTTAAATAATATGTCATCATAACTAAAAGGGTTCAAAAGACAAATCAGTTATAATGATTAAACGTATAATTAATACTTGATTAACATCTAAATACGAGTGGAAAACTCTCAGAATAAGTATTTCCACACTCCTTTTTTCTGTAAATATTGCTGCTTGACATCAAACAAATGACAAGTTTTTAATGAACAACCTTAATTGTTTGTATGTAGCTAAGATACACTCACACTGTTAGCATTATTTTTTACAACAACAACAATAGCACACTGGTTTGAAAGTAATATTGGTTACATTCAGATATCCATAAATATGAAAGAGCCACAGGGCGAAAAACAATCTTTAAGCAAGTCCTTAAAGGTGGCTTAAAGCTGGCGTAAAGGTGACTTAAAGGAGATACAATCTTTAAGCCACCTTTAAGTCACCTTTAAACTGAGCTTATAGGTCCTTAATGTCCAAACTTCTTAAAGTCACCTTTAAGCCATCTTTAAGCCACCTTTAAGCATCTTAAAGTGGCATTTACGCTCCCTTTAAGTTGTCTTTAAACCATCTTTAAGTTCCCTTTAAGTCAAGTTTGATCAAGCTGAACAATAAAAACATATATTAAATGCAAAAGCTCTTTTATAGGGATGGGAGAGGGTCATCCTAGTGATATTATAATTTCCAAGGAAGGGGGGGGGTGTTCCAGGCGGTTTTAATTGTCGCTCCCACAGGGCGAAAAACCATCTTTAAGCAAGTCCTTAAAGGTGGCTTAAAGGTGACTTAAAGGAGCTTAAAGGCTATACAACCTTTAAGCCGCCTTTAAGTCACCTTTAAGCAAGTGCTTATAGGTCCTTAATGTCCAAACTTCTTTAAGCTACCTTTCAGCCACCTTTAAGCCACCTTTAAGCATCTTTAAGTGGCATTTACGCTCTCTTTACACTGCCTTTACACTGTCTTTAAGTGGCCTTTAAGTCAATATTGATCAAGCTGAACAATAAAAACATATATTAAATGCAAAAGCTCTTTTATAGAGATGGGAGGGGGTCATCCGAGTGATAATATAATTTCCAAGGAAGGGGGGGGGGGGGTTCCAGGCGGTTTTAATCGTCGCTCCATTAAACACAGATCACTATCATCAGCACCGCTCCGATGGACACAGATTGCCGTTATAAAATTCTTTATAATTTTTTGGGGGTTTCAAAATTATTGTAGGGATGAGCGCAGTCTCTGTATCTTAATATGTGCATAAAACTAATTAAAGTATGTTTGTTTCCTATTATAAATTAATCGGTGAAAAAAATCTCTCTCTCTCTCTCTCTCTCTCTCTCTCTCTCTCTCTCTCTCTCTCAGTTCATCTGGTTATTAAACAAAATAAAGATAATGAACCAAAAATGCATGATTTAATTTGTTAATCGGTTTAAGGTTTGTATCTTTTTTTTCAATTTTCATTATTTCTAACTCTAGATCTGCTATATACATGTTAAAGATGAAAAATCTCTCCACTGCCTTTGTTATATCGGGCAGGATATTACTGCTTTGTTTGTCTAGACATAGTTTTGTTCGTTTGTGTATATCTAATTAGAGTCTATTGTTTGTCCAACTTAAGAAAACCCCTGGAACTAACACAGAATATACAAGATATACACAACAGTTGTGTCGTGTGCCCAGGTGCATGTTTGTGTATATCTGATTAAAGTCTATTGTTTGTCCAACTTAAGAAAACCCCTGGAACTAACACAGAATATACAAGATATACACAACAGGTGTGTCGTGTGTCCAGGTGCACGTCAGTGTTTCTAAAGGCGTTGAATCTTAGTATGTACGAGTATACGATAAGTCTAGTGAATAAAAGTTAATTTACATTTGTAATTCATTTTCAAAGTATTATTTCCTAGCTCTGGGTTTCAAATATGTTACGTCTACAAATTAACGATACATGTATGTAAGAGTAAAATCTTAAGGCTAATTAATTAATGTACCGGTGATCATAAATAGGGGTTGATTATTTAAATATATGTATAAGGGTAAATATGTCAAATATACCCGGCCTGGCACATCATACAATTGTATGTACAAGTCATTTGCAATTGCCACATGCAGTAAATACGTCACCGGTAATTGGTAATTTTGTTTGTTATAGAATTGATAGTTTAAAAATCATGTACATACAATTACATGTAAATATTTAAACATATTGGAACGGCGCCGCGATCATGAAAACCGGGAAATTGCGGGAAATTGAACAAATACCCTAATAGTATCAATGCATTTAATAAAAGAAATGATTTCATTTTCTTTCTTACATTTTTATAGCTCTAAATTAGATGAATTACGTATGTCTACTCGGTTTAAATTTATTAACTAAGAAAGCCTACTATAGTGAACCTAACGGTTTCCATTTAGGTATAATATATTTTTGTTCACTGAAGACCAAGTTCCGTATTTCATTCTAAATACATGCATGCATGTAATTTATAAATTAGATATAATTGATTGTTACAAACTGAATGGTTTGTCAAAATCTTTTCAAGTAAACACATTCAATACAGTGATTCAATATCCACTGATATATAGGATATAAAAACACTTATAAATATCTAAGTTGCCGTGGCGCAGAGGATGTGTGGTGATGCTAGTAAACTAAGGGTCCCGGGTTCAATTCTCACCGCGGCCGTTTTTTTGGTTTTTTTTTTTCATTTTTCTTTCTAGAACAAAAACCGTTTTAATACCTTTTCTTTCATAAAGTTAATACATTTTGTTGGAAAATAAGCACAATATTGAATTAAATTTTTTTAATGGCTTAAAGGTGGCTTAAAGGTAGCTTAAAGGTGGCTTAAAGGTGGCTTAAAGAAGTTTGGACATTAAGGACCTATAAGTTGTCCTTAAAGGTGGCTTAAAGGTGGCTTAAAGATAGTCTTTAAGCTGCCTTTAAGCCATCTTTACGCTTTCTTTAAGCCACCTTTAAGCAATACATATAGCTTAAAGGTAGCTTAAAGGTGGCTTAAAGATCGTCTTTAAGCTACCTTTTAACACCTTTAAGCTATCTTTAAGGAGGACTTAAAGATGGTCATTCATCCTGTGGGAATTAAACACAGATCGCTATCATCAACACCGCTCCGATGGACACAGATTGCCGTTATAAAATTCTTTATATATTTTGGGGGGGAGTTCAAAATTATTGTAGGGGTGAGCGCAGTCTCTGTATCTTTATATGTGCATAAAACTATTTAAAGTATGTTTGTTTCCTATTATAAATTAATCGGTGAAAAAAATCTCTCTCTCTCTCTCTCTCTTTGTGTATATCTAATTAGAGTCTATTGTTTGTCCAACTTAAGAAAACCCCTGGAACTAACACAGAATATACAAGATATACACAACAGTTGTGTCGTGTGCCCAGGTGCATGTTTGTGTATATCTAATTAGAGTCTATTGTTTGTCCAACTTAAGAAAACCCCTGGAACTAACACAGAATATACAAGATATACACAACAGGTGTGTCGTGTGTCCAGGTGCACGTCAGGGTTTCTAAAGGCGTTGAATCTTAGTATGTACGAGTATACGATAAGTCTAGTGAATAAAAGTTAATTTACATATGTAATTCATTTTCAAAGTATTATTTCCTAGCTCTGGGTTTCAAAAATGTTACGTCTACAAATTAACGATACATGAATGTAAGAGTAAAATCTTGAGGCTAATTAATTAATGTACCGGTGATCATAAATAGGGGTTGATTATTTGAATATATGTATAAGGGAAAATATGTCACATACCCGGCCTGGCACATCATACAATTGTATGTACAAGTATATGTATACATCATTTGCAATTGCCACATGCAGTAAATACGTCACCGGTAATTGGTAATATTGTTTGTTATAGAATTGATAGTTTAAAAATCATGTACATACAATTACATGTATATATTTAAACATATTGGAACGGCGCCGCGATCAAGAAAACCGAGAAATTGCGGGAAATTGAACAATACCCTAATAGTATCAATGCACTTAATAGAAGAAATTATCTCATTTTCTTTCTTACATTTGTATAGCTATTTAGATGAACGTATATACTCGGTTTAAATTTATTAACTAAGAAAGCCTACTAGTGAACCTAACGGTTTCCATTTAGGTATAATATATTTTTGTTTACTGAAGACCAAGTTCCGTATTTCATTCTAAATACATGCATGCATGTAATTTATAAATTAGATATAATTGATTGTTACAAACTGAATGGTTTGTCAAAATCTTTTCAAGTAAACACATTCAATACATTGATTCAATATCCACTGATATATAGGATATAAAAACGCTCATAAAAATATAAGTTGCCGTGGCGCAGAGGAAGTGTGCTGATGCTATTATACTAAGGGTCCTGGGTTCAATTCTCGCCGTGGGCGGTTTTTTGTTTTTTCCATTTTTTTTTCTAGAACAAAAACCTTTTTAATACCTTTTCTTTCATAAAGTTAATACATCTTGTTGGAAATTAAGCACAATATTGAATTACATTTTTGTTAATGGCTTAAAGGTGGCTTAAAGGTAGCTTAAAGGTGGCTTAAAGGTGGCTTAAAGAAGTTTGGACATTAAGGACCTATAAGTTGTCCTTAAAGGTGGCTTAAAGGTGGCTTAAAGATAGTCTTTAAGCTGCCTTTAAGCCATCTTTACGCTTTCTTTAAGCCACCTTTAAGCAACACATATAGCTTAAAGGTGGCTTAAAGATCGTCTTTAAGCTACCTTTAAACACCTTTAAGCTATCTTTAAGGAGGACTTAAAGATGGTCATTCATCCTGTGAGCATTCATATTCATATTCACTTAAAATACAGGTTCGACCGACACTGTATTTCAAAGGTTAACTCACTTGTTGATTTAAACCTATAACGCTATGATGTTATAAATGCACATAAAGATCGTTCTTGGAAGAATACATGGATAGAGATATTGTGTCTTTTATTGTTTATTCCAAAAAATGTACTTGTACATCACAAAACGGAGCTGATCGATTTAACCTTAAATTTTGTATCTGCTCATGATTATTCTAAATCTCTCACTTCATACTCATGACAGATGAATAGGAATGTACAAGATGTGTAATTCTTTAAATTATTCTAAATGAATGATATTTAGCTAACTTAATTTGCTTTGTTTTTCAATTATTAATCAATGTATTAGTTATGATAATTTGCTGTATGTCTTATTACTTATCATAATAAGTAATAATGTTTCACTTTTTAAATTAATATGTGATTTTTCAATAAAAGCATTTATATACATTAATAGTACATCTGCCATTTCATCAGGATTTGTTTCATATTCCAGTTAAAGTTAATGTTTCGTGTTCATAACTTATATTTGCAATTTAGACACCCAAAAGCAACGCAACATAATAAAATGGTTTAATTTTATTATTCATAATATGTTTTACGGTGCACCGTTGTGGCGAGCGCAGCTAGTAAGAACTACACATATATTGCATCATTGTCATGATATTTAGTTATCAACTATACAAACATTGAAAGAGAGAGAGAGAGAGAGAGAGAGAGAGAGAGATACATGTAGAGAGAGCGAGAGAGAGAGAGAATCATAATATTTCTTAGTTTAAAAAATTCTTATAAATACATAGATTTGCTTCACCTGAAACCGTTCTTTACTTTTGGGGAGAATTGATCAGTCTGTCAAAACGTAATTTGTTTTTGATTTGCTCAAAACTGTTAAAGATAAATACAATATAATATTTTTGGTACCTTGTTCCTTACTGAATTATATCTTTAATATGTTTTTATTTGTTTATTTATGGTTATTCTAATTACATACCTTGTATCTGTGCCCCCGGTCCCTGTTTAGTTAATTGTAGGTGTGTAATTTCCCATTGTTCAATTTAATGGTTTGACAATACGCAATATCTTTATAGATTTTTCAACTGTTTATTTTTTCTCTTTGTTCTTTTTTATTTAGTTCAAAATGACCTTTTTTCTGATCTTCCCGATTTATATTTACTGAACATGCATGCAAAATTGGCTTAAAATTGGATTGATATGACAGTAAAGTATGATTCTTGCTAGCATATATTTAATCTCTCTATCAAAAACCAAAAAAAAATCAAAGTACTGAGGTACCGTCGGGAGTTGATTTTATTAATAATTATCAATTTTAAAATCAACAATATGTTATGCAAATTTTTATAACATGAACTCTTGAATTTTTCCGACTAGAATTTCGAGAAAATAAGCATGGCTTATATAGGACTTATTTTAACGTTCCTTTTTTAGAAAGCTCCCGCTCTTATTCAGAGCTGAGCAAAGCAATGATTCCCTCAAAATCAAAACAATTAAAGAAAAATAATTACAAAATTACAATTGAAATCGATAGTTTAAGTCTCTTTTATATTGTTTATAAAAATAAAAGTCCATTACAGATTTATTGACAGAATTTTAGAAAATCTAAACTGGGCTAAATGAAACGTATACATATTAAATGTATATGAAATACAATGGATACTAACATTATCTCACGTTTCTGAAGATTACAACTGTTTTTAAAGAAATCATGCGCTGGTTGATAATATATTTTCTGATGAAGCACACTTCATGTAATAACACCTGTAGGAAAATTCTCAAAATGCCGCAGGCTTTCTCCTGATTGTGTGTGCTGCGTACAATTAAGGAAATTCCTGACGAAAGAAAGTGAAATTGCTCAATTAATAATGAACAGAATAATTCTTTTTTTTTGGAAAACGGTAGCTTCAATAAATTTTACTAATCGGAGTCAATACATCTTGTTTAATTAATCAGTTATATGGATTATCTTTTATCCAAGATACACCAACAATAAGCAGCAAATGATATGATTTAAGGTTTGTTGATTATACAACAATAACAGTTTGCCGATCACAATCTAATCATGCATAGAATGTATACTCCGACAAGACCAAGGGAAGTGCCGCCTGGAAATAAATGACCTGGAGTTTGTGGACAGACATAAGAGCAATCTATCTTTTTTATATCCCCAAATACCATGAAATGAATTTGTCTTTACAAAATTACCCGCAATTCATAACATATTTTTTATTTAAGTTTTAATATTTTCTTCCAACAAGCCACACGTCATCCCTTATGCATATAAAACAATATATGTAGTCCATGAAACTACAGTGATATCTGTTGCTGTCGTAACAAAAATATTTGCAGAATATTAAGCGACGCTTAATACCCAGTACATTTGGATGTGTGACATGATAAGAAAACATCTGCTTCTTAGGTAAAGAAGCATCCTTCTTAAAATAATTTAATATATTTTTGTTAAGATTCTCATCGGCCCGTTTCTTTTTCATTTACTATATTAGATACGCTAATATCAGAATATGTTGCTCTTCTCCATACTCCGTCACACCTTAGCGAATCATTCCTCTGGACATCTTTTGAAGACACATTTTTTTAATGCGTTTGTTTCCATTTCCACGCATTTCTTGTCATTTTTAGCAAAGAAAATAAAGGCTATATTTACATGCTAGTGCCATGTAAACGTATGATTTATGAAATCGAATGGTGTAGTTGTAACTTTAGCCTGCCTACTCGTGTATGAAACAACTATTAAAGGATAACACTTCTAGGAATAGACAATTTAAAAAGCTTGCTTGGGGATCAAGTTGGTCAATTAGATACTATTAAAGTAACCTTCAAACACAGATCTTGAAGGAGGACATCAATGATACCCAACTATTAAAATAGAACCACTATTGAAATAAATTATTTACATAGTGGTTTGGAATGTATTTCATTAGAAAAACACTGTGCAACCACTATTGAAATAAAACCTGAAATAAATTATTTCAGTAGTTGGGGATGCATTTCATTAGGAGAATCCCTCTGCAATCACACTTCTATTTAGGTAATTATTTCAATAGAAGTTGGGGATGTATTGCAAATACATTTGTAAAATGAATTTTCTCATGTTAAAAAATTGATTGATCCGCCTCTCTCTACACAACATATGCGTCAAACTTTACAATATGATGTTACATTGACTCTTGCACCGCGATCAGTCTAATGTTTATATTTATCGTTGTTGGACTTATTTGACCACAAAGTTGCACGCATAGGTAACTTTAATGTAGTTTAATGTTTTCGTACCCATAACAACAGGAAATTACTTTATTTATTAGCATTTTTGATGACTTGTTGTTTTGTGTGCTGTCATAGTTAACATTTCCCGTACTTTCTGGTCGGCGCAACCACATAGTAAACTTTGACAGTGCTGCGTACAACCACTTCTGAAATAAAATATTTCAAAAGTGGTAGGGGTGCATATCATTTTTATGCCTATTATTCCGTCTGCGTAGAAAGGGTTTGGTTATGGGAAACATGACCATAGAAAGGTAAAACAAGTCATAATTAAAAAGGAATTCATCATTTTACAATGTATGTCATAATTCTTATATTAAAAAAAATTCTCTACCGGACAGGAATGTGTTATACACAGACGGAAAAATAGAAAAAAATTGAAATGCACCCAAACCATTATTGAAGTACTTTATTTCAATAGTGGTGGTAAGAAAACGCACCTTTAACCAATATTGAAATAATTTTTTCAATAGTGGTTGAAATGAAACGCATACCCAACCACATTTAAAATAATTTCTTTAAATAGTGGTGTAACGTGCAAGGGGGTCACTGCCTTTGATCCCCGCGGGCCCATACACGAGATAGAATCGGATAGCCATGATTGCTGCCAATATTTACAAGTGCAGACTTGAATCACTGCTTCTGCACATCTATAGGGACTCAACGTTACGCAGGCAGGGATGACCGCACACCTACGCAACTGAACAGGTACCAAAGTTAACGCAAGCAGGGATGACCGCACACTTGCGCCAACAGCTCTACCTAACGCAAGCAGGGAGTGCCGCACACTTGCGCTAGAAAGGCCAGAACACCAGCAGGGATGACTACACACTAGTGCTCCGCCGCAACCACCACCAATACAAGCAGGGATGACCGCACACTTGTATTAATGCGATACAAAGCAGGGATGACCGCACACTCTTTATCGTAGGTTAGATTACACGAAGATTAGAAAGAGCAGGGAAGTCCACACACTTAATCTAACCGTATCTGTTCAAGTTTAACCCCAAACAGTCGTTCTCCGCAACGCAATATACACTGTCCCTATATATGTGCCGGCCTAAAATAATTCATACTATCAAAAACAGGAAATCAAAAATAAACAAACTAATCCGGCCTAACCCAAAACTACTTATGCATAACAACCTATTTACATATACTATCTATTATTGTATAAAGATAATTAGCAAACTCATTGGTCATTATTGGGAACATTAATTAAATAAGAAAAAATCAATAAATCAAAGGGGAATAACTCTTGCTAAAAAAAATACATTAATAAGCTGCCCGCTTCAGTGGTTGTACGAAAACGCATCTCTAACCAATTTTGAAATAATTTATGTCGAGAGTGGTTGAAATGAAACGCATCCCCAACCACAATTGAAATAATTTATTTCAATAGTGGTTGTATTTCAATTGTGTATGCAAAGTGATCCTATTAATGACATACGTCCTCAACCATTATTGAAATAATTTATCTAAATAGTGATATTTATAAAAACATTTTTCTATAAATAATATTGAACTGTAATGTGCAAATTGCAACTTATAATGGAATAGATCCACGGCCTATATGGAAATAATTTATCATAAATGTAATATGCATAAAGAAATTTATTCCAAAATTTATCAAGCTATAAATGATTTTTAATATACGGGGGGGGGGGGGGGGGGGGGGGGGTGAATAGAAGTTCAGGCAATTGACAAGGTGTTAACTCTTGTTTAAATAATTTACATGAATATCTGTAAAACCGTAATTGTTCATTAGATAAAGTGTTTCTTGCATTTGAAATTAGTTTGCAAAAATGATATCCAACTTCTGTCTTTCCGAATGTGTTGCAATAGTGATAACAAAGTAATATTTATAAAAGAAATTCATTCTCAACTACGATTGAAAAAAAAAAAATCTAAAAGTTGTTGTACTTCAAACGTGTCTGTACAGTGATTCTAATAATGAAATACATCCCCAAACAATGTTGAAATAATTACTTCAATTGTGGGTGTATTTCAAAAAAGGTTGCATAGTGATTCTTCAAATGAAATACATCCCCAACCACTATGAAATAATTCATTTCAATAGTGGTTTTATTTCAATAGAGGTTGCAACATTGGTATCCTAAATACATCAGATGATATTTTCTGTACCAAAGCACTTGCGTTATAAGTCTCTGTAAATTTTATTCATTTCACTTAACAAAATTAATAATGTCTTTAAACGTTCCATTATAGGAGACAATAGTCAAGGAATAAGTAACTAACACCATTTCTTTCTTTGTCGTCTGAAATTTCAGTTACATGTACGTATGTTTCTGTTGTGAACAATAATGTTTCATATTCCCTCTTGTAGAGTATTAAGCTATGCTGAATATCCAGTACATTACAATGTTAACGCTATATCAAAACATCTGTCTCTGGGATAAAGCATAGTAACTATGCGCAAGCATTACTTTGTCTTCTTGAATAATACAAACAAAACAAATCTATGTATTTAAGTTAGCTAACTTCATCATGGCATGAATACGTTTTATGACACAATGTCACAAAATGACAATTTAACTGCCTTACAAAGTTGTTTATATCGATCATTTTTTTCCTTCAAATAATCATAGTGCAGTGCACATGATTTAAGTATCGCGCTTGTGAACCGCAGATCCCGAAGTCTTATCCGCTTGGTCTTTTATTCTTATCTACTGAATTAAATTTGAGACACTCATACATGTACTTTGTTTCATCAAATTAATTATTGTTCGCCAAATTGACTTATGTAATACTTCCATTATGTACCAATTCTGTTTCTCTTTGCTACCCGCTATCCTGGTATCTGCTCGTTTTCCTCTGAGTTGAGAAGTTATTAAGGCACCTTAAAACGATTTTAATACAGTCGCGCCTGCTGATACGACCACCTTTAATCAGCTGCCAGTTTTAATCCTGCCCGTTTAGTTTGTTTAACTATATTTTAACTATTTTCTATTTTTTAAGCGGCCACCTTTCTATCGCGACCAGCGGCCAGTGTTTTTAGGTGCCGTGCTTTTTTCATGTTTGTTTATAACGGCCATGTTTAATAATAATATCAATAAGGAATACATTATATTGACCCGACTGAGTTATGAATTAGAAGAAATTATTCAAAATTATAAAAATCTGAACTTAAAAATTAAGACATTTTTCCAATAAAGTATGAAATGCCTGCACCAGAGTAACTGCTTGTACTGTTCGTATTTCAACACGTGAAATATGATGTCCTTAGGCTACAGTTGAATTTCACCTGATACGTCATTATAGAAATTAATTAAAAACCCACTTTGATTCTCGATAAGCTAGCCCGAAATAGCAAAAATGAAGGGAGGTAGTTAAACCGCTTTGGCGGATTCCAGTCAGTGGGAGTTTGCTTCATATGTTATACTTGCAATAACATGATGTTGAATGATATCGTAATAAGTGAATATATTTACTGAGAACTTACTTAGAGTACACATAGAATTAAAAAGTTAACAAATGTTTAATAAATAAAATAAGGCAATTCGTTTCTTGAATGCGCGATATTAGTTTTGATGGAGGAAACCCATTTGTTTGCAAAGCACGACGTCCAATGAGAAAATGGGATTGAACACGTTCCAGCTAGAACAGGGTAACAGGGTAACAAGAACACAGGTTGACTAATTAACGAAAAGTGTTGGACAAGTTCAGCATGCATAGCTGTCAGATACCTTAGACCGGATTCGTTAACACAAAAAAATTAATAAAAAATGGAACAATTTCATACGATATTAGTTTTGATGGAAAGTACTTTCCAGATGGGGTTCCCAGGAACACGGGTTAACTAAACATCATGCTGAATTAACCATTGTAAGGCGAACTAACCATTGGGCAGGTACTTTGGATCTGACAACTTTGGTTTAAAACATGCAAATAGAAACAGTAGACATTTACTTCTAAACAAAGAACAGATTAATTGTGTTCTACATCTTTATGAATAAATGATGCATGCATAGAACTATGAGTTTAAATTGTGGGGGAACACACCTCCCCCTCCCTCATTGTTTTTCAAAACAGTCTTTTATCTGACCTTTTAATTTATGAAATTGATAAAAATCATAGTGAAATTTAACATAAACTATGAGTTTAAATTGTGGGGGAACACACCTCCCCCTCTCTCATTGTTTTTCAAAACAGTCTTTTATCTGAACTTTTTATTTATGAAATTGATAAAAATCATAGTGAAATTTAACATAAAGAATAACATTTAGAGATACGACGCACGTAACACCCACTCACTGGTTTAAAATAAAAAGTTGTTTTTTTCCAGTCATCTGCAACAAAACGGAAAAAGACCATGTAGATGTATATACTATCCATTTTGGTTTAGATTTTTCATCCATGCCCGCTTCCCTAAATATTCAGCCAAGCATTGGGTTTTTTAATTTCAATTTTAAAGAATATGTCGAGAAAGCAATTAAAAAAGAATTCTGACACAGTATATATACAAAAATGAACAAATCCAAGCATTGGGTTCAACATATTAGGAATTTTATCATGTTAATGTATAAAGTGTTAATTCTCGCGCTTGCGCGGGATAGCATTTTGTATAATGAATGAAAAGAGATAAAAGTCAATTTTATAAATTTATAGAAACATTTTGTTTCAGTTACTTATTTGTAATTGGTTAATTTTATATTTGTTACGTAAATAAATTTATTTGTTATCATTATCGTTTTCAGTTCTACGCGTAGTGAAAGTATACAGTACATATGACAATGACTTACAGATAGCATGTAGCATTGGGTATCCCCGTTGGAACGTTTTAAAAGCCTCGACTGTAGCAGAACACAACTGTACATGTTCCTTCATTACAAGAACAACGAGCAGGACAACCATTAGTCAAACCAATAGAACACAACGTAATCAGAAGAAACGACCAAATGATGCAATAACTTCCATTCATTTTAACGTTCATTAAATAACTTTTCATTCCTAAATCGTTTTAACAGCCTTTCAAATTCCAAAACGTGTTATCATTTATTTACTTTCATTTAGTGAATATGCGCGGCGTATTTCAAGCGAATACACTGTTTGGTTATCGAATATACTAGTGCTCATATAACGACAAGAGGTAAACAAATGAATTACAAACTCGATTTAATAACATTAAACTGATTGGGTAATTTGAATGTACAAACGTTTTCAATGTGAGATCAGCTTTATGAGCCAATAAGATTGCTTTAAAATTACAGGAAGGTGTCAGTAATGTAAATAATTAATTGACATTTCAAATTTTTATTAGGTTCAGGAACCAGAGCTGAAATTTAAAACTGCGCGCGTCTAAAAAACGATCTTCAAAATGACTTTTTAAAGTTTCTATTTTTTTCGTTTTCTTTCCTCTTGAATATTACCAGTTATGTAAATGACCCAGTTTGTTGGGAAAATGATTTCAACTGAGAATAATGCTAGGCTTGACTTTGATTTTCAAGTAATCTATTTTACACGACGAATCTACCCGGAACTATTACGATCCTTGCATGTAACGTGATGTTTCCTATAATAAGAATAATACTATGCAAACTCCGTTCTAGTACAATTTATTACAATGGAGGAAAGCATCAACTGCATTCGGCCAATGCAAACATGCTTCGTTTTCCGTCATACATCAACAGATCGACTCGTATTTTCTGCAAAAAGTTTATTACAAGTAAGGATTGTAGACTTTAAGATTATATTAACTTGAATTACTGTATGTCGTGAAAAATATTAGTAAATCTTGATACTGAGTTCTAAGAACAGTGACTATTACAAAAGCTTGTATCGGAAAGGGAGGAACTTTGGCCATTCGTACTAGATCCCCAGAGAAAATGGACATTGTACCATGCAGCGCTAATGAAAAACTAAAACTGTTCCGTAGACCATGTGATGAACTACAAACTGTACTATACATCGGCGAGGGATCTCAGCCAAAAATACCAGTAAACTGCATTGAAGAATCCAAGATTGTGCCGCAAAAAAGACACATTGCCAGGTATTTCGATTCGTCTATTTTGTTATGTTCATTTTTTTTTTATAATTTGTTAATTCATTTTATGTAAATCTATGTTTTTTTGATTTTGTGACTAAATGTTTTGTTTAATGATTATCTTTGTTATCTTTGATTTATGTAAATTCATCAAGTTGTATAAAATTTATCATCACATACAATTTTCCATTTTTGTTTAATAAACATTTGCAGCAAAGGAAAATATATATAATAAACCATTTTACTATATGATTGATTAATTCTTAGCTCTCTGATTTGCTCATATCCAACTAACTAGTGAAAAAAAACTATCAACTGCATGTGACCTCGGAAGTCAATATCACATTTGACTTTCTCTACATTGGACTAAAAATAGATCGTCCAATGAAATACCTCGTTTCACAGTTTCTTCGGCTATAGTTTCAAATTCAAATATTCGCTTGTTACACTCAATTTGATATGTCGGTTTCGATATCTCACTGAATCATATGATACAATGATTATTGCTGGGTTTTTTTCGATCAAAAAGATGATATAGTTTCCCCTAAAATTTAGGTACAATATTCACTTCACCTTGTATCAACCTTTAATGATAAAACACCGCCTAATGATAAAAATATCATTAAGCGTTGCAATTGCAACCCCTAATACTTTGAATTATTGCATTAATAGTTGACAACATCAACCGCTAAAGATAAATCGCCGCTTAATGTTACAATTTTATCATTAAGGGTCGCTAGTTTACAGCAGACCTAACACTTAATGAAACAAGCCAAAAGCTACATGCTCAACCCCTAATGATGCAAACATTTTTATCATTAAGCATTGCATTTGCACTCTTAATGATATAATATCCATACTAAATTGTAGAACTCATTTTTTTAAAAATATTTTGAAAGAAGCACAAGGATTGATGCCATGAAAATAGACAGACATAATGTTCAGGTTTTTTTTTTCAATATTCGCCAGGAAATTCAAAAGTTTTTTTTTTAATCTAATGAAAATACACATATACTATCTTGAATATGTGTGTATACAATGTACCAAGTTATACACTTCTATCTTGTTTCTAGCAATACTCATGACTTCAAAATCGGCATTTTTTAAAGATTAAGTTTAAAGTGAAGTAACCGGCGCATTTTTTAAAGAGGAAAATGTGTCAGCATAAATCGCCCACAATGGAATTAATATGTTATAGTGTGATATCACATTATAAATTTATAATGTGAGTTCCATCGTGGGCAACAACTGCGGACACAGTTTTCTAAAAAAAAAAAAAAATTCTCTGGATACGGTAGATAGCGTTTATCAATTCAGGGTAGACATGGATTGTAGATAAAGTTCACATAAAAGTCACATTGACAGCTTTTAACTTGTTTTATCAATGTCAGGGAGTTAATGCACTTTCAGAATGAATTTGTGTATTATAAAGATAAAGTCTGCTATATATATTAATTTCCAAAAACTAATTTTGAATGATTGTTTTTTTTATATTATTGACCAACTAATAAACAAATTTTTCCTGCAAAGAAATGATTCTTTAAAAACATTTTATATTAGAAATCAAAATCCTTTCAACTGCATTTAACAGTTTTTAAACACCAACATATCACGAAATAAGAGGTCTATGGGTCACATCACTCACCTAAGCAACAAAGGCTAACACCAAATTAATGGTCTTGAAATATTATCATGTGATTTTATAGACATTACATTTTTGATAGAAATTTAGAAATTACCATGATCACTAGATGGTTATGACCATACTTACTGGAATGTGCAGTAACAGTCATAATGCAAAATATATCAGAGAAGCATCGCTCGGACCCTATCTATATCTTATTTGCTAACATGTTCTGCTCGACTTTAACATAATCAATTTAGATTTCTTATTGAAAAAAAAATATTTCATCATCAATGACAATTGAGTAAAAGTTTATTTGCAGTAGATTAGAACCGTGAATTAAGACCAGGCAACAATCTTTTTTATCTAACAAATAAATTGGCGGAATATTTATTCTTAGGAATAATGCAGTAGAGTAACAGACTTACAGAGTTTGAAGCTGTGATAACCCCTGAAAGGTGTTGCCGTCAATCCTACTTATCTGATTGCCTTGGAGGTACCTACATGAGTACAATAACAATAAAATGATAAAGATAGGCTTGGAAGTTAACAATAAAAACCAAACAGAGAAAATTATTATGCATATGTAGAATAAATACAATGATGTAAGAAGGCACGTTGGTTTCATATTACTATAATGTTATTTTCTTCCCTGCACTCATGTTAGAGTTTGTAAGATTTAATATAAGTATGAAATTAATATTTCCGATGAATGCTTGTTAAAACCTTTACAAATATGTATTATAGACCTGATGCGTTGATCTTAGCATTGGCTAATAAGTCTGGTGAAGTGCGTCCAGTGACTGTCATGCAATGTCATGATAATCAAGTAAACGTTTGGTCGAAAATATAATCATTATGGAGCTCATTTTTAATTTATGACAAAAATATATTTTATTATTAGTAAATACGATATAAACAGGGATAAACAGAGAGACAACAGCCCAAAAATTAAATTAGTACATAGTTAGGCGGGATCACAAAATATATATAAGGGGATTTTTTTTTGCACATCACCAATGGTCAAATCATTTTTTCAATGTGTGTATTCGAGACTTAATCGTCATTCATGTTATTTGGAGTTGATTTTAATCAATTCTCCTATGCACTTACTAGGGCAAAGCGAAATTGAAAGTGTTTGGACCTAAGCACAAATCAATACCGCAGACAACACTTAGTTCTTGAAAATAATCGATAAATTCGATGCTGAAGCATTGTTTTTCAAGAAGACTTATTTATTAATACCATGAAAATAATAAGATTTCAAATTGTACAAACAGTTTAGATATTTTTAAAAGTTGTATGTATTCCTAAGCCAGAGTTCAATGTTTTCTCGTTCAAACAGACGCTTGGTTGTCTCCGTTGATATCCGACAAAACAGAGTCTCTCTTGCTTGTCGGAAATAAACGGAGACAGCCGAGCGTTTGGTTGAAATAAAAAGAGTTCAATCTTGCCTGGATCCATACAATATCTAAGAAATATTTCGATTACTGATACTACTTGCCATGCAAAATCACATATAGTTGATTTTGAATAAATGCTGATCGATAAAATCAACTCCTGTCAGTACTTCAGTACTTTGATTCTAAATATAATAACAAAAAGGCAACAACATAATTTATATCAGACAATTTTCATCAGTTTACTGTGGAATCATTTAAATAATGGGGTCAATTTTCGTGGATTGCTAAAAATTTAAAGGTTCATGGAGACGTAATGTCGTGTGTTTTCTTATACCAACAAAGGGGAATATGACTTTATAACCTTAATCAATTGAATAATTAATTTATAGAGGATGTTAATTCGTGGTAAAGAGGTCCCACAAAATCCACGAAAGTTTGACGACCACGGAATCTAATGATTCCAAAGTATCCAAGAACTGATTTAAAGTAGATTTTTTTTGTGCAACCAATGAGTACGATATAAATTATTCTTAGCTATTTAATACTTTAACAAATGCAATGATTTTAAAAAATAAGAATATAATTTCTATCAACCAAACTCAGAACAATTGAAAAATGACGACTGCTTTTGTCCCTGATAAATCTTTGTCATAATAAACCTTAAAATATTCTTTAAATGTATCAGAATCAAAGTCTTTCATTTTTATCTGCATATTCGAAGTACACGTATTGAATATTAAACATTAAATTTCGTTTTTCTTGAAGCAAGGCTGCTTTGTATTTTAGTTGAATTTTCTCTTAAACAAGTACATGTCAGTATGCTCAATTTGTTACAAAGAAAAAGGTAGGTAAAGGGAGTTATATATTTTTATGACTTACAATGTTTTAACCTGTAATAATCCTTGAAAAGCATTCCTGTCGATTCCACTAATCTGGTTGTTACGAAGGTCCCTTATTGAGTATATAAAAAACCCTCATATGTTAATCACAGAGTTGACATAACACATATCAAAAAAAAACATTGCATCCGGATATGTTTCATATTCCAATTAAAGTTATTATTCGTGTTTACATGTATAACTAATTTTTGCAATTTAGATATAAAAAAAACAACGCTACAGTATACACTGGTTAAACTTCAATATTCATATTCACATTGCAACAGTTAAGTTGCAAAAGAGTGTTCAAAGATTAACATCCATATCACATTTAGTAAAAATATATATTTTCATTATCCTAAACTATTTAAGTCTGATAAATATGACACTTAAAGCAAAAAAAGGTTTCATATCTTTGGTTAACTAGAAAAAGCCTCAAACAATTTTTGTAAAGTTGAACTTTGTTCATATTCCCTGTTTGTAATACGTAATTTCAAACTGGTATTTTTTGTATATGAAAACGATGCTTTGATTGTATTATGTGATGCATATATCAGTGAAACGAATTGTTTTTTACAACCCACACCTTCATTACTAAATTGTTTAAAGTATCCACTCTATAACATTAAAACATTCGTAAAATTAAAAAAAAAACCCTGAAAAACACCAGTCTCTATTAATATACACAGATAATGAACGGAATTATATAGAACACTAGGTAACGGCAACCGTGCAATGATATATGTTTATTTCAGCAAGAGCCATCTATAGTCGTTAAATCAAGAATGCGATTGATAAACGAAGATTGTGAATAAAGATTTTAAATGAGAAGATAAAAGTAACACACACGTTTTCTGACATATTGAGTGATTGGAGATGACAAAAAATTATATACATGTATAATATACACATGGAAATGACAATTTGTTAGAGATATAAAAATAACACCCCTACCAAGTGTAGAATTAAGGCCTTGACTATATGTAGAATTCGCAGCCCAAAGATAAATGTCAAACCTAAGCATTAATATTGGTAAGGAGGCACAATCATTTCATTATACAATTTTTGTTATCTTTGACACATTAAGCAGTTCATATAGAGAAATGGAATTTTTAACTTCTTACCGTATATATCCTTCATAAGTTATTTATACGAAATTGACGGATGGAAAAAGGCATTTGTTTATCAAAGTTATTGAAATATAGTTAGGGCATATCTAATTCTTGAGTCAAGAGATTTGTTACGGGGCCCGTTTGTGTGACGGATAACACTTTAGGGTGTATGAGTTAAATGGAAGTCTATTAAAATGGTAAAATAAATCAGCAAAGGATCAAATATAAGGTGTAAAAAAGTGAAGCCCTATTCTGGCTAGGAGGTTTTAAGTTAATGGTTGCAGCTTTATTCAGGCTGATTGACCATGGATTATTCAGGACTTAATTCAGCGTTCTTTATTCAGGAAACCCAGCTTTAATTCAGAGCTGAGCAATGCAATAAATCTCTCAAAATCATAAAAAAAATCAGCATTTATATAGACAATAATTACGTAACAAACTAAGACGACAACTATACAATATCGCAATTTACACAATAATTACAGAATTACATTGATAGTAAAAAGTATCGATCATATTGTTCATAAAAAAGAAAATTCCATAACATATGTATTGAGGTTGTTTAATAGTTTAGTATGATATATGTGTTTAAAGGTGTGGGCAGTTTAGCCCCCCTCAGATATCTCAATCATGTTAAAGACCCAAATAGTGTCATAGAGCGTTCGCTGAAAATTGTAGCGCGTCATACAAATCAGTCAACATACTGCGCAAAATCCGTACTGCACTGTTTTTAAGATCCGTACAGTCGAGTACACGTACAATAGAGAATGTTACAATATCTAAACCGGGCCAAACGTACCGTATAAGTGTTGAATGTATACGAAATACAATAAATTTTAACAACTACGTTTCTGAAGATTACTACAATTTTCAAGACATCATGACATTTTTTGCAAGAAAACCTATTTTCAGCTATTGGAAAAAGTCTCAAAAAGCGCTTTATATAGAACTTTCTCCTGATTTTGCATCTGAACAATAGCAGTGCTGTGTACAATACAACACTGTAAATAAACCTCTCAGGGAATGCCTGACACAAAGAAAATGCAATTACGCAGTAAATAATGAATAAAATACATCTTGTTTGAATCATCAGTTTTATGGATTATATTTAAGGCTAGATACACCAATAATTAGCGGCAAATAATATTTCTGTTTATATTTTCACCCAAACGAGCGCCAAGTAAACATTTATATATCTAAAACAGTATAATCGAAACAACAGTTACGAAATAAATAAATATAACTATTTATCCATAAAACTACAGTGATGTTTGTTGCTGTTGTAACAAAATGTTTTCAGAATGTTAAGCAATGCTTAGAATACCTAGTGCATAACGATGTGTGACATCATAAGAAAACGAATGCTAATTTGCTATAGAAGAACCGGTAAAAGAATTCATATATTAAAGTTTATAAACTTGTCCTTTTTTTTTTCATTTACTAAATTTCAAATAGATAGGCAACTATATAATCTTCTCAATACTCCGTCACACCTTACCACATCATGCTACTAGACGTCTTTCTGCCAACGCGCTTGTTCATTTTGCATGCGTTTCTTCTCATTTTTTCCCGCCAAAATGGTATGTGTCAATGTATATTAGCGAGTGCTACGTACACGTATAATTAAGGACATCAAGTGCTGTAGTTGTTACTTTATTATGCCCCTCTTGTATAAAACAACTATTAATGAATAACACCCCTAGAGATAGACAATCTAAAACGCTTGCTCGGGGATCACGTTAGTCAATTAAATATAATTCTCAAACCCAGAGTTTAGCGGATGGTATCACTAAAATCCGTCTCCCAGGTATCCCAAGTGCTTCAAATGAACTTTCCCATACCAAAGCACTTGCGTTTTAAGTCTCTCTGTAAATATTAATGCCATCCAACAAGCCATCCCTAAACATTTATGCACCTGAAGATATACTTGGTTATGTTCTTAAGCGTACCTTTATAGAAAACAACAATTTAGTATGTTGCTGTTATTACGAAAAATGTTTCCCAGGCTTTCTTGCAGAATATTGTTTGTTATCACCACATGTCATTTAAACTATGCTGAATATATAGTGCATTACGATGTGTTAAACCATAACAATAATCAATCATGGTCCTGTCTTCTTTAATACTATTAACACAAACAAATCAAAACAAATATATCTATTTAAGGTCGCTCATTCATCAGGGATTAAATACTATTTACGACACAATGTCACAAGATGCTTTACGAAGTCGATATTTTTTTTTACGCATCTTTTATATTTTTGGGATATTACCCTGAACGCGTGACGTCACAGACTCCCTGCAGATCATCTTATCAGTCGCCGCTTTAAATTTTACCCACCCACCCCTTCATATTTTCAGTTGCCCTATTGAATTTTATGTTATTTCAATTGACAGTTTAATTTTTAGTTTATATATATTTTCTAATATTTAAATTTTCATTTTTTTAAATTTTCATTTTTGTTATCTTTAATTTATATATAAGTTCATCAAGGTGTAACATACATCCTCACGTGCATTTTCATTTTTTGTGTTTTGTTGAACAAACATTTATTGTCACTTTGAAAGTCATGAGCGCTGCGGCAAAGGAAAAAATTTACAATACATTTTAAAACCATTTTAGTTGTCACTTAAAAAATCTTTTTTTTTTAAATCCCAGATTGTCACTGAAAAGGAACGCCATACGTTGATAACAAAGAATGAACCGCCGTTTGACTAATTGTTGCTACATGGAGCTCAAATTGTATTTTCGGAATAGACAATATGCCTGCAGATTTTAATTTTATATTATTCTGTTGATTTTTTTTCCAAATTAAATTTTATCCTAGCAAATCACGTGGATAGCAATTTTACCAGTCGCAAAAAAGCCGATGAGTTCCGAATAACATAAGCGATACACCTATGAACGAATGGGTTTAATGTATTCCACCACGATATCGATATGTTAAGAACCTTCCAGATTGATGTGCACAGAAATGATAGACAAAATCACCGTAACAATATTTCAGAGTACATTATAGTTTTTAGCATATTGCCGCAATACAGCCTCAGCGCCTTCCTTTGTCTTCTTGTGGTGTAATATGGTTTTTTAAAGAATTAGTTAGATATACAAATGAATCGCAACAATACTTGTTTCAATTGCATCACAGCCTTTAATCATAAAACAGAGAAAAACAATTTGGGGTTCAGAACGCGATTTTTCGATTTTGTACCTACATGCTTTTGGTATATGTTAGAATACAAACCAAGCCAACTTTTGATAAAAGAAAATGTGTTACAAGTGAAAATTTAAGGGTTGACAGGCGATGTTATGCTCAATTTAGCATGGCTATATTTTTCTTAATTTGGAAGAGAAAGTAGGTCGACTAATCGAAAGCCGATATCGAATAGACATTGACAGCAAATAGATTATATATTGCAGAATTAGCATTAATAAGCGTAATGCTAACGATGTTTTTTCCCATCTAATTTTTTGCTATTTGATAAGCATTCGAAACTAGTTAAGGAATTTTATCTAAATTGGGTATATCCCTCTAACTATTTTTAGAATCGGTAGGACAACAAAGAAGTGCCTTTAAGCAAAATAGTCCCTATACTTGCAGAGTGTATATACATTTATTGGGACATTTTAAATCAGAATGTTTGACACATGTCAGAGAAGAGGATTTGCAATTTTTAAACAAGTGTCAAAATTGAATTATCATTTGAAGAAAAGAATTGAAATTGTTTGATGTACACCCTTTCCAAAACTGAGAAATTCCCTACTTTTACTTTCATTTTCAATACAGACGCATTTTGCCGGAAAACGAATCTGACTTCAAACCACGAAATTTTAACAGGAAAGAGACAATTTGATGAGCTTTCATTCAAGAGGTCCCTTGTTGCTGAACGAAAATTAGGGCCGGAGCTATGAACCCTAACGTTAACATTACCGCCTATGGAAAATGCATTAGTTGACTATACCCAATTACATGTACATTTATTTTTAACTATATTTAACTTTACCTTTTGCTAGCCCTTTTGTGTCTTCTGATGGCGAAAACATATTTTTGTGTCAAGATACAAATGTTACGAAGGATTTGTACATTCTATATATACATCGTAATCCTTCGTAATCAAAGATTTCATCTGACCTACTTCCATTATTGCTTTCCATAATGCAGAAATGCTCCAGTTTTAATTCTTTTGAGGATATTGAATGACATATACAATAAAACCAAATCTGATACCTATTTCTAGACATTTTCATGAAATTTCTTGCATAGTGTTTTACTACTTGATCATATATGATAAGATTATATTAAGAGATAGATAATCAAAGCTGACAGAGCAATATGAGCCCTAAAACATGTATCATATTATATGAAAAGCGCAGTTTGATGTAAGTATAATCCACATGTTAATTTATATTATCTTAACAACCCGATATTTTTAATTTTTGATACGACCCTTTTCATTTGTAATTATGTAAATATCACATCATGAAAATGTTTTTTTTTTAAACGTATCATATTTTGATACCAGGATATCATATCATTAATACAATATTGTACATTTAATATAAATTATCAAACGATATGATACAATATTGTATTATTTGAAAAAAATACAATGTTGTGTACGAAATTATATTGTAAACAAAAATGTTTAGTGAACTTTCTTTAATGCACTTATTATTAGTTACTATTTGAAAGAAATATTCATCATGACGTCATTTACAATAACATCCTTACACAAATTGGAGAAGGAAACAATATTAAAAAACCAGTAATATTACAAGGGAATCGGATTATACAATTTATTTGACTAGATATCATTCATATATTTTCACAATGACTGCAAGCTGTTAATTTTTTGATAAAGTACAATTAATGATCTATTGTATGAAGTGATTGTGTTTTAAGGATTACTTTTGTGCAAAATCTCACTGACATGATTCAATTCTGTGTATTTTAACCGCATGACATTGCACCTCGATCATTTCTGTTAAGCTTTTCATTTCATTGAATACTATGTATCCCTCTTTTTGTGAATAAGGGGTGGAGATGAAATATGTTAGTTTTGTTTTATTACTTTATGTATTATAATTCAAAAAGTTAGCCCCAGTCGGTCCCTTGACTAAGTGTCATTATAAATGGATTTATAAACAGCACTGTCAATCATGAAATATTCATAGATCGGAAGTTTCCAATTCATTTCCATGGACAATGAGGAAGAATTGGGTGTTATTTGAGTCTTTTGTGAGACACGGTGACTGATGCAGACCAAGATCAAATGTGTTTATTGAATAATGTTCTCTCATAATAAAACAGGTTTGAAAGATAAACACTTATCTTGATTGCACGCATAATTTAAAACAAATAACGCTTATACACTCTCTAACAATGGTCAGTCATTTCGTTTAAATGAACTTATAGGAAACTGCATCTTAAGCGAGTGAAAACCTTGGCATAGGCATAATCATCCGGCACAGTGTTCTTTATATAACACACGAACACTAGAAATGTAGCAAAGTCATTCCCCAGCGTGTCTTTACACCCATAAGCTTAGGATTTGGAGATGGTTTTAGAGTTAAAAGATGAAAGAACACTTTTTACATTGGAAAAAAAATAGTGAAGTATATATTTCAAAACATGAGATCTAGCTCTGCACGTCTCATTTTTGCATATTTGCAGAAGCTTAGTTACATCCACAAGACGTATTTGAGTTATACAATTGAAAGGACACAGCTAAAATGTGTATACTTACTGTTGAAATAAAACTTGACAATTCAATGGGGAAAAAATCTAGTTTAAATTCAATTGCATATTGAAATGTGACTAATATCCCACATACACACACAATTTGTTTAATTTAAACTATATCGGGGATGACAACAATTTAACCCATGGGTTGTTGCATCAGAATCAACTGTGCAACAACCATATACACCTTTCATTCTTGTTTGTATGTTTGAATTTATCTACTAACCATGGCTCTGGCTTTATTTATATAAATATTGTAGACAGTGATCAATCCAAGAATTTTTCATATCACATAAGTACACTATTTTAAGAAATAGTGCACATAGACTGTCAAAGCAGAACAGGCTTGTTATTTAAAACATAAATTGTAAACTATTCAAGCATTGAACTTTTACTTTTGAAAGATGCTGTCCTATATCTGCAACATTGTGCACATACCGTTGCACTTATAAAACCACATTTTCCAAAAAAAATAACGATTTGATGCTTTGATATTTTTACAAACCTTAATTCCTGTTATGAAAACTTTTACGAGTAATGCGCTATTAACTGAAGTGCAATTGGAACAGCCGAACTATGCTGAAGAAAACAGTGCACAGCGCTTTAAATTCTAATTACTGAATTCTATTTTTCATTCTGTTAACCGATGGATATAACCTTAGTCATGTAAAAAAAATTATAAGTTGGATCCTCCTTTTCACTGTTTTAACCGATGGATATAGCCTTTCAAGTGATACTGAATTTAAAAAAAAATTAGAATCATTCAACTGTTAATCAACTGAAACGTTGTCACCGTAGGTATAATATCAGGACTAGATTAAGTTTAAAGTTGCAAGAAGATGTCAAACATTTTCCTCGAAATATACTGATTGGTATTGTATTCATAGGCACCAGATTTGACGATTGGGTCTTCTGTGATATGCGTAAATATCACTCAATCAATCAATGCAATTAAAAAGCAGGACAGAAATTATTGATTTGATCGAACACTTCCCGTTGCCTTCTCAGACATCCGTCAAACGATGCTTTGATTGTATTGTGTGGTGCAAATATCAGTGAAAAAATTATCTTCTACAAATCACACCTTCATTACTAACTTTTGAAGGTATCCGCTCTAAAACCATTTAAATAAAAAAAATATTACCAATACACTAGTCTCTGTTCATATAAAAAAAATTATGAACTGCATTTAATAGAAGACCAGGAAAGTAACGATGGATGTTTATTGAAATCAACACGGGCCATTTATAATCATAATATCATGAATGAGATTGATAAAGGAAGATCGTAAACAAAGATTTTAAATGAGAAAAAAAATAACATTAGCTTTTTCCATCACTGTGAGTGATTGGAGATGGAAATAAGTTATATTCATCTATAATATACACTTGGGAATGACACTTTTCTAGATACATAGAAATAAGACCCCTACCAGGTGTAGACGTAAGGCCCTGACTAGATCTCACAGACCAACCACACATAAATGTCAAACATAAACATTTACAAGGTAGCACAGTCATTTCATATAACTTTGTTTTATCTTTGCCACTATGCACAGTTCATGGAGAGAAATTCAATTTTCAACATCTTACCGTATGTGTCCTTCAAAACTTATTTATAAGAGGAAATTGACGGCTGAAGAATTCAATTTGTTTATCAACGTTACTTAAATATATTTAGGGCATATCTAATTTTTAAGTCAAGAGATTTCTTCCGGGGTTCGTTTGGTTTGAAGGAAAAGAGGTTGTGGTGTATGAATTTATTGGAAGTCTATCAAAGTGGTAAAATGCGTCAGCACAACATCAAATGACAGATTTAAAATAACTGAAGCCTTATTCTGGCTCGGAAAGTTATGTAGTAGTCGCAGCCTTATTCAGAGCTGAACAAAGCCAAGAATCCTTCAAAATGAAAATAATCAGAATTTCAATAGACAGAGATCGCGTGACAAACATAAAGCGACGGCTTAACAATTTCGCAATTTAAACAATTAAAGAAAGACGATTACAAAATTACATTGATAATAAAAGTCTCTTTCATATTGTACATAAAAAAAAAAGTCCATAACAGATTTATTGACTGTGAATTGTTTTGTATGGTATATGTATTTAAAGCTGCGAACAGTTTAG
The DNA here is from genome assembly GCA_015776775.1 of Magallana hongkongensis. Classification (NCBI taxonomy): domain Eukaryota; kingdom Metazoa; phylum Mollusca; class Bivalvia; order Ostreida; family Ostreidae; genus Magallana; species Magallana hongkongensis. The sequence goes on along the minus strand of VIAA01000014.1, from coordinate 1,547,755 downwards.
CCCACCTCAGTTCTCTCAATCAGAATATATACCCGTCTTGTGGCGTAGCGCGTTTGCTGATTGAAGCGCTTTGTACGAATCAGTCAGCCTACCGCGCAAAATCCTTACTCTGCTGGTTTTTAAGATCTATACGGTCGAGAAAAGGTACAGTAAATACATTTAGAAAATCTAAACTGAGCCAAACGAACCGTATACATGTTGAATGTATATGAAATACAATGGATTCCAACATTGTTCTACGTTTTTAAAGATTATTATTGTTTTCAAAACTTTTCAAATCATGCGCTGGTTGATAAAATCTTTTCTGAGGAAGCAAAGTTAACCTAATTATACCTGTAGGAAGACAAAATGCATTATACCGCAGACTTTCTCCTGATGTTGTGTGCTGTGAACAAAAAACACTGCAAACAATGAATTAAATGCCTAACACAAAGAAAGTGCAATTGCTCAGTAAATAATGAAAAGAATAATTTTTCTTTCATTTTTGAAAATGATAGTTCAATAGGTTTACTTAATCAGTTCCCATTCATCACAAATACATTTAATATACTCTTTATAAAGCTAATCACCAATTTCTGAAGAAAACTACTAGTCAAAACCTGTAAAATGTTCTACATACTGTTTTTTTCTGAGATTGATAGATACTGGCTTTCATATTTCGCCCTTTTTTTCGTGATTTTGTTTAGCTTTTTAGACCTTCCCAAGCTAATTCCCTGTAAAGGATTGACATTTCGTACTGAGTGCATGTTTCACCATCACAAGTTAGAAACTTACCGCTGTATAGTTCACGTACTCTTCGTGTTATTTTATCTCCCGTATGTAACTTGCAATTTCACTGTGTAACGTCAACACAACAGTCATAGCTGCAAGTTTCGCATTTTACTTCTGATTCTCATCTCCTTAAGGGCCTACATATTGCATACCAATTCAACAAAAGACATCTCTCTAACTAATTATAATCATTAAAACTCATTTCATGAATTTAAGGAAAACGCATAACCCTTCAGGTACAGCAATTCTCAATTTTACAAAAAAAATATTGACGGCTACTTTATCCGGGTACTTTATCCGAAACTGTCGGTTGCTACATGTACCTGAAATAAACTTTCAAATCCTAAGAATAAATGACCAAGAGTTTATGGTCTGTGGCAACAAAATTACGCACTGTGAATTTTTTTTAAAGTGCGCTAAATTTTTGGATTAAGTTTTCCACTTTGAAAAAAAAAAATTCGTTGCGAAGGAAGATCAACATTTTTTAGTATCGACACTCATAACGCACTTTGAAATTGTCTTATGAGAAAAGAAAACAATTCTCATCTAGAAACTGTTTATCAAGTTAGCTGAGAATGCAACGAGTTCTTTTTTAAATATATCAATTTCAATTACACAGAGAAAGAGAGAGAGAGAGAGAGAGAGAGAGAGAGAGAGAGAGAGAGAGAGAGAGAGAGAGACCTTATTGAAGTTCCACCTCCGCCCCGGCCGGGGCTTGAACTCAAGACCTCTAGAACCCCTTCTCCTTCCAGAGAGCGGCCACCACGCTAACCACTTGGCCATCTAGGCAAGACAAAACAAAATCTTGCTTTTGATGACGATGGGAAACTAGCGCGCTAGTCGTTCACTACACGGTCGTTTGAGATACAGGTGGAAAACAGTTAAACGACAAATTGAGAGAATCGGAACGATACCCATTGCATAGATATATACATTTGTTTTCCCTTGGACTGAAATGTCACATTTTCATTGGTTTAAACATAGCACGTGATTGCCTCATATATCTCTATATTTGTTCTGTGAGAAATAATATTAGGCAATATGGCCTATTGGGTTGATATGGCATATTGGGTTGATCAATCTCATAGAAGGCTCGGCTTCGCCTCGCCATCTATGAGATTGATCAATCCAATATATTTCCGTAGTGAGTCAGTAACTAACCTAATAAGTAATAATAATAAGCACAAACATTGCAATAATTCTCAAATTGACATATACCTGCTTTATGAAATTGTTCATATCGATCTTTTTTTTTTAAATTATCACGTGGTTAAAGTATCGTGCTTGTGAACCGCAGATCCCGAGTTCTAATCCGATAGGTCTTTTGTTCTTATCAACTGAATTAAATTTGAGACACTTATACTTTGTTTCATTAAATTGCTTATTTTTCGCCTATTTGACATATATATCATACTTCATTATGTATCCTTTCTGCTTCTATTTCCTATCCGCTCTCCTGTTATCTGCTCGTTTTCCTCTGAGTTGAGAAACTGTTTCAAGTTATTTAGGAACTTTAAAACGATTTTAATACAGTCACACCTGCTGATACGGCCACCTTTAATCAGTGGCCATTTCATATGAACTGCCAGTTTCAATTCCGCCCGTTTAGTGTTTCACTATATATTAACTCATTTAAGCGGCCGCCTATCTAACGGGGCCAGTGGCCTTTGTTTCTAGTTGTTCATAGTCTTGTGCCTAACATGTATATAAGCCCTATTGCCAGTATTATTCATTTCTGAGTAAGATTCACGCATTCTGAATAAATTTATGTGAATAGAAAGTAGAATGATATCTTCTAAGTTAGAAAATAAGACCATGGTTGTAGAGCTTGGTAAACAATGCATGTCCTCATTTAAAATATTGGAAATTGTGTCATGATTTTGTGTGACAATAATTTGTAAATATAACATATGAGTTATCTCCACAACACAAAATAAAATTTAAAAAAATATATATGAGGAAAATGAATAAAACTTTAATAAAACATAGATAAATAATAGGACTTTTTTCAGAAATATGTTTAAATAAAATAATTTTATGAGACTTATAACTTCTTAATTTGTTGAATGTATCGAAACTATGTTTAAAATGAACAAAATCAGAGATTTTAGAGATTTTTCTTCAGTGATTTGAAACTTGGAATCAGAGTCCACCTGTCTTAGGTAGCAGTTTTCATTCATTCTACCACAAATGATCATTTAAGACAGGTGCGACTTATTAAGAAGAGACCAAAAGGAAAGTAATTACATTTCCTCACATTTTTCAAGAAAAAAGATTTGAATATCAATTAAGAATGAGTTATATGGACCGGACAGGGTTATGAATGGGAAGACTTTATCTAAAATTATAATAATCTATACTAAAAAATTAAAACACTTTGCCAATAAACTATAAAAGTTAAGACTTGACACATGCTGAATAAATAAAATAAGGCCATTCGTTTCTTGAATACGCGATTTTAGTTTTGATAGAGAAAACTCATTCGTTTGCGAAGCACAACCTTTGGCGATAGAATGGAAAAGAACTTTGCAGAACGGGGAAACAAGAACGCAGGTTAATAATTAACGAAAAGTGTAGGACGAGTTCATCATGCAGAGCGGGCAAATACCTTGGATTAGATACTTTAATACAATAACAGATAAGAAATAAAATTGAACAATTTAATGCAATTTTAGTTTTTATTAAACTATTTATTTAAACTAGATTTTAGTTTTGATTGAAAGTACTTTCCGAACGGGGTGCCCAGGAACACGGGTTGACTAAACATCATGGCGGAGATTGTAGGGGGGTTAACTATTGGGCAAATACTTTGGAACTGACAACTTTGTTTTATAATATGCGAAATAAACACCTAAGAAATTAATTTGTAAACAATGAACAGATTCTGTTCTATGATTATATTAATAAATAAATCATGCATAAAACGGCGAGTTTTATTTTTTCAAAATAGTCTTTAACTGAAATTTTCATTTAGGACACTGATAAAAATCATAGTCAAATTTTACTTTAAAAATAAAATCTAGAGATACGACGCACAAAATAAGAACTCGCTTGTTTTAAATTTTAAAAAAGTTTGTTTTTCTTATTTCCAGTCAGCTGCAACATAAAGAATTACCTAAAGGCCACGTACAGGTATATTTCATCCATTTCGGTTTAGATTTTCATCCATGCCCGCTTTCTTTAATATCCAGCCAAACATTCGGTTTTTTTAATTCAAATTTTAAACAATAGGTCAAAAAAGCAATTAAGAGAGAATTCGGGCACAGTATATACACAAAAATTTACAGAAATATCGGTTCAACATATTATGCATTGTATCCTATTAATGTGTAAAGTGTTAATTCTCGCGCTTGCGCGGTATATCATTTAGTATAATGAATGATAAAGAGGTGAAAATCAATTTTATAAATACAGAGGTATTATGTTTGTTTCAGTAACTTATTGGTAATTGGTTATTTTATATTTGTAAGGTAAATCACTTAATTAGTTTAGCATTATCGTTATCAGTTCTACATGTAGTAAAAGTATACAATAAATATGAAAATGACTTACAGTCTGCATGTATCATTAGGTATCCGCGTCGGAACGTTTTCCAGGCCTCGATTGTAGCAAGACACATATTTACACGTATCCCCACCGCAAGAACAGTCAGCGGGACAACCATCAGTCATACCAATAAAACACACCCCATACAGAAGAAACGACCAAATGATACAGTAAGTTCAATTCATTTTAAGGCTTATAAAATAACTCTTTCTTGCTAAATTGTTAAACCAGTATTTCAAGTTCCAAAACGTGTTATCGCTGATTTCCTTTTATATAGTGAAAATGCGCAGAGTTTTTTAAGCGAAGATGCAGTTTGATTACCGAATATACTAGTGATCATATAACTACAAAATGTAAACAAATGAAATACAATCTTGATATGATAACATGAAAATGATTGGGTAATATTTTTGTATAAACGTTTTCAATGTAAGATCAGCTTTCGGAGCCAATGGGATTGCTTTTAAATAACAGGAAGGAGTCAATAATGTAAACTATTAATTGACATTTCAGGTTTTTAACTTCAGGAGCCACAGCTGAAATATACAAACTGTGCGCGTATAATAAATGATCTTTATAATAATACAAGACTAAAAAGTTTCTATTGTTTTCATTTTCTTTTCTCTTGTATATTTCCAGTTAAGTAAATGACCCAATCTATTGGGAAAGTGATTGCAATTGCGAATAATGTTAAGCTTCACTTTCATACTCAACGAACCCTTTTCTACACGACGAATCAACCTTAAAATGTCATGCAAAATAATCTTTTGGACTCCGTTCTTGTACAATTTATTACCATAGATGGAAATGCAATAAATAAATTTTCAACAACATGAAATGATGATATTAGTTGAATCATAATTGGATGCCCACACATAGTCACGAATTTTCTTCATACTTTACAGTTTGAAAAAGAATTTGATGTGCAAAAACAAAATCTTAACACCATTTATTTGTTGTTATGTGGTCCCGCTGCCATGGTAACCGAAGATAAAGGTGTATAAATGGCATTCAAATTCTTATTTCTTTTATTTCCTTTAATTTGAAATTTAAATGTAAATACCATAAAGTTTGTGCCATACGAAATAAAAAGTAAAAATTTAGAACTGTTGCTATAGTAACAAGCTACAAAATAAGGAAAATTCAAAAAAAATTAAGGCATTTATGATTGGGTAATAATCAATTATAAATATGATAAGATGATAATAATTGTTGAGAAAAAAATCAAGTATGTCCTTAACCTAAGTGCAACTTAAAAAAATAAAAATTTTCTTTAAATGATTGCCAATGCTATGGGCTTTTTACAAAACAACTTAAATGTTTTTTATGGTAATTTAGTTACTTTAGTAGCAACAAAACATATGTATAATTTTTTGTGGAATATTATGAAATTGAGGTACATTTTAACAGGTATCATCAGAAAAAAATGCTAAACGTCTTATAAATAAGAAATAAAAACATATTAAATCAACATTTTTTTTTTAATTTTTCGTATTGCTTGGCCTTGTTACCATAGCAACGGATGTCATTTTTCATTAATAAATCTCATATTGCATGGACTTGGTAGGATAGTAAATATTAAATAGTTACCAAATTTCGTTTTTTTTAAAAATCGTAACGAAACTGTTTCAATAATCTTTAACGATTTCCATGGTATCATTATAAAAGTATTCAAGTCTTTCTTCTATAAAACGATGTTTTATGTTTTTATTTGCTTATATAAGTGGGCAACACCTTATCATATGACCTCATATAAGGTTAGAGTAGTTAATTTTTCATTATTTTGATGAGTTTCATAATGACGTTACAAACGTTGAACACTGTTAAAGTGCAACGTCACAAGTCAAAATCAAAGTTCATGGTTTTGGCTGTTACAGTAGCTATTCAATTAATTTAAACTTAACAACAGGATAATTGAGTGATTTTGAGGTACATTTCACATTAATTTTGCGAACATGGCAATGTTCATGGAATGTAAATATTAGCAATTTATTCTTATTTTTGAATATCGTCGGTCCTATAACATGCCAGGCCGTGCAGACAAATTATCATACCGCGCTAACACATTATTCAATTTGTCTGCACTGCCTGGTGTATTATACACATGTAGAACCAACGATATCCAAAAAAAAAAAGAAACCAACGTCTTAATAAGTAAATGCTCTCCTTCTGCTTTGAGGAAAACTACAGAAAATCACTCTTACTAATTAATTTGACTATTGTCATGATGTCGACGGTAGAAGTAGATTCGAAAATGACGTTCACAATACGAAAAATGCCCTGACTTGATTGGTTGGTTATCATTTGTTGTAACTTAAAACCTTTCGATTTTTGAAGCATGGAAATACCAACAACAAAACAGAATAAGCTATTTTACATTTTATGTGCTGTTTAAATTGCATTCATAATAATTTTAAAATTTGAACAATCTAAAGAAAAAAAAATGGTTTTACATGAATGTACAACCTATAATAACAAACAAAAACAAGGAACAAGCTTTATCAACATAGCAATATAAATGAAATCTGAGATCTGTATCTAGTTTATAACTTGACAACTAACATTAATTCTCACTTTTATTTTTCGACACATGTAAACTAAACGAAACTAAAATTCAGCATCAGGAATTTTTAAATCTTCCGATTTGAAGCAAAACGGTTGAATCGTGGAATTAAACTTGTACTCATGAAAGATAAGATACATGTATTTACAGAATTTCATTTAGTTTTAGCCAATAAATCTAAGACCGATACATCGAAGTAGGCCTAAACTATTTTTTCTTTAAAAGATCGCTTTTTTACAACATCCTTATTTATGAAATAAAAAGAAAAAAAATATAATTTCACCGCCCTGCTGCATCTGTTTTTAACAATGTTGCCATGAGAACCAATAGAATAATTTTGTATAATTCAAACAATAAAATGCTTTCTTTTTTATGATTCATGCAAAATACAAAGGTGGCGACATTGCAGAAAAAAGCAAGCATTCTGAAGGTATTGCATAAGCAATACACGCCCCCTACCGGTTTGTATTATTCTATGAAAGCTTTGATGCATATATCTATTTCTAAACAGTTTACTATTATAAACGGGATGTTATGCTTTAATCAGAGATAAAAGAACAGAGGAAATGCAAACTACATAGTTGATATAGAAAATAAGAAAGAAAGGGGTAAAATAATACTCTTTATTTTTTCTCCTGTAATTTCGCTAAGTCCATTAAGTAGTAACATATTTTCCTCGTTTATTCAATCCACACCGAACCCGAACATTATAAAATTTGAATATAAAAAAAATAATTTTCTCGAAAATATGTCAACCAGACGCTACAGAAGTATAAACTTGATCTGTAGTTTGACATTTTGAAGCTATACAGTGAATTTCATGTTATTCCTCAAACGCATAAAGAAAACAAGATTGGAAAACTGCAGTGGGACAGACAGACGAACAGACGGACTGACGGACGCAGAGGAAAGCTATTGTCCCCTCTGCTAAAAACGTGAGGATACTAATAAATAAACCGCGTTAGCGAGTTATGTACATTTTTTTTGCAATTATCTCTACCTTTATAACCCACATGGATTACCAAAAAAAAGCATTTTTTTTTTAAATATAACTTTAACTAATTCTTCTTCTAATTTTATTGTTTATATTTACATTTTATATCTTTAGCAAATTAAAAAAACTGATTATTAATGTAAGTATAATACACAAAATTACTGTAAATGCTTAACTTAGCTTAAGTAAGCTTAAAGAATCAGTTTTCTATGAGAATTTGAGTCTGACATAATCATGAATATTTCGTGCATTCCGTAAATTGTTTGTAGTTTGCTGTAGGTTTCGACTAATCGATAAACGGGGCGTGTAGGTTTAGTCTGCCTGTTTCTATAGAGCTTTGAATCAACTAAAAGTTTCCGTAAGAAAAAAAGGAATCATATTCGTTTGCTGTAATTATGATAAAATGAATGATAAAGAAGTAAAAGTCAGTTCTAGAAATCTACAGAGACATTATGTTTTAGTTACTGATTTGTAATTCTATAGTTACGTGAATCACTTTATTTGTTAATATAATCGTCATTAGTTCTACAAGTAGCATAAGTATACAGAAAATATGGCAACAACTTACAGAGTGCATGTATCATTTGGTATCCCCGTCGGAACATTTTTCAGGCCTTCTCCCGAGCAACTCACAGTTTTACACGTTTCCATATTGCAATAACAGCGAGCAGGACAACCATTAGTCATACCAATAAAACACACTGCATATAGAAGGCACGACCAAAGGATACAATAAGGTCCATTCATTTTAAGGCTCATGAAATAACTGTTCATATCTAAATCGTTATACCAGTACTTCAAGTTCCAAAACTTGTTTTCACTAATAACCTTTAATAAAGTGAATAAGCGCAGTGTTTTAGTGAAAACGCAGTTTGATTTTGGCATATAACACAGAAATAAACAAATGAAACACAATCTCGATTGAAAACCATTAAAATGATTGGGTAATTTTAATGTGCAATCATTTTCAACGTTAGGTCAGCTTTAGGAACCAATAGAATTGCTTTTAACATTACAGGAAAGTGTCAATAATGTAAATGATTAATTTATATTTTAGGTTTTAATTATGTTCAGGAACCACCGATGAAATAGTGTACCTGGTATTGACATTTTGAATTGTATTAATTTTGGCTATTTGTAACGTGTTATTTTTTAACATATGCATTACATAATAAAAATTTATAACTGTTTAAATAATGACCTTTATGAGGACTTAAATATGTGCTGAATAATTCATTTACTGCTCTCAAATATGTTTGTGCTGGGTGATATCCCGCGCAATCGTGAGAGTTTACACTTTACACATTAAAATGATACTATGCTTACTAAGTAGTGTAACCTTTTGTTCATTTTTGTATATCATATACTGTTTCAAATTTTTCCTCATTCTTTATTTGAAAATTCTTTAAAATTGAAATAAAAAACAACATGGCAGGATATTTCGAAAAAGCATACTGTGAGTAATGGCAATAATTGGGGGATTCCAGGGAAAAATATCTTATAACATAAATTGTAATTTTTCAAGAAAAAGATATACATTTATGAAGAAACGCATATTTTACATTGTAATAAAACAGAAGTTTCAAAATATGATTTGTTCATCTAATTTGAAATTTAAATGCAAATCTTGAGCATTTTGTAACAACCATTGTGTTGTGTCATAACAAATTTGAAAATAAAATTGTAGAACCGTTGCTTTAGTAAATAAGGAGAATTCTAATATTTTTAGGCATTTTGACAAGGTGATAATCAATTATTAAATTTTGGAATTTTGCATCAATTGTTGAGAAAACAAATCAAGTATATCCTCAACCTTAGTGCAACTTGAAATAAAATTGAATTTTGCTAAAAAGAAGAAAAACAAATTCCGTTGCAATGGCATTTTCAAAAATTAAGAAAAAACAAATGTGTGATTTTTTTATGGAACTTTAATTTCCATAGCAGATCTGTTTTTCATAACAAAAAAAAAATAAGCAAAAATAAACAGTTTCTCATACATTTATTTTAGGTTTAAACTGGAATTTTCACTTCAATATGAACAAAAGCTTTGTATATATAGTAAAGAATTGTAAGATCTCAAACTCGCTTATAACTCAATGAATGACACTTAACTTTTTTTTGCCTATGAAAAATGCCTTACTGAAACATTGTAAGCACTATTACTACAATCGTAAAATCAATTTTTTACCAGAATTGTGAGCATGGTTAACAAATTCGGTTCTAAAAGTAATACTAAAAAAGTTTTAAAAAACTACTTTAATAATCATTTATAGTTTCCATGGTAATATCATAAAAGTATTGGTTTCGTCAATGTTTTTCCTACAATGAGAATTGCCAATGCACTTAAGGCTGTTTTTTTCTTTGATTGCATATCTTAGTGGGCAAAACCGTATTTCATGGCTTCAAATTATGTAAGGTTAGCTAATGTTTCATTATTTAAATGATGTTACAAACGTTTCATGGCTTCAAATTAGGTAAGGTTAGCTATTTTTTTCATTATTTAAATGACGTTACAAACGTTGAATAGGATAAAGGTACAACATCACAAGTAAAAATCAAAGTTTATAATAACACACCAGGCTGTGTATACAAAGTATTATACCACGCTCAGTTTGTAAACACGACCGGAAGTGTTATAGGACCGAAGATATCCAAAAATATGCATTCGATGCTTAAATTTGACATGAATTCATTAAAGTATTTGGCCAGCATACTAGTTTCGATTACACCTCAAATGCCATTGAGGTATATATACAGGCCGAGTTAGTTACGGTCGGTTGCTTTTTAATCAAACAGACTTCTAAAAGATAAAACTACACACTGTAGTGATATGACTGTAAAAAATGAATAAAGGAAACTACAATCAATAAAAAATGGTTTATTTTTAGAATTTCCAATGTATCCGCAATATCTTGCACAGACAGTGTTGTCTTACTTCGCATGCACATAGAACATGTATGTAATTCATACTGAGTGAATAACGTCTTCATCTTATTATAGACCACGGCTGCAATAAATCAAAAACAGTAGATAAATTATACTTAATCCAAGAATGTACAAACAGCGTACCATTGCTTTTACATGTATCAGATTCTTAACAGAGCAATCTGTTTTCTAAGCTCCATTCTGTCACTGCACGATCTGCTACAGTGCGTTGTTAGCGCGTGTGCAATAGTCTAACAGTAACACACATGAGAACATTCTTCATTGATCGAGGGTTTTTGATATATGTGTACCTGGATTTTGGTCTTGTTTGTTTCGTCTTTCATTCCTTACCAGTGCAGTGATTGTCATACTATTTTTGTTTAATGCGCTTTTTTTAAAACTTTGCCTCCAGTGTAACGTGTTCGAGTGAATGAAATACATGAATGCGTTAAAGCATTAATATGGATTTGGGCCTTTTATATGGGGTGTGTAACGATGAGCAGAACAATAGAAATTGACATCTAATATGGCGAACGTCGGAGATAAAAGAGAGGAATCAATATATATTTGTGAATCCATGTCCAAGTAAATGCTGTCAATCGGCTTTAATGTGAACAACTGAAACTCACTATTCTTTATTAGATGGATAAGTGCCATGATGTGAACGGTGCAAGTAGATTCGTAAATGATGTTCACAACCCGAAAAAAGTCCTCACTTGGTATGTAAATTATCATTGGTTGTAACTTAAAACCTCCCGATTTTTGAGAAGCAAGAAATACCATCAAACATAATTTATGGAAGCACGGAAACAATAATCAAAGTACCGAAGAACTGACGGGAGTTGATTTTATCGATGTTAACTTATTTTAAAATCAATGATATGTTATTTTGAATGACAAGTACAGGTGGTTTCTAATCTGTATTTGAATTATGCACATTTTTATAATATGAATTTTTGGACTTTTTCGACACAAGAATGTTGATAAAACTCTATATGAATCATGTTAAGTAATATTTAAAGATAGAATAATTTCAATCAAACTATTTATCAGTGATAGAAAAATTTATGGAAATTATGGATCCAAGCAATATTGAACTCTCGTCTCGTTTAACCAAACGCTCGGCTATCGCCGTTAATCCCCGACAAGCAAGAGAGACTCTTTGCTTGTCGGAGATTTGCGGAGACAGCCGAGCGTCGAGTTGAACGAGACGATATTGAACTCTGGCGTTAGAATACATACAACTGCAACAAATATCTAAATTGTTCGTACCATTTAAAATCTGACTATTTCAAGGTATTTATAAATATGTTTCCTTGAAAAACAATGCTTTAGTATACATTATTTCAAATTTATCAATTATTCTCAAGAACTGTTCTTGTCAGCGGCGATGATTTATGCTTTGGTCCAAACACTGCTTCACTTTCGGTTTGTCAGAGAGTTGATTAAATTCAACTCCAAAAAAAGCATAAAGCATTTTATGTTTTAAGTGCCATTGAGAAAATAAAAATTGGTTAACCAAAACTAACGCTACCAGAAGGTAACAATTTGTTAAAAACAACAAATATATCATCTACAAGTTTTTGGGGTTTTTTTGTTTACACTTTACGTGATTAATTCTGAGCTTTTGTAAGAATGTCAAATGTATCTTCCGATGGAATGAAGAGATTTTTAAGTCAAGATATAAATATTACGTAATCAATAATGAAATAATGCTGTTGTTGAATTTTAAGAAGAAATAAATACCCAATATGTGCTTTGTTCCTCTTACATTTTAATCGACATGCTTTCATCCACCCCCCCCCCCCTCAAAAACAATACAGCCTCAAAAGCAGAAATGCTCCAGTTTTATGGAAGTGAGCCTTATATATCCCCGTTACCCTAGCAAAGTTTAATTTCCATTCCGATCAAACAAAAACTGATTTAAAGTTTGAGCTTTGACTGCTATATGTATGGATTGCAACATTAAACTCATGTCAGTGCCTACTGACATGAAAGTCCCTACTTTTAAGAAAATTTCCTCACTTCTAGAAATCCAATGTAGACCAAAATTAAATACATCAGAATTAAAACAAATAACTTGTTAAACCTTAATATTTGTTTAAACAAGTAAAACGCCGCTCTTGTTAATTATATTCATACAATATTTTTTATATATCGATCGTCGATTTCACATTTTCAAAAACTTAAGAATCTACTCTTTCCTTATTTCATTGGTGAATTAGGAATAATAAATATTTATGAAAACAGGAAATGTTTAACATGCTGACTAACTGTACGTAAGTATATGCGTTTCAGTGGGCTCCCGACTATAGTTCTTCTACAATTGCAGCCTAACTTCTAACTTCTTCTTACGATCATTTTCCACTAATTTCTTTATAAGCAGCATTTGAAGGTTCTTAGTCTTCCTTTGACATGTTCCTGCTTTTTGGTCTCTCCGACCGTGCGATTCCTCTCCGATTGTTTCATGATTAAGATTTGTTAATTTTCACTATGATATATGCGAGCTGCTATTTTTTTAAGCAGGTAGCATCACCTTTAATTCAATATAACAAATCGAAATATGATTTTAAAGGAACTGATTCGATTGTTTTGCTACATATAAACTTTCATGGGAATTTGTATATTTTCATAATGACTGCAATGAAATGAAAAACTAGCATATATTTGTTAAATCTTTGATGAACTAGATTTCATCAATAAATATGTGTAGTAATTGTGTTTTGAATCTTATTCCCCACGAAATCTCATGACGATAAACTGAATACGTTAACCACATGGCAAGCACTGTACAACCTGATTCATTGAATATTGTCTCCCATAGAAATATTCATGTGAACTTTCAACACATGTCCAACAATTGTCATAGCTTAGCACCAGCCAGCATAGTACAGCAAAAGCACACTTAAAACCATGAAAAGTTGAATTTCTATAAACTCCTTATTTTTTTTCAAACATAGTGTTATGTCTTGCTGCCTTTATGAGCCTGCAAATTAATGACGTTTAAAAACTAGCAAATAATGAGGAAAACATTTAAATCGTGCATGCATTGCTTTTTTGTTATATGAATTGCAAAGCTAACTCCATTTGGCCTCTTAAGTGTCATTATAAATGGTTTTAATGAACATATTACAACTAGTAACTCAAGGACTAGTCACAAACCGAAAGTTTCTAATTAAATTATATGGACGATGAGGAAGAATTGTTCGCTATTTTAGTCTTTTGTGGGACAAGGAGACTGGTACAGACCGATATCAGATGTGTTTATTGAGTAATATGTCCCCATAATTAAAAGGGTTCAAGAAAGGTTTCAGTTATCGTGATTAAACGTATAATCAATACTTGATTAATATCAATATACGAATGGGAAACTCTCAATTTAAGTATCCCCACACTCCCATTTATTTCTGTAAATATTGCAGCTTGACATTAAACAAATAATTTGATTTAATGAGCCACACTCGTTGTACGTAGCTTAAATACACACATTCTGTTTGCATAAATATCAAAACAATAACAATAGTACATTAGTTAGTTCAGATATCCAAATAGATGGAAGAGTATTAACATTTACTAAAAACAAAGTCTTGATTATTCAAATTTCACAAAATTGACCGACACTGCATTTTAAACGTTAAAAATGATTGACTTTCCGCTTTAAACCTATAACGCAAGGTATTATAAATGCACACGAAGATCATGTTTATATCAAAAGATTGTACTTTACTAACAGGTGATCTATAAATCATGTATTCAGAAGAATTTTTATAATTTGCTTTTATTTTAAATCACACTATCATTAAAGGAAAGGAATATAAAAAAGTTTGCGATATTGTATATGATAAACGTCACGGTTATGAACAAATGTTATTATTGAGTTGGTAGGTATATAATAAAATATAATGCTTCAAAATATCTGTCTAATGCAATTTAAAAGCCGTACGTTGAAAACTTTTATATGTATATACAGGAAAAAATAAATAAAGAGATATTAGTTTTTGCACATTTCAATTAGGAATACAAAGGCATTAAAACTCCTATAAACACTTTAATCATTGTCAATAATGTTTGCATTAATCGAATGCATAAAAATCATTCAATCTTTTAAATGAAGACTAAAGTCTTGACCAAATACTGGCTTAAGGCAGATCCATGAAAAATTGTAAACACTGAGAATTCTTTAATGATCAGTTTCAAATAAAGAATATTTCAAATTTTGAATTCCTAAAACGAATGAATATTAAAGATAACAATATCTAAACACAGGTAAAAGGTGTGAGCTGTATTTGTTATGGCATAAAGCGAGCTCATTTTATAGTTGCATATACTATACACAAACCTGCATTGCCTAGAAAGGGTATATCCATGCATATGTGCATAGATATGTTCGACAAACAAAATTATCATTCAGAATCCCCCCGAAAGATTTTCTTTATCCGCACATGATCTCAGATGCCGAAAAGACTTTCATATATGCGTTTTCATAATGACTATAAAATTAATCTCTCTCTCTCTCTCTCTCTCTCTCTCTCTTCGTCCGAACAAATACCTAATTCTTCAAAACAGATGAGGTATTCGTCCGAAAATATATCTTATTCGTCCTAATTCGTTCGAGCATTGACGACTTCCGAAGCAGTAAAGCTCGCCTGGATAAGAATTATAAATGCGTCGTTGTTGGATAGAAATGAAATACGTCTTTACGGGTCATAAGTTATGAAAATAATGTTATCCTAAGTGTAGTCTTATTGATACAAATAGAAAAACTATATGCATCGTATAAAACGTATTATGATATAGAAGACACGATAAATTAAAGTAAATTAAAAGGCATAAAACGATACAAATACAACAAAAATCCCAAGCCAATCCAGTGTGGCAAGATATTTTGTTTACATCGAAGTTGAACTTGTGCGTGTTTAAAAATTTATCTTTGGGACTTTTCACTCCCCATGGAACAACATCAATCGAAAATTAAAAAAAAGATATCCAATTATTACGAATATGAGACAATAGAATACCCAGCATTGTGATTTTATTCTCATAAAAAAGTGTCATATATCGCAGTCAAAATACAGCGAAAATCATCAGGTGAAATTGGAATTATTTTGTCTCAGCCATGTTTTGACGTGAACCTTCGAAGAATACAACAATCGCAATAAAAAATGTCGGATTAGCTCACCTGAACTTTGTCGAAATTTAAGATTTCACAATGATATAGGGGTGAAAAGCGGGCCATTATCTCTTTTATCTTTGAAGTGTGCATCAAACGGATACCAGGGCAGTGTACGGGACTTATGGGGCTATTATTTCCCGGTCTCAAATTTGGGCTGTAGGGGTACCACTAAGTGGCTCCCATGGGTTCTGGTCCATTTCAGGGGTTTATATCTCACTTGAGATTGACCACAAGAACTTGCAAACAGTAGGATTAGGTAGAGGACCTCAAGAAGTATTCATAATAAGCGTTAGAGGGCACCTATGACCCCAACAAGGATCGAGTTAGCTCACCCGAACTTTGTCATATTTTAGCATTTCACAATGATATAGGGGTAAAAGGCGGGCCATTATCTCCTTTATCTTTGAAGTGTGCATCAAACAGATACCAGGGCAGTGTAGGGGACCTATGTGGCTATTATTTCCGGTCACAAATTTGAGCTGTAGGGGTACCACCAAGTGGCTCCTAGGGGTTCTGGCTCAATTCAGGGGTTTATAACTCCTTTGATTTTGATTTTAAAAATTTGGAAGAACTGCAGGTTAAGCTGAAGATTTCAAGAGGTACTTAGGACAAGCGTTGGAAAGCGCATATAACATAAAAGGGTAGATATAGTTCGGTTCGGTTGAGCTAAACTGATCTTTATATGGGTCATATGACCTTTTAAACACTTGTTATCAATACCAATGAGGTCTTTTACTTAATTTTTATTCTTAGGTTCTTGTGATCGAAACCAAATCAGATTAAAACCACTGTAATGAGCCAGAAGTCCTTGGAGCCACTTGGTGGAACCCCTCCAGCTCAAATTTGAAACCGGGAAAGAATAGCCTCATATGCCCCCTACACTGTCCTGTTATTTGTTTAATGCACACTTCAAAGATAAGGAAGAAATTACACCACTTTTAACCCCTATATCGTTGTGAAATGCTAAAATATGACAAAGATCGGGTAAGCTAACTGACCCCTTGCAGGGTCATAGGTGCTCTCTTACGCTGATATGAATTCCTCTTGAGGTCCTCTCCCTATTCCTAGTATTTCAAGTTCTTGTGGTCAATCTCAAGTGAGATATAAACCCCTAATATGAGTCAGAACCCCTGGGAGACACTTGGTGGTATCCCTACAGCCCAAATTTGAGGCCGGGAAATAATAGCCCCATATGTCCCTTACACTGCCCTGGTATCCGTTTCATGCACACTTCAAAGATAAAAGAGATAATGGTCCGCTTTTTACCCCTTTATCATTATGAAATACTTTAATATGACAACGTTCAGGTGAGCTAACTAAACCTTTGTAAGGGTCATAGGTGCCCTTTAAGGCTTAATATGAATACCTCTTGAGTCCTTATACCTAATCCTACTGTTTGCAAGTTCTTGTGGTTAATTTCAAGTGAGATATAAACCCCTGAAATGAGGCAGAACCCCTGGGAGCCACTTGGTAGTACCCCTACAGCCTAAATTTGACACCCGGAAATAATAGATCCATACGTCTCCTACACTGCCCTGGTATCTGTTTGATGCACACCTCAAAGATAAACGAGATAATGGCCCACCTTTTATCCCTATATCATTGTGAAATGCTAAAATATGACAAAGTTCGGGTGAGCTAACTCAACCGACCCTTTTCCTTGTCCTTGTTGTATTCTTCGAAGGTTCACGTCAAAACATGGCTGAGACAAAATAATTCCAAATTCACCTGATGATTTTCGCTGTTTTTGACTGCGACATATGATAATTTTTTTATGAGAATAAAATCACAATGCTGGGTGTTCTATTGTCTCATATTCGTAATAATACTAGCTTTTTTTTAGCTTTCGATTGGTGTTGTATCCGGGGGAGTGAAAAGGCCCGAGGATAAATTTTTAAACACGCACATGTTCAACTTCGATGTAAACAAATTGTCTTTTCACACTGAATTGGCTTTGGGTTATTAATGTTTTGTATCGTTTTATGCCTTTTAATTTACTTTAATTTATTGTGTCTTTTATATCATAATACGTTTGCATATCACTTTATACGATGCATATAGATTTTCTATTTGTATCAATAAGACTATACTTATGATAACATAATTTTCATAACTTATGACCCGTAAAGACGTACTTCATTTCTATTCAACAAAGAAGCATTTATAACTCTTATCCAGGCGAGCTTTACTGCTTCGGAAGTCGTCAATGCTCGTAAAAATTATTTAGCATTAATCAGTTTTATATAAATTAAAAAATGTCGATAATTAAGTAAAATATAATTTTCTGTTCGAGTACTCTCAGTACTTTGATGAATTCCCTTATTGGCTGCTAGCTTCTACGGGCTTAGTGGCTGCTGTTTGTGGCTGCTAGCTTCAGCCTGGTATTCTCATCTTTATTCCCTAATGCAATATTTAGCATAAATTTGTTAAACGTGTTATGCGAGGGGTTTTTTTTATTTTCATTTGTTTCTGCTCCAAAACAAAAGCTACTTTACAAGACTCAAGATTAATATCATAGACAATTGAAGCCAAAAAAAGAGCAAAAGTCTCCATTCAAATTTTATTCAGACATTAGTAATCATTCAGTCTTTTTTTCTGTGCAGTCTATCCCGGTATATCCTGTTTCACACTTACAATAACGTCCCGTCTGGTGTTCCTTACACTGGCACGTGCAGGTGGACTCGTCCAATGCCGCGCCATTGAAGCAGTAAATATTACAGCGACTGCCACAGTCAGCCCCTGTTAATGCGACAGAAATATCAGGTGTCATTGTATTTACTTTCAGAAGCTGAATGGTCACCAAATTAAGGTATTCAATATATAACATCCACATTTTGTTCCCAATAAATGAATGGCCCTATATTCTTAATCATGATATCATTTTGTATGTGTTATCAAATAAAAATACTCCACCATAATATTACTTATTAGGTTTGTTACTGACTGTTTAAAGAAATTTGTGGGGTCGGTAAAGTCCATAGAAGGCGAGGCGGAGCCGAGCCTTCTATGGACTTTACCGACCCCACAAATTTCTTTAAACAGTCAGTAACAAACCTAATAAGTGTTTTGTTTTGTCGAGGACCTAAAGTTTGATATGTAAACAAACGTTTGTGTAGAAAATCAGTTCAAATAACGTTACGTCCGCCATGTTGCGCTATAAATTTTGACGCTTGCCTTTTAAAGAAATTTGTAAGGCAGCCACGTGACGCGTTTCATCCAATGACGTCGCGACATTCTAGTCCGAGGCAAAACAATTTTGATTATGGTTTAATTAATCACACTTTAAATTCACACTGAAGTCTACTGGCAAGGTATGTTTTAGCAAGATATTGTAAAAAGGAATTTAAATCCGTAAAACTCTTTTGGTTAATACATGCAGAAACTTTCTCTTTATTAAAATGTAAAATAAAATGAATCATTAACCGCAGATAACTTGACGAATCGAAAAAAAAATTTCATCTAGAGGAAATAACTCTTTTAAAAAAATCAACTTCCAAATAACCGGCTTCTTATATGTAGTCAGTCATGTGAATTTAGTATATTTCAATTCATTGTTATCTAGCAATACATATTGAACTTGTGTAAAATAATTCTCATTGTTCAACATCCCGTCATTATACATTAAATTTCTTTTAATCTAGACATAGATGTTGTATTTTTAAATCTCTTATTAAGTAACAAAGAATTCATTACATTTTAGCTTCAATTTTGATAATTTTTTAATATTCAAACAAAGCTTATGAATACGTAAGTTCTTCAAAACCAGGTCCCAGAATCATGAACAAACTTAGACTTAAGTGAAAAATTGTCAACTGTCTTGATATCTCTTGATTAAAAATACTGACAAAATTGAAATGCTATTGAAAGTGATATGTCTTGATATAATGTTTTCAATTATAAATTTCCATTGTAATTTTATGATAAACCATTATTTTGTGACTGGTTGAAATTTTGACTGAAGTCTGAAATCGCTTTATGATCCCGAGGCCTACAACGTTTGTCGTACCATCTAACGGTATGCTAATCTTTTATGAATAATTACGTTGAATTACACTTTTTAGGTTTTATTAATTTTTGAGATGAAATGACATTTTTCTTAAAGAAATCTTCTCACATCAATTTTCTGATACCGAATGGAATTTGGATTGAAATTGAATGTTTATTTTGAAAGTTGAATACTTTATATTGGATCTTTCATGATTTGGGTGGGTATATGATTTCTATCTAGCGAGATGTGTTCTTTCTATTCCCGAGGCTTGGCGAGGGGATAGTAAACACAACACGAGTTTGATATAAATCATTAACCTTTGCAGATCATGAGAGTTTCTTTTTATCACATGTTTACTACGTCTTTTGTTAAATCTTAATGTTTTTCTGTAAAAATTATTAAATTGTAAGCCGCATGGCATATTTACTGCAGAACGTCACAACTTTACGCATGGAAAAGTTTCCTTAACGATTTAACAAAGATGCTTTAACATTTTATTTCCGAAACTATTTTTTTTTTATCAATTCATGAAAACAATGAATAAAACGACAAAAAATGATTCACAAGTACAACTCCACACTTTTCAACTAAATAATGTTTGTACTTTTATTCTATGTCAATCAAGAACCATAACTATGAAGTCACATGACGTAAGAATACAGTGTAATATCACCAATTAATCCCATGAGTGATATCCACCGCATACTGAGCTAAGCATGTGATAAAATTATTTATCTAACGTAAAATTTGCATCAATGTACCACATGCATGGCATCATTTTCGCATATATCCTCTCGTTCTATTTTTGTTAACACAGCTATAAAATAAACAAAATATCCCATATATTTTAATACCGTAAAATCCAGTAGGACAGTCACAAGTACGCAGTTTAAGGTTGTATGTCCCGTTATTCTTACATTCACCTTAAATAAATGTTAAAATAAATCTTGTAGAATTAGTTGTATTTAAAGATACATAGACAATGACCTTTGTCACTCTAAAAAACTTAAACCCTTATTTACTAAATATGTTGTTATCATTCTGTACCGTTAATATTATGAAGGTTAATAGCAATAAATTGTCTTTTTAACACTTTTATACACGATTTGCAAAGGAAATTTGCTCTACAAATTGATGGATTATATTATAAAACATGCCTTTTAGACAATATAAGATAGCGTATTTTATATAATCTTTTATTCCTATTGATTAAAATTAAGAATATAACATAATCATATTGAATCAGCTGTTTATTAAAACTCACCAGTTTTGGGTAAAGAATAAGCGTAATGAATGCCTTTGTTTTCCAAAGCGTTCTTTTGATAAAGCTGAAATCAATAAAAAAAAAAATGCAATTACGGACCATTTTCATTTGGTAGAAAAATATCGCTTTGAAGACTTTTTGTGATCGGCTTCGGTCGATCACTATTGTGTCCATATGAGGCATCCGACAAATGCGTCCACGTGCGCACACATTCCGCTTGCATAAGTAGTTCTTATTTAAAAACTTGAAGCGTTGGTTTAGTTTTTATATAACATTTCACTCAGTTTTATTTTCAATTCATTTACCTTAAGAGATGCAAACATACATTAAATACAGTTCGATCTGTTTATTAACGAATGCACATTTTGTCTCACGCGTAAGAATTTCGATCGAAAATCATTCAGTAATGCAGTTGACCTCGATGAACTGACTTCGATCATGAGAAGATGCTCCATGAACTGACCTCGATCTATTGATGTTGCATAATAGTAGCATAAACAAGGTTACGTTATGATGCGACCTCAATAACAAGTTATGGTGGCATTCAAATTTTTTTCAGTCGCATTAAATTATTTTATTACAACTCTTTCTTTGTATACGTGTTATTGCTCTTTGAAGAGCCCTACTCAGTATTCTGAAGAAGAAGAAGAAGAAGAAGAAGAAGAAGAAGAAGAAGAAGAAGAAGAAGAAGAAGAAGAAGAAGAAGAAAATACATTAATATTTAATAATTACGTTAAAAATATAAAACTACACAAGGAGTTTACGAACGGCTTTCCCAAATTTATTTCAAAATTAAATTTGTTGACGATTTATAATGATGAAATTATGGTATACAGATTCAAAATAATCTATGTTTTGTAAAAATTCTGTCCTTTTTTAATTATTTTACATCAAACTGATCATGTTGCTTGCTTCTAGCTATCTATATATCATTATTTCCGATCATTCCTTTAAATGGAATACTTGTTGCAGAGCTTACCTACGTTGATGAATCGAGGTAATCTTATTACATAATACGTAATGTCTATGACCTAGTTTAATAACCATGCATATTGCCTCACTATTTCTCTTTATAATCACTAATAAATTAATAGAACAAGTTTGTAAAAATTACCGTTTCAAAGATTCTTCTCACATGCTGATGAAATGTTAATTTTTGAAAATTTAGTTAATTTTTGAATGTGGATTAAAGTAAGTAAGTTTCTTAATGTGAAATAATACCTTGATGATAGCAGGCTCGGAGATAGGTCCCGTTGTATACAAGTACTCAAAAAATTTATAATGCCAGTAGGTGTTGGCAAAATTGACCGGATTTTTACTCTCATCCGTGTTCTACACCCAGCTGCTTCCAACATGGCTGACGATAACGGGGACATGATCTTTATCGTACATCTCTTTTGTAATGAAAAAGTCAAACTGTAAGAGAGAGAGAGAGAGAGAGAGAGAGAGAGAGAGAGAGAGAGATACGGGGAATAAAACGAAATAAAGAGTTAAAGAGAAATAAAAATTCAAGGTAACGAGTGAGAGAGAGACAGATAAAGAGAGAATGAGAGTTAGAATGATAAGGAATTTAATCTTGACTATAAATTAACAATGCCTGGATATTAGCTTGACATAATATCTGAGTTGAACATATTTTATTGACTAATGATGCCAAAAGGATTGGACACAATTTCCAGAAACTTAGAGAGTCCTCTCCTTGTACATAATATATTACAATTACAAAATTACAATGCCATACGATGCCAGTTAACATTTATAACAGTTATAGTACACTTAATGAAACACAAATAAATAATTAGTTTTGAATGCTGCAACACTGTGCAAATCTAGAATTAAAATTAGTATGGATAAGAAAGTTATGCAAATAATTAAAAAAAACTTACATAAATCTTCCACACTTTTGTATAAATGTATGAACTTCTTTAAATATTTTTATATTTTCATCATAAGATCAAGTTTTGTCACATCAAAGTACATCAATTGTATTCAAAAAGTTCAACGATAAAAGGTCATACAGAAATGATTGTCTTAATTCATAATGAATATTTTTTTTCAAACGAAGAACAAGTAAAGAGCACCTTCCAAACTTCCACATAAACGCATTGGGTTGGCTCAAATGTTACATCGATAAAGGTCAAAATTGAGAACACAGCTATGCCTTAATTTCGTATGAATGATATTTTAATTTTTTTTACCAAAATAGAAAGTATCTTATCCAGCGTTTTCTCTTTTCAAAATCAATAGGTTAATAGCAGGGAAAACTATCAGATTAATAGACTTTTTTGTATAATAACGATGATTATTGACAGTGAATACATCTTTACTTACCTATGAAGTTATTTTCCATTATCCACCAGTTAAACCAAATTTGTATATTATATGCTCCTTTCGGTATCTCAATCATGAGAGTTTTATTACCTGCAAAAAGTGTTTTATCTACATTGAAATATTAGTAAAACCCTTTTTTGAAATTGTGTACAGGATGACAATAATTTTTTTATACTTATCAAAACCCATTAAAAAGACATTAGAGCATTCTATCTGGCATTGGTTAAAAGTTAATTTCAATGTTACAATATAGAATGAATTTTCATCCCATTAGATACGGAGGGGATACGTATTAAAATATTGTAACACTTCCGTAGGGCTACAGTCTTGTTGTTTTGAAATTAGGCGGCACTACCGGTATATCTACATGTAATTGTACTACAAAGGTAAAGTTAAATGTCGCGAAACAAGTTACCTTCTCCAGGTATACCCGTGAATGTTCCCTGTATGACGTCACATGTGGACCCATCCCCACCACAAACACCACATTCATCAAACTCTTTTGTCCCTCCCAGGAAAGCATCGTCGCACCCAAAGATCTAAACATAAAGATATATCATAAACATGCAAGCATTGAAAAAAAAAAATCTAGAAACATTGAAACAAAAGGTGAATTATAAGTACATGTGTACGTGCTTTCAGTACTAGTTAATATATAAGCTATTTTTGTTTTTTAAGTTCTATAAGCTTATTATCTCAGGACGAACGTCTTTCCTGGATTTTATTCCTGTTCTAATTCTTCCTGAGAAGATTCATCGAAAGCAACTACAAGCTTTTTTTACGGAAAAATTTAAATAATCGTTTTATGTGTAAGTAAATAAAGTATGAGTCTCGAACCCAGAAATAGTTAGTCTCGCATTCAATATTGCTAATGCTTTTTTAGCATCGAAAAAAAAGGACGAGTGGTCAGATCCGAATTACTAAAAACAATATCGAAACAATTTCATAAATATATTTTTTTACTTGCCCTGCAATTTCCTTCCAAACAAATAGGAGTGAGACCTTTCTTTCTTGGCCAAGGTGAGCTCATGAAATCCATATAATTAATTACTTTGGCATCGCATGGGGTACCGTGCGGCATTAAGCCGAATCTTGTAAAATATGGCGGTTTGAAATCACCCACTTCTTTACATCTAACTTCACACACATCATTTCCTAGTAAAAAGGGTGAAATGGGATTACACCATAATAATTATTTTATTTAATCAGCTGTTCATTACTCATTCTAAATTATTTTATGCCGTTCAAAAAACATGGAATAATGGGAGTTTATCTGACATATTTATATAACAAATAATGAGTAAATATTTATGAAGCGTGTTAAGAATGCGTGGCTATTTCTCACCAGAATGACTGTATCTATCCCCCGTTGAATTATACTCTGACGAATTCAACACTTTTTTTTCAAGCATTGTAAGACAGGTTTCTGAAGCTCTCTGTTTAATCAGATAAGTCTGTTTTGGACTATCATCGAAACATGGCTAGAACAGAAAAAAATCAAATCATTATATTATTGGTAAACCGCGTCTCTTTGTTTTCTTTACTGGTTTCTCTATGCGTTGCAGTGGCACTGCAGCTAGACATGTTACACTAACCTCTGGATTACAAATCTCGGCTTCATTCGCATTGCTCTCCTCTCCTTCACAGCCCGGGTGGTT
The DNA here is from genome assembly GCA_015776775.1 of Magallana hongkongensis. NCBI lineage: Eukaryota > Metazoa > Mollusca > Bivalvia > Ostreida > Ostreidae > Magallana > Magallana hongkongensis. The sequence continues at coordinate 1,522,542 of VIAA01000014.1, read as the reverse complement.
TATTGGGCTGTCAATGTTAGATAATGATGCATTTACATTGGTATAAACGATGTTTGTGGACTATGCAGTTAAACTTGAAACTTCATGAAGGTTAAAATATTCCTTGCAGTTCATTTATATCAAATTCCAATTATACGCTTCACTGAATTTAATAAACAGTTGACCAAATGCTAGTCTGGGCTTTTTATATGTTTTAATAATATTCAGCAAATATAAGATCATAACCGTGCATGAAAATAAGAAAATATCACTTTGGATTGTTGCATCTTTGGCGGCTGTATGTTACCCCCACCCCACATGTTCTGGAGCAAGACTACCACGCCCCCCAAGGACCCCACCCTCCTGGTCTGATGATTTTAGGGGTTTGCCTGGCACCCTCAAACGTGGTACAAGTTTGTTTAAAGCAAATCTATGAAAAATGTTTAACCAATACATAATTTGAAACAAGAAAACTAAACAATCTCACGAGAAAAGAAAGGATGTTCAACATTTTTTCTTTGAAAATCAAATGAAAAAAAAAGTGTGATATCATCTCCGTCCTAAAAAATAATTTTTTCATCTTTTAGACAAAAACACAAATAAAATCAAGTTATCCTTTTTACAAGTGAATTCTCTGATTCAACGTACTTTCCCTTCCCCACAGTAAGAGCCGGGTATGTCCTGCCATTAATGGTTAAACACCCGGCCGTATAGGGCTCCATCCGTAAGATTCACACAACTGTAAGCCTCGCAGTGCTACCAAAAATGGACGTATAAAAATTCTATGTTTCATAATCTACATGCTTCCTAATTAATCAAACTTTAATAATTAGGATGGACGGATGGTCAGTGAATTAATTATCAGATTTACCTTGGGAAAAATCCAATTATATAGTCTGAAATTGCAAAAGACCGTTAAGCCATCTTAACTGCGACAAGGAAGAAGACTTTGCTTGTGAAGACTTACCGTGTAATACTCAAACTTTCTGAAAAAGAATTTTGGACCGTATCTATTCTCACATATGTCATCCGAACTGTATTCCTGACCTAATTTAAAAATATTTTATCAAAAAGTTAATTATTTACATATCAAGTTGAAAATGTGGCTGTAGGTTTCTTTAGAAAAGGATAAATAAAATCATATTCGTAATAATACAAAATGTAACTAAAAAAATAAAAATGATTATTCTGATATGAATTAAACAGTAGGGAATCATTCTATGAGTATTATGAGGTGATAATTTCAGTAAGAGCGTGATCAAACCAATGAAGCCCGAAGGACTTTATGATAGATTTGACCATGCCCCTTTCCCCCTCCACCGAAATTATCACCTCATAATAGTCAAAGAATGATCCCTTATTACTTATATTAATATAATTTTTAGCAACTGTACGATTAAACATAAGAATATTGACATATTAATGTGATGTCCTTTAATTTTGCAAACCCTGTTGCGTGCCAACGATTCGTCATTTGAATATACTGGACTGTGAATACAAAATCTATTTGTAGTGTTATCACAGACAAAGGCACTGAAACATGTAAATTATGAATAAAACTTTCAGTAATTGTAGGATTTAATATTAGTTTATTGTTTATGCAAACCCCGAATGCGCCCCAACAGTACGTCTTTAGACATTATTGGACTGACAGGTACATAACAAAATTATCACAGACATATACATTGGAAAATGTCAGTATCAGTCATTTGACTTTAGGACCATGATGCTTTTTGATATACTAGTTAAGAATAGATAAATTAGTTATTTACCAATCAAAGATGAGCTCAGCTCAGCTAAAGCTTCAGCTTCTCTGAACACACATTGTGCTTTCTCAAGCCTGTATCAAAGAAAAATGATTTTCCTCATTTAATTAATACATAATTTTATATATACACATAAAATATTTTTATTTTATCAGTTATCGAATTGAGGTTTGTGTTCAAAATGGTATGCATTAGACGATGATGCAGGCGCAAAGTGACTTTCAGACAACATGGTAAACGGAAACGTCCATATTGCATACATGTGTAATCAATTAATCAATCACACTATCACACTATCAATTGCGATCAAAAAATGATCAATCAGATACTTTTTTATGAACCCCTGTTTTCCAGCAGTGTGTTAAATTCTTCGTAAGGAATATGAGAGCTGCAGTTGGCGTTTAAAAAATTGACATTATAAATGTAGGGTTACCGTAAAAGATATGTTTAATAAATGTTAGATGAAGGGTTAGGTTCGTTACGTTACATGAATTGAAATAACAATGATATACTTGTTTGTACACACAATATCATAGGATACGCTCGTTTTGTAGTATTATAACTCTGTTTATATTTACTTTCTATCTATTTCTAGAAATACCCACTGAAGAAAGTTATGAAGATCGTTGACGCTACATGAACTACATCCTGCGCCGTATCCTCCCATGATACCTACGTCACTTCCGTAACACCTGCCCTCGTCATGGTTCATTCCCAAGCTAATACAAAAATAAATTTTAAAAATTCCAAAAACATCGTCTGCACAAAGTTAAAGTCGCAGTAGGTGGTGTATTATCATAAAGGGATAAACTAGTTCTAACTTATGTCCAATTTCATGTGTAAGGGCCTTGTAGCCGGTTATAGACCGTTCAGCGTCGACAGAACATGTATAGTCAGTGCAGGCACAACCGATATATGCCATTCTACTATAGTCTGCAGGCACCCTGAACAGTTTCAAAAGTACATTAAATTACCAATTATAAGGCATAAGTATACAAACACACCAGAGACGCTTGTAAAATTCTGCTTATAATAAAAGAGATGTTTTTCTTCAATAAAAACATGCTCTTACGCCTTTCCAAATTTTTGCGTGTATCTATATGGTACTTACGCTGTACGAGCACATCTGATGTCATACTTTTTAGAAACGTTTCTTGTACCCTGACATAAACTGGAGAGGCTTTCATGTAGCTTTTGTGATGTTGTAAAATCTCTACAATAGAATAAGAAATACATGTAAAGAGATATTTTGAAGTTGAAAAGATTACTGTCTAACAACTAGTCATAAAAGAAAATACAGATGACTTACCGGATTAGTCTCCCAAAACTCAAGATTCTTGATCTTTAGTTTGATGTTGTATCCAAGTGTCTCAAATCGAGATACCTCCATTTGCGCCTAATGAACAAAAATATTATGACATAAGAAATTTGTTTTCTTTGTCTGTTTGTATCTTTACTTTTGTTTTGGCTGTTTGTTAATGAACCTGTCTGACTGAAATTTCATGTATATTACTTAGTTGTCAACTCCCGCTTAGTGGTCCTTAGTGGAGGTTCCACTTCATCATTTGTTGATGGAAGCATATCTGTTAAGATACGAATATGTCAATATAAAGTCCCGTTGTTAAATGTTCTTATAGTATTTGCATTAAAAAAAATACAGATTTATTTAGATTTCTTTGATATATAACTTCGTATTTGGTATGTTAATGTATTTATATTATTCGTTCACATCAAATGTTATTTAACTTAACGTTATCAAACTATAATATAGCGACATATATGCCTCCAAAAAATATATGCGCTTCTCACAGTTACACTTAAGTGAGATGGACATGTGTTCTTGGGGATTTTCTTTATTGCTAATTATATGAAAATTGATTTAAAAAAAAAAAGTTTTATTGAAGTTGTGTGGTATGAGGATGTCATGCAACTTAATTTACTTACGAGGTTAGCTACAGCCAGTGGAATACTAATTTTAGGTCAACAATGATTACCCAATTTATTAAAATACAAGATAAATAGAGAAGGCAAATATTGCTTGTGACATGTACGTAGTTTTTTGATATATCTTTATGATAAAGCAGAGAAAAGCAAAAACAAAAATAAAAACAAAAAAAAACCCACAAAAAACAAACATGGAACTTGCATCAAATTTACTTCATGTACATGTTACCAAAAATCCGACCGAATATGCGCCTTTGTCACATTTAATTAAATTAACTGTAAATAAAACCGTAACACCATTATTTTTCGCTTATTTATTTTGAAGTTTCTCCCTTTTTTTTAAATACATACGTAAACTTTCTCCGAGAGAATAACTGTTGATCCGATAAAGGAGAAAAAACTGACTTAGAAATAGGGATGTTGAATATTATTGCATCGTAGAGAGAAGTAATATTCATTTCTGTAAATAATGTAATTAAATTTTAGGTTACATTGCGGTGTCTGTATATCAGGAGTAAAATTTAGACGCTCACTTATGCATAAATTCTCCCGATGATCTTTGATAGCTGATTATTATTTTAAATGTTCAAGTCTACTCGTATTATCAAATATTATCAGCCCTGAAAAAATTTTCATAGATGCCATCAATTTTGGCTATTTACCAAATTTTGACAGCACGAAACAAATTCAAACTTGCACATAGTCTTCAAAAAAATAGAAAGATTTATTTACAGAAGTTACGTGTTTTTATGCACGTTTTTACATACATTTCCTTACATGAATCACGAGTACATGTAATACATAACAATCCATGCTACCCTGAAAAATTGAACTCGCCATTAAATTTCTCATTGTTTAAACCCCTGTCACACAGGAGCTGCGTCCTCACAGCGATCCCGCTGCGTATTTGAATAATGTAAAACGCCATGGTAAACGAACTAGAGTCTTCTACAGCGCCGTAACAACTCAACGGCATCTTCGTTCGCCGCGGTGGGATATCCTAGCCTAGAACATTTTAGAACGCCATGCGACGGCGCGCACTTTGAACATGCACAAAGTACGCGCCGTGGCTCTGCGTTCCGATAAACACGCCGTAGAAGTGGAGTACGGTCGCCATGACAGCACCGTAAAGTCTCCAACAGCGTATGTGCACGCAGTCAGCGCGCAGAGTACGCTGTGGATGCGCGGTAAAAACTCCTAGCACGTCATGAGCGCTCGGCGGATACCCAGCGAGAGGGCAGTCAATCGCCAAGTAGAACTCTGTGGAAACGTAGTTGGGAGCTCTGTAAGAATGCCTTTCTGAATTTTCCTTGCGATCCTACGGCGATTCCATGAATTTTACAACGCCGTGAACACGCCCTGGGAACGCAACTTTGTGTGACAGGGCCTTAAAAAGTTTTCAAAACAATTACACAAACTGTGTTCGACAAATAGTTTTCCTAAAACATTTTCTTCCTGTCTTTATACAGGCTTTCAATCACAGCACGTTTTTATAACAAAAGCAAAAGTGAAATTTTAGTCATTAGTCATTATAATCGTTTGACACCAAATCACATAAATTTTCATCTCGCAGCAACAACGGAAGACCTACTCGTGGCTTTGCCACGAGCTCTGCTCTAGTTTTTTATACAATTGAATAAAAATAGGTAGGGATTTTAAAACTAATAGGGGAGATTTGGACTGGAAGATTTATAAACAATTGTCAATGAAAACTTAATGCTCTGAATCTATTTAATGCCACTGCCACTTATAAACTGTATTTCATTTTTAAAGGAGTTTAGAAATGTGTATTATTTTCATCATTAAGAAAATCGCAATCATAGTGAACAATTTTAAGAGATGTTTTTTTTTCCAGAAATAGTCAATGGCCCATAATTCAAAAAGTATGTCATTGATCTACTTTTTTGAAAGTAAACAATAACCCATTATCAAAAGGTCTATAACACACAATAGATTGTTTTTCATTATCATCAGTGGATTAAGCCTAAACGTAATCCTTAAATGGTGTGTTAGAAGAAGGTAAGACCACGTAGTTCGCCTGATATTTAGTTCATTAAGACAGTCTAAACTCTTAGCATCCAATAAAATCACACGACCTGGCGAGTTTATTAGCCGTTTAATAGTGTTAGTTTATCATAATTAAATACAATATAAATTTGCCCAAAAGTATTCTAACTTAAAACGGTTTTTTTTACCGATTTCACTTACAAATGATAAAATAATCTTGTACCATAGCAAAGAGCATAATGATTTGTTACTCTCTTCAGCAAAAAAGTCAGAATAGAACTAATCAAAGAATAATGCAAACTTCCACCATCCTTTAAATGATAAACTGATGGTATTATTCCTGAATAGTAATAAAGAAATTGCAAGTTTGACCTTTAATATCACATCTTAATCGTCTTTTAAAGTTGTAACGGGTCAAATAGTTACAGTACATAAAAATCTTAGTATATAGTAAACAAGTAATATCTGACCTTAATGGTGCACAGCAATGTTAGGGTCTACTTTGTTGTCACATCGATTCGAAAGTACCATAAATGTTAACAATGACAATACATAAAACAACCAATTGAAAAAAAATGCTAAAATTAAACTAATTTGAATCTTTGCTAGTCAAGGGTTTTCGGTGCACTTCACTTTAATTTAATGCAGCATGTAACTTTTATTTAAAAAAATGTATTCATTTTTTTTTTACGTTTGATGTGTTTGACAACAAGAAGCCTATATTAATCCACTTTTCACATGGGCATAAACTAGACAATTAATTCTTATCTTTTAATTATATAAATAGAGGGGATGTTTAATTTAATTAAAAGTTGTGCTGCTTTGATAAAATATATATAATGAATCACGAAATTTGTGGGAAAAAGCTTTTAAGAGACGATTTGTATCCAAAGCAACAACACTTTTCAGCATCTGCAGGATAAATAGATTTGTAACAATATGACAACACGCATATATATATATATATAGAGAGAGAGAGAGAGAGAGAGAGCAGACTGAATAAAATCAACGTACAACACCAGACATCTCTAAAGTGTCGGATCTAATGTATAGATACTATACCAGTAAACTGAATTTATAAAGCATCGAAAATTAGACAGCGAGTTCCTACATAGGATAAAAACAAAGAAAATCTTGCAATACCACTAACACAACTTAATAAACTATATTATTGTTTCTTTATTAGTGTTAGTTGTAGTGCTAGATTTTGTTTCCCATGGGTTAAAAGTTGCACATCGTCTCTCAAGTCTCAAAATTACTGTTCTATCATCATTTACATAAAGTATAGATGACGATCTAAAGTTCAAAGTTCATCATTTTTTTTTGTATTTTACATCATTTGTTTTTTTTTTGCATTTGCAAGATATAACGACACGGTAGTCGAGCATTTCCAAGATTTAAGATTACATGAATTCATAAATACGCAGTATTACCCCTCTATCTCCTATTACCGCCATATAAGCTATTACTCTCACCTCTACACACCTCTTAAGGCGGAGATTACTTTTCATTTTTCGCCGCAATTAGGTATTTTGTTCATCAAAAAACGATACATTGAACGGAAAGAATTGCAGAATCGCGGTGTGAAATAAAACAAATGACAACAGCTGCACGGTGAGAAAAATCTATTGAAAAGCAGATGAAAACAGACTGAAATTCAAGCACACATATGTAAAAATTGTTTAAATAGCTGTGTTTCCTATTGTATACTGTTATACCATCGGACATTTCCAAACCATACACTGTAGTACATATAGATTTAGAAAACAAAGTGTTTCATGTAGAAACTAATTAAAAACGACAACACGTGTTATTATTTTTTTTTTGGTTTACTACCACTTATTTACCATGGTGTAAGAAGTGCGGCCGTTGACTATAATGATGCAGACGTTTTGCAATTTGTATGAACGACACAAGTGTTCAATAAACACGCAAAATAAGACATCACTATTTAAATGCAGATACCTTTGCATATCTTTCAAATAATATACTTGTTTGACTTTCCATTGATTGTAGATTTTTTTTACTAGTACTTCTTAAAAACATTGCTACAAAATGTAGTTCATGCATTTAGAAGTCTATGCAATTTGGATGTCTCATTCGGAAAGCAACCGACCGTAACTTTCTCAACTTGTAAAGCGATCTCAGTAGCAGCTGAGAGTCGATCAAACATAATATGGCGATATTATAATTTATATTTTTATAAGTTTATGTCAGGATGGAAAATAAACCAACATAATTTTTAATCAATCAGAAATGTTATAATGAACATTTATGTATGCAATCTTTATAGTTCATATTGCATTCAGTAACGTAAATTCGCATTTTGCATAAAAAACCTAAATCATAGCAAGTAAGGGTTCCTTAAGAAATGAGTCTTTTCTGGTTTTCGACTTGTCAAACGTAAATTTGGTTAACTTTACATTATATCAAGATGAAAGGAAATCTAAGTAGTGTATTTATATTTGTTATTTACAATTATACAATTTGGCATAGAAATAGTAATGAATGTTAAGAATCTAACAAGGACAGTATTTGGCGGAATATTTGCGTAGGAAAATATCACGTTTCGAGGAGGGGTTCTTAAGGACTGAGTCGTCTCTGGTTTTCGACTTGTGAAACGTAAATTTGGTTAACTGTACATTATATCAAGATGAATTTAAGAAATTAAAATAGTACTTTTTTTTTAAATTATACAATTTGGCTTAGAAATGGTAATCAATGTTTAGAATCTAGCAAGGACTATACTTTGGCGGAATATTTGCGTAGGAAAATTTCACATGTTTCGCAATTCCGAATTTCTCTAGATTAATGAGTCTGTTTTAGCATTTTAAAAACAATAACATAAATATTGGATTTTTTAACTAATATGAACTATTAAATAATACTTAGGTTTCAGAATATGCTTTTAAAATATGATTTGCCTATCAAATTACATTTTTTATAAGCTTTTAAAGCGCCCATTTTATACATTAATTTGTGTTTAAAATCACTAAAGTCAGTTTTTCTCTCTTCTTAAATGGTTAATATATTAGCTTTTCTGTATCTATATCTTTACATAAATTCTTCGTAAAAATAAAAAAAAAATATATTGGAAGCATAAAAAAAAAATCAAAATATCCTAAAAATCTAAGAAAATTAGAGCTTAGCAATATCAAATTTAGTTTCAATATTTATTACAATTTAGTAGTATAAGCTGATAGACATTCTGATATAATGTCGTTTTACTTAAGAATAGAATCTTCATATCTTTAACAGATGTCAACTTAACTGCAAAGAACTACGTATACATTTATTTTTATCACTCTTTAAGTTAGGAAAAAGGTAGTGACCTTGACCTGATCTTTTTGCGAAAACAATGGGGTCAAACTTGATTAAAGTGATAGAATCATTTGGGTATATGATATGTTTTACTGTGTCAAAATTTCATGGATTTCTTACAATATGAAGTTTGTTTGATAACGAGAAGACTCCTTTATTAAGGCCTAAAAAGCCACTATTTAGCAACCATTTCCTGGTAAAGTATGTGATTTGCCAATAAACGATTAAAAGTTTCAGTTCAGCATGGCTAGAGACTGAGATATGTGCAAATCTACTAGTAGGCATTGCTTAGTTCATTATTGATCAAAAACAAACTTGTATCTTATATCTTATCGGAAAGAAGCCTGCTGACATAATTTTAAATGTAATACAACTTTTTAAATCATTGTTGGGTAGAACGTAAAGATGATAAATAAGGAAGGAAAAAAATCAGACTTTCAGTTTCTGAAGTTGTGGTAATCCCATTGCTGTCAATTCGACTTATCTGGTTACTATTAAGGTACCTACATGAGTGCAAGGTATAATCATTTATGAGTAAAACACGGTTTTAGATAATAAAGTATGAAGAGAAGCAATTTAAGTTTGTATGCTATATTTCACACGTAGTATATTTCATTGCTATGCACCTATTTAATGAATATATTAAAACTATTTACAAAACTTTCATTTCTGAGTTGTTTTATGTACAAGATCATTGATTTTTAACTGAATTTGTATGATTTTTTAAAGAAAAGTTGGGGATGGAAGGGGTGGGTTTAATGGCATGCGGTTCAATGAGTGCGTACTAAACACGCCTTTATATGCACTGTTGTTGTTGATAATCAATATATAGTAGTATATAAAGTTAAATGAAGTTTGTTGTCCTAAACACTCAGAATCAAAACTTAAAGTCACTTAAAATCAAAACTTAAAGTATGTTGTAATCGAGAATATTCAATTATACGTTCTTGCAATTTGCAACCAACCGTTGTTGTTTAACATTATTAATAAGGGAGAAAAGAAATTGCCGTACAATAACCATAACATATAACTCAATTAATTTTTGTAAAAAATAGACAAAGGATTAGACTGAAGAAACATCATTCATAATCGTAAAATCAATAAAACTCAACCCTGTCATACCTTGGACAAATAAGTTGAATGAGACGGCTAAATACAGCACCGCTTTTTATATTCTTAACAAATAGCTGGATGTATATATTTTCTATTGTTAAGTTTGGTAAATTTTCATATTTACTCTACCTGAGTGGTAATAATTCGTTTAAGATAACAATTATTATATCATCGGCTTTACAATTTATACTTGATGGCTGGGTAAATTGTCACTGCAGATTTCTGGCACTGGGTTACTATAAGTTTTCGGAATCATGTGCCTCAATTTTATGCAGATTTACAACATCGTAATTTTGAAATCAATAACTCAGATATATACACTGCTGGTGACACTAATTCTGCTTCCTACACTAGTCTCACCGTTCCTTACTATTATCACTGTTATTCAAGTAAGAACGTTTACTACATGTGTGGCAGGTTTAACAGAACATATGTTTCAAAACTTTAATTTGCTTTTTAACCTTTTTACGCAATCCTGCATCTAAAATGATGGACTCTGGTTTAGTTTCCATAAGATCCCCCTTTTAGCAAATGTAATCCTTGTTTGTAACTCTGTATTCTGTTATTGATGAATGTTGAAAGAATGTGTGAACCTTAGCACATCAGGTGATATTCATTTGACTTAAAATATGTATTCAGTGGAAGATAAAAAAAAGGTTTGTTCCCATAACCTTTTCACAAATTCCGCTAAGAGAAAACACATATATCCGTTGAAAATACTTAGTGAAAATTGATAAGGTAATGAAAGGAAACATTATTTAGACATCTTATATCCTTTTACTAAAATATAAACAAGGTGATATGCATACATTAATAGTACAAAGTTTGTTAAATAATAAAATGTCAAATAATTTCAGCCAGTAAATAACAGCTCTTTATGATTATAAACGTTCTGTGATGAGATAGGTCCTTAATCACACAACAATAGATAAATGAGATCAGGCAGCAGACCTTAACCTTGAACTGGTTCCATTTCAGCTGATTTCATTAAAAATGACGTCGAACGTTGTGTAACTCCTCTTTGTCATTTGATACCAACCAGTCGCCACGGTCAGAGTCATGTTTGAATAGATTCATTTCTGCAAAAGGATTTTAGGAACAACAGGCCCACAACCACCAGCTCATACCACGCAACAAGCAGTATTGTTATTTATGCAATAAACAGCTCTAGTTGTCCCACCACTTATTAAGGTATTGTCACAAGGTATGTAACACACTATGGCATACCCAGACACCAAGTGCCTTGTTCTTGACATGGTTATTTATTTTATTCGAAATTAGCAGTTTTCAACAATGTCTATGAAACCAAACTATTCAGATCGGCTTTTTATTGGTAAGCATTATTACCGGCGAAAATGATCTATCAAAACGCAACACTAGGCTTAATTATAAGGTTTTGCATTTTGAGCACATCTTACTCCTGTACAAAAAAACGCAATGTTCTACACCCAAATATTTCAAAATTATCAAGCTGAATATAGGAACTACTAACACATTACCAATGTTCTGACTTTCAGGTCATTATGGATTATTTGCAAAGCCGCTAAAATAAACTAGGTTCACGTTTTTGGCATGTTGGGTCAAACATTAACTCGTTATCATTTTAATGCCGCTCTGTTAATTATGTTTAATACTCTTGTTCCACGTGGTATTGACAACCCAACCGTGACAAGAAAATCATTCATTTTGCATAAAGACAGCAACGATTTTCGCTCAATAAGGTTTGATTATTATCATGTTTCTGGTCGTTGGTTTGCAAAAACATATCGTTCTAACATTTATAATCTAGTTTATTGATGTGCAGCTCATGGGCTTTTTATTTCTATCATTATATGATATTAAATTGATCTTTGTTTTTATGTTACACGTAGTTGTGTGGATATTAAGAAATGAGGCTACAAGACTAACATCTAGCATTTAATCACGATGAGGATTACCTAAATCTTTCATGATTCATTGTGAGGAAATTAATCTGAAGAAAAAAATCTATGAAATAGTTGACCCTTAATTGGCCTTGTTGATGCTTTGTGAAAACTCGTAGACGTGTTCTCAGCATCTTAAATAATGTATTCTCTTACCCGTCCATGTAATACAATTCTCTTCATGGATAAGAGTTACAGACCAATCAAGTAAGTATTGGATAGGGAACAAATTAGGTCTGTACCATGAGAAGATGGTATAAAGGTCAAGATCTAGAAAATGATCCCAAAGTGACTTTTTGGTGCTAGAACCATTATGACGTCAAAATTGATTTTGATGAATATTTTCCCGTATTTTACGGCTTTAAAACAATAACGTAGAGAATAAAACAATATGTCGACATTCTATATTTAATCATGTGAAAAGTAATCCCGGTACCTATATTCAATTTGACATCATTTTAAAGAGGTCAAGAGCTTGTTTACTGCCGTTTTTGGAGAGACTGAAGGCAATCTAGATATATTAGATTGGTCAAAAATGGACAAAACTCTTAGATTTGTTACTTTTATCCTTCATATTTCATAGAAAATGGTTGTTTAAAACATGATATTCCATTAGGTTTACCAACCATTTAAGCCCCTGTACACCCTATGAAACAAAGACAATGTTATGAAGCATCATTGAACGAATTTATATATTGAATTTCATAAACCTGTAGGCACCTTTCATTTACTAGATCTTGACCTTAAGTTGATGAATAACTTTAACACTTTGATTATGATGATGTGTTTATCATTCGGATGTAGATTATGTTCATGGGGTCAACATTTAAAAAAAAAACCAAAAAAAACCCCCAAAAAACAACAAAAAACCCCCCCAAAAAACAGATACAGTACCGATCAGACCCAACCTAACATCAGAGTAAACCCAAACTAAACCCCGGGTTTACTTTTTTGGTTTACTTGGGGTTTACTCTGGGTTCACTTTTTAAAATGTGGGTCCACTTGGGGTTTACTTTGGGTTTACTCTGGGTATTTTGAAATTGCTTTTGAGGTCAACTGTATGCACTGAATTGTGAAGCAGACTAGTATTTTAATCCTACTATCCTTCTGCCTGTAATTCCTACCCTTTGTATATTCCGAATACACAGTTAGCGTCTGTTTTCAGGGATAAACTTCTGGCCGGGTTTACTCTGTGTCACTTCTGGGTTTACTTTGGGTTTACTCTGGGTCTACTCTAGTAAACCCGAAGTAAACCCGGAGTATACCCAGAAAATAAACCCAGGGTTTAGTTGGGGTTTACTTTTTGTTAGGTTGGGTCTGATCGGTACTGAAGGTTCCTCCAATTCTCTTTTAAGTAAATGCACCTTCTGTGACACTTGAGTTTTTGGTGAACGCCTCAGTTTGACAGTTTGAGCACTCAGTTGGCAGTGGTTGGTGGTTGTCGTTTGTACTTGTATTAACGTGTACAGTTCCATGTGATAACTGACAGTTTATAATAACTATTGTATGTTTTATATTTCAGTGACGTCTGTGCATTTTAGGAAGTTAATACTTGTAAAAAGAATTCGGTTTTACTTGATAAAACATTATTTGTTAAATCATGTTATATGTTAAATTTTAAATAAAGATTTCAAACTTAAGGTAGCTCGAAGGTAACTGCTTGTGAGACACATACCCTAACAACTTGTCCGCTTGATCCATTGGGTTCAAAGTTTTATATCTGAGATTTATTTGAGATTCGTCTTCGTGGTTATGATGTTATGTAAATGTCTTTCAAACACAGCAGTGCTGATCAAATCAAGCAATGAAATTTCAATGTCAGAAAAATTATGCAACATACAAATTTTAGTTGTTTAACACATTTTGAAACTGTTCTCTTAATTTTTAAACGAATCAGACAAATTTATATTACTTAACCCAATAATTGAAAAGACAATTTAGACTCAGTTATAAAAATTATCAATATGCGTTCCAGCATTAAAACATTAAAGTTTTGATATTTTACAAAACCTTATGTTTTCATTATGACGTTACACTAAGTTATCATCTTACGTTGAGAACCAAAATAAAATTTGTTGATTAGATAGCAACACATATAACATGTAAACACTTAGTAGATATCATAATTACAAATATTTTAGTTAATATCAAATAAAAGCAATTTATGGAAGTCTGCAAAGAGAATAAATATGACCTTTTTTCTGTCTATGAAACTTAATCAATGCAGAAATAATTGATGTTTGGATCAATTATTGAAGACACAAAGTTTAAGTTTTAATTGTAAAAGTAACGCATTTTCTTTCATTTAGGGCAGAAGCATACCTAATAAAACAAATTGTGACTTTATAAATTACGTCTATGAAATGTCATCACTTGATAGTTAAGAAATTTTATAAAGTGTAATCAATCTTTTTGAAATATTTCATTTTAAGTCGCTATAGATTATTCGTATTTTTTTCTAAAAAGTGGAATAATTTTGCTAATACAGTCCACTTTTTACGTCTATTGGTATATTGATGTCAGCAAACCCGCCAGATACCTAAAAATGTACACTAGCGGATATTGCATTGGCTATTATTTTAAACACGCTATCAAAATTCCTCTTCTCCTAAACACAAGACTTTCCTCAAATTAAAGAATAAAATCCTGTAAAATGCATACATTTGTTATGATGTGAGACAAATGACAAAATGTAATTTCATCTAAAACTTTGTCAGCCGTTCAGGGAGGAGGATTTCTTGTTGATAGCAAACACACAACTTTCTCTCCGTCTCATTCTAATTATATCTCTTCGTCTCTCTCTCTCTCTCTCTCTCTTTTCTCGCTGTCTCTCTCTCCAAAAACTTATGTGTAATTAAAATAAAATGTTGCTTATTTTTACAAACAAAAACAAATTTGTCCGTAAGAAAATTTGTTTCAATTGACAGAAATCTAGATATATACTACTAAATATAATGAAATAGTCGGAAAACTGTCTGTGTATCTAACTTGTTCATCTCGGTTTTTTCTACACCCCCCCCCCCCTCACATTCCGATAGTATTCAACCTGGGGTGTATTTATCCCTTAGTATGTTTAAACTAGGGATGATTTCGCCCCGGTTGTGTAAACATGTGGTTAGTAAAGATATTATTTTTCAAAATAGGTTTTAATCTAACTAAAAATAACCAGTCTGGTTTAAGCAATGAATATCATTTTTTAGACAAAAAATGCAGGTATAATATTGATCAGCTCTAATTTAAATTTTTTTTTTGTACATTTTATGATTTCTTTTCAAAAGAATAAACTTCATAAGTATAGTTTTTTTTTACATTGTTTGTATATAGAAGAATTTATATTTATTTATATATGATCAAATATATAAGTGATGGGGTGAAGATTTGCAGAGAGTGCTTAAAAAAGCCCTTAAATTTTGATTGCATGTGTTCTTTAAATTGAAGTTTACGTACGTCATAGTTTTTTTTTTTTAAATTATATCTTCACATATCACTGGCGCTTGTATATACATATATAGTAAATGTAATTTTGAATTGAAGAACTCCGACACTTCATGCGGAGATATAGAGACAACAGAAAAAACCCCACCTATTAGGTACTATTGAAACTTTTTGTAAACCATCGTGAGTACAAATTTAATTGATAGACCATGTTCTCTAAAGGGACAACAACTCGAATATCAGAATCGCGCTGACTTGGGCTTTCGAAGGAAAAAGAAGGCGAGAAAGGCCAAGGAACACCTGGAGACGTACAGTGGAGAAAGAGAGAGAAGAACTGGACTGGAACAGTTCCAGTTGGAGAGAAGCACAGGTTGTTGCCAGTGACCGACGTCAGTGGCGTTTTTTCTTGCACGGCCTCATGCGTCCTCCGGGAAGTTACATGTAAAAGCTACAGTTAAGGTACATTTCATGAACATAAATACCTTCTAAACTGTTTTTTTTAAAAATCCATCCATCATTTGACCTCTATATAATTCTCGCCCATCGATATTATTAAACTGTTATCATTTTTTTTTGGGGGGGGGCATGTTTTTTTCACTTTGAAATATTGAATATGTTGTAATATTTTGTCTAGAAAAGACCATGATAACTAAAGGGCAATGACTAAATGACTCCCGTAATCTGCAGAAGCTTCTATAATTGTTATGTGTTTTTGGTGTTAAGAACGGGCTGCCGATGGCGTATATGATGTATCAATAGCAAATGTAGCAACCATATTATTGCACGTTCTATGTTTTTTATTGAATTATTAAATCTATTAGAATAGCATGGTTCGGGTCGTATTCATGTGTCACCTGCCGACATATATAAGCCTGCTAAAACTTAAACAACATTTCCATTCCTAAAAGATTTATATGGTCATCATCATTACACCACCAGTAACTAAGTGATATTTTTGGCAGTGGAATGAAACCGTGCAACAAACATTTCTACATGTCCGTGTATGTTGTATACAAACAAATTGGCTGAATAATACTTCTTAGGAATAATACACTAGAGTGAAAGACTTACAGCGTTTGAAGCTGTGATAACCCCTGAAATGTGTTGCCGTCAATCTTACTTATTTGATTTTCTTCAAGGGACCTACATAAGTAAAATAATAATAAAGTGATAGATATAAAATGGGTGACGTAAAATGACAATCTACCGCTAATGATGCAAACTTTTTATCATTGAGTGTTGCAGTTGCACCTTTAAATAATAATAAATTGTAAATTTGAATCAGAAAGCAGTGTGGCAACGCTTTATGAAAAAAATACGAACCTTGAAAACCGTTTTAAAAGTGCGTTCAATTTTTGACAAAAGCAACGCACTTTCATTTTTTATCAAAATGCGTTAAATTTTAAACAAGTCAACATACTTTTAAATAATTCAAAAGTGAATTGCAACATTTTTTTTTCAACAAGACCCTTTTAAAAAACTGTATAAATCTCAAAATACGGAATTCGTTATCCGTTCTGATTTCTTATCTAGTCATTGAAAATTTCTATTTAATGCAAAAAAAACTGTTTAATAGACTCTAGCATCACTGGAGAAAGAGAGTAGAGAATTAAAGCTAAATAACACACTTTGTAAAAATTGTATAAATCGCAAAATACGGACTTCATCCCTCGTTCTGATTTCTTATCTAGTTATTTTATAATTTCTATTTAATAAAAAAAACCTGTTAAATTTGGTCTAGCATCACTGGGAAAAGGAGTAGACAACTAAAGATACAGTCCAATTCCCAAAATATAAATAAATGAAATGATAACTTGAATAATGCACCCGTATCTATCCTTCCCAAACATCATATCAATTCAATAAACTTATATAAACAGATTCTAGTCATATAAATTGATTATTTTTCCCCATCTCTTTAAGAAGTAAATATTCACACAAAGTAAAAGTTGATTAGAAATTGAATGAACAGATGGCAGCTAATTGTTGCAGTCTATGTGATACCGTCATTCTGATAAACAAATCTCAATAAACCCTTGAACCGTTGTTCTTTATGTGTAAGTTGTTAAACTAACTTGCTTCGACAATCTTTGTCATTGCGAAATTGCTATCCATGATAACTTAAAATCTTGGGTTATTTTGTCAATGTAGCAACGAGCTTAAATATGTTAAACCAAATTATCATATTATCATATTTGACGGTCATAACAATTTCGACTGAACCCTGCACACTATTTGTTTTTCAAAATGCGTTAATGATGTAGACCATATAAACGCATTTGAAATATCAAATTGTAGACAGACAGACATACACTAGTACTAACGGCAGCCACTAAACCCGAAGATCACCCCTGCGAATGTGTTTGGAATGTTTTCTTTATCGTTGCTAATTGAAAAATCCAGTTAACTAGACTTCACCGAGATTTGTTCAATTCTTGTAAAATTCGATCGGAAGTATATGTGTTTGGATAATATTCTCAAAATACGTAAGTACTGGTCGTTTCTCATATCATATCCTACTTTGAACGATTTTTAAGATGTATATTTTATTTCACAACCTAGCAGTTATTTATATTAAACAATGATATTCAGAACAGAGTTATCGTTCGTGTTCAGTCACGTGAAGAGTGGTTGAAAATATAAACATTGTGTCGCTTAATAAAATCATAGCCATGTTTGATGCTTTTTGTGTGAAATACCATGTTTAAAAAAATGATTGTCTGTTTTGCATAAAAACTTAGTATATCGAGCTATATTTAAGGAACATCCTGCATAAAATAGTATAGTTTGTTTACTATTATTACTATTACAAGGTCAGGCGCGGATCGAAAATAAACCCTTAATGGAGTCTCTTCTAAATATGTTAATTGTTGCAACAGCAAAAACAATTTTGTCAAATTTATTTCTAGAACACATTTTATCCATCAATTAATGGAGATAAATTTTATGTTCAAAATCAATAAACGTCTATATTTTATATTTGACTGCGAGTACCTATATTTTATTAAATAGTCTATAAACATGAGGCACGATTTTTACACCAAAACTGAAAGGGTCAAATAAAAATACGTGGTCTAGAATTTAAATGACAATTACATTCGAAGGGGTGTGTTGCAACAACTATTGAAATAAAACCACTATTGAAATAAATTATTTCAATAGTGGTTGGGAATGTATTTCATTTGAATGATTCCTTTTCAATACATTTCCAACCACTTTTGAAATAATTTATTTAAATAGTGGTTGCAACAGTGCATGCATTGAATACCATTTCTCCGAAATTCGAAGGTGGCGGACATATGGTAATGACTTTTGGGGGAATATACGGAATATTTGTAAAGGCGGACATAACGTGATGATTTTTTCGAAAAAGTGGCGGACATTTCCTGATGGCGGACATAACGTGACGATTTAAAAAAAAAAAGGCGGACATTTCGTGATAGCGGACATAACGTGACGATTTTTTTCAAAAAAGTGGCGGAATATCGTGACAGCGGACATAACGTCACTCAACAATCAGAAATATTATAATAACCACATTAAATGCAAACTTCATAGTTCATGATACATTTGCATAAATTATAAAATGTCTAAAGGCCTAACGAATCCGCCATTGGTACACTAGACACCAACTTTTGTAAAACATCTGAAGATGAAAATAAAAGCGTTTATGTTTATCTTTTATATATTTATATATATTTAGTAAATAAAACAAATAGCAAAAACTACACGGAAAGAAATACCCAACGAAAGACATATCAAAACTGACTGTAATGCAAGCACACGTATTTCAAAATGGTCGTAAATTACTGTAGAACGTTTCCTATGTCATACTGTTATGCCATCGCACATTCACAAACCATACACTGTAAGTAGTATATGTAGATTGTGGAGTGACAGCATGAACTTAAGATAACAAAGTGTTTCTTGTAGAAACTGATAAAAACGACAACAGGCTTTTATTTTTTATTTATTTATCATTATTATTTTTTTTATTTACTACCGCTTTTTTTACCATGGTATATGAAGTGCAACCGTAGTCTATAATGATTTAGACGTTTTACATTTTGTATGAACGACAGAAGTTTTCGATGAGTGCGCAAAGTAAGGCAGCACTATCTTGATGTGGATACCTTTGCGAATTTTCAAATGATAAATTTTTTTTTAATTTTTTCATTGATTGTAGATTTTTTTTATTTCTTTTTTTTCAAACTTTGCTACAAATTATACTTCATCCATTTAGAAGTCTATGCAAACTGATTGCCTCGTTCGAAAAGCAACCGATCGTGACTTTTTCGACGTGTTAATCGATCTCATTAGCAGCTGAGAGTCAAACGAAAATAATATGGCAATCAAATACTTTAATAAGTTCATGTCAGCATTGAAAATAAACAAACATTATTGCTAATCAATCAGAAAGGTTATTATGAGCATTAATTCATGCAATCTTTTAATGGTGAAGTATGTGATTTGCCATTACACGATTAAAGGTTTCAGAACAGCATGGCTAGAGACTGAGATATGTGCAAATCTACTAGCAGGTATTGCATAGTTCATTATTAATAAAAAGAAAACCAAACTTGAATCATATCTTATAAAAAATAAGCCTGCTGACTACAACATTTTACATGCAATACAACTTTTGAAATCATTGTTGGGTAGAACGTAAAGATGATAAGTGAGGAAGGAATAGAAAAATCAGACTTACAGTTCTTGAAGTTGCGGTAATCCCTGAAAAGCGTCGCTGTCAATTCTACTAATCTGATTTGTATGAAGGTACCTAAGTACAAGGTATAACCATTTATGAGTAAAACACTGTTTTAGGTAATAAGGTATGAATAGGAGAAATGTTTACGAACGTATAATTTAGGTTTGTATGTTTTATCTAACACGTAGTATATTTTATCGCTATGCACTTATTAAATGATTTTTTAAAAAAAAATTACAATTTTTTCTTTATTTCTGAGTTGTTTTATGTACAAGACTATTGATTTTTAACTCGATTTGTAAGATTTTTGAAAGGGCAGTTGAGGATGGAAGGGGTGGGTTATATGGCATCCCTTTACCATGGGTGCGTACTAAAACGCCTTTACATTTGTACGTGCACTGTAATTGTTCTATGATAATCAATGTATAGTAGTGATATTAACATAAAGTTAAAAGAAATTTGTTTTCCTAAACAATCAAAACCAAAACCTAAAATCACTCAAGATCAAAACTTAAAGTATGTTGTAATCAAGCATATTCAGTTTTACGTTCTTGAGATTTGCAACCAACCATTGTTGTTTAACATTATTTATTCACGTAGAAGGGTAATCTACCGTACAAAGAAAAAACCATAACATACAACTCCCATAATGAATGTTTGTAAAAAAAAAAATAGACAGAGAAAAGACTGAAGAAATAATATTCAAATCCGTAAAATAAATAAGACTCAACCCTGTCATATCTCAGGTAAATAAGTTTAATGAGACGGCTCAATACAGCACCGATTTTTATCTTCTTAACAAATTGCTGGATCTATATATTGTCTATGGTTAAGTTACACTACTTCATGAGTTGTAATGATTTTTTAAAGATAACAATTATTATATTAGTCGCTTTACAATCATCTAAACTTAATGGCTGGGTAAACTGTCAATGCAGACTTCCGGTACTGGGTTGATATAACTTTTAGGAATCATGTGCCTCAATTTTATGCAGAATTACTACATCGTAATTTTCAAATCAATACACAGATATTAACACTGCTGCTGACACTAATTCTGCTTCCTACACTAGTCTTATCGTTCCTTCCTATTATCACTGCCTTTCAAGTAAGAACGATTACTACATGTGTGACACGTTTAACAGAACATCTGTTTCAAAACTTAAATTTGCTCTTTAATCTTTTACGTAATCCTGTATCTAAAATGATGGACTCTGGTTAAGTTTCCATAAGATCCCCGTTTCAGCAAATATAATTCTTGTTTGTAACTCTGTATTCTGTTATTGATGAATTATGATAGAATGTGTGAACCTTAGCACATTAGGTGATATTCATTTGACTAAAAATATGTATTCAGTGGAAGATGAAAAAAGGTTTGTTCCCATAACCTTTTCACAAATTCCGCTAAGAGAAAACACATATATCCGTTGAAAATACTTAGTGAAAATGGATAAGGTAATGAAAGAAAACATTATTTAGGCATCTTATATCATTTTACTAAAATATAAACAAGATGATATGCATACATTAAATAGTACAACATTTGTTAAATAATAAAATGTCAAATAATTTAAGCCAATTAATAAAAGCTGTTTATGATAATAAACTTTCTGTGATGAAATAGGTTCTTTAACACACAACAGTAAGAAAATGAGATCAGGCAGCAGACCTTATCATTATACTAGTTCCATTTCAGTTCAGCTGATTTTCTTCAAAATGAGGTGGAACGTTTGTGTAACTCCCTTTTATCATTTGATACCAACCAGTCGCCACGGTCTACATCAGAGTCATATTTGAATAGATTCATTGCTAAAAAGTCTTTTAGGAAATACAGGCCCACAACCACCAGCTCATACAACACAACAAGCATTTTGTGTTGTGTATGTACTACACAGCTCTAGTGGTCGGTCCCACTACTTATTAAGGCATTGTCACAAGGTATGTAACACACTAAGACATACCCAGACACCAAGTGCCTAGTTTTTGACATGGTTATTTATTTCATTCGAAATTAGCAGTTTTTAACAATGTCTATGAAACCAAACTATTCAGGTCGGCTTTTTTATTGGTAAGCATTATTACCGGCAAAAATGATCTATCAAAACGCAACACTAGACCTAAAAATAAGGTTGTGCATTTTGAGCACATCTTACTCCTGTACAAAAAACGCAATGTTCTACACTCAAATATTTCAAAATTATCCAGCTGACTATAGAAACTACTATCACATTACCAATGTTCTGATTTTCAGGTCATTATGGATTATTTGCAAAGTCGCCAAAATAAACTAGGTTCACGTTCTTGGCATGTCGGGTCAAACATTAACTCGCTATCATTTTAATGCCGCTTTGTTTATTCTGTTTAATACTCTTGTTCCACGTGGTATTGACAACCAACCGTAACAACAAAATCATTTATTTTGCATAAAGACAGCAACGATTTTCGCTCAATAAGGTTTGATTATTAAACTAATCAAGTTTCATGTCGTTGGTTTGCAAAAACATATCGTTCTTACATTTATAATCTTGTTTATTGATGTGCAGCTCATGGGCATTATATTTATATCGTTTTATGATATTAAATTGATCTTTGTTTTTATGTTACACGTAGTTGTGTGGATATTAAGAAATGAGGCTACAAGACTAACATGTAGCATTTAATCACGTTGAGGATTGCCTAAATTTTGCATGATTCATTGTGAGGAAAATAATCTGAAGAAGAAAAAAATCTATGAATTCGTTAACCCTTAATTGGCCTTTTTGATGCTTTGTGAAAACTCGTAGACGTGTTCCCAGCATCTTAAATAACGTATTCTCTTACCCGTCCATGTAACACAATTCTCTACATGGATAAGAGTTACAGACCAATCAAGTAAGTATAGGATAGGGTACAAATTAGGTCTGTACCATGAGATGAAGGTATAAAGGTCAAGATCTAGAAAATGATCCCATAGTGACTTTTTGGTGCTAGAACCATTATGACGTCAAAATTGATTTTGATGAATCTTTTCCCGTATTTTACGGCTTTAAAGCAATAATGTAGAAAATAAATCAATATTTCGACATTCTATATTTAATCATGTGAAAAGTAATTCCGGTACCTATATTCAATTGGACATAATTTTAAAGAGGAGGTCAAGAGCTTGTTTATTGCCGTTTTTCGAGAGACTGTAGGCAATCTAGATATATTAAATCGGTCACAATTGGACAAAACTCCTAGATTTGTTACTTTTATCCTTCATATTTCATAGAAAATGGTTGGTTAAAACATGATATTTCATTATGTTTACCAAACAGTTAAGCCCCTGTACACCCTATGAAACAAAGATAGTGTTATGAAGCATCATTGAAAGAATTTACATATTGAATTTCATAAACCTGTAGGCAACTTTCATTTACTAGATCTTGACCTTAAGTTGATGAATAACCATAACACTTTAATTATGATGATGTGTATATCATTCGGATGTAGAATATGTTCATGGGGTCAAAATTAAAAAAAAACCAACAAACCACCCCCCCCCCCCAAAAAAAAACCCAACAAACCAGATACAGTACCGATCAGACCCAACCTAACACCAGAGTAAACCCAAACTAAACCCCGGGTTTACTTTTTTGGTTTACTTGGGGTTTACTCTGGGTTCACTTTTTAAAAATGTGGGTCCACTTGGGGTTTACTTTGGGTTTACTCGGGGTTTACTCTAGGTATTTTGAAATTGCTTTTGAGGTCAACTGTATGCACTGAATTGTGAAGCAGACTAGTATTTCAATCCTACTATCCGTCTGCCTGTAATTCCTACCCCTTGTATATTCCGAATACACAGTGAGCGGGTTCTTTCAGGGATAAACTTCTGGCCGGGTTTACTCTCTGTGTCAACTCTGGGTTTACTTTGGGTTTACTCTGGGTCTACTCTAGTAAACCCGAAGTTAACCTAGAGCAAACCCAGAAAATAAACCCAGGGTTTAGTTGGGGTTTACTTTCTGTTAGGTTGGGTCTGATCGGTACTGTAGGTTCCTCCAATTCTATTTTAAGTAAATGCACCTTCTGTGACACTTGAGTTTTTGGTGAACGCCTCAGTTTGACAGTTTGAGCACTCAGTTGGCAGTGGTTGGTGGTTGTCGTTTGTACATGTATTAACGTGTACTGTTCCATGTGATGACTGACAGTTTATGATAACTATTGTATGTTTTATATTTCAGTGACGTCTGTGGCTCTGTGCATTTTAGGAAGTTAATACTTGTAAAAAGAATTCAGTTTTACATGATAAAACATTATTTGTTAAATCATGTTATATGTTAAATTCTAAATAAAGATTTCAAACTTAAGGTAGCTCGAAGGTAACTGCTTGTGAGACACATACCCTAACAACTTGTCCGCTTGATCCATTGGGTTCAAAGTTTTACATCTGAGATTTATTTGAGATTCGTCTTCGTGGTTATGATGTTATGTAATTGTCTTTCAAACACAGCAGTGCTGATCAAATCAAGCAATGAAATTTCAATGTCAGGAAAATTATGCAACATACACATTTTAGTTGTTTAACACATTTTGAAACCGTTCTCTTAATTTTTAAACGAAGCAGACGAATTTATATTAACCCAATAATTGAAAAGACAATTTAGACTCGGTTATAAAAATTATCAATATGCGTTCCGGCATTAAAACATTAAAGTTTTGATATTTTACAAAACCTTATGTTTTCATTATGACGTTACACTAAGTTATTATCTTACGTTGAGAACCAATATAAAATTTGTTGATTAGATAGCAACACATATAACACGTAAACACTTAGTAGATATCATAATTACAAATATTTTAGTTAATATCAAATAAAGGCAATTTATGGAAGTCTGCAAAGAGAATAAATATGACCTTTTTTCTGTTAATGAAACTTAATCAATGCAGAAATTATTGATGTTTAGATCAGTTAGTGAAGACACAAAGTTTAAGTTTTAATTGTAAAAGTAACGCATTTTCTTTCATTTAGGGCCGAAGCATACCTAATAAAACAAAATGTGACCTTATAAATTACGTCTATGAAATGTCATCACTTGATAGTTATGAAATTTTACAAAGTGTAATCAATCTTTTCGAAATTTTCCATTTTAAGTCGCTAACGATTATTTGTATTTTTTCTAAAAAGTGGAATAATTTTGCTAAGACTGTCCACTTTTTACGTCTATTCGTATATTGATATCAGCAAACCCGCCGCCAGATACCTAAAAATGTACACTAGCGGATAGTGCATTGACTATTATTTTAAACACGTTATCAAGATTCCTCTTCTCCTAAACACAAGACTTTCCTCAAATTAAAGAAAAAAATTCTGTAACATGCATACATTTGTTATGATGTGAGACAAATGACAAAATGTGATTTCATCTAAAACTTAAAGCCGTTCAGGGAGGAGGATTTCTTGTTGATAGCAAACACAACTTTCTCTCCGTCTCATTCTAATTATCTCTCTCTCTCTCTCTCTCTCTCTCTCTCTCTCTCTCTCTCGAAAAACTTATGTGTAATTAAAATGAAATGTTGCTCATTTTTAAAAACAAAAACAAATTCGTCCGTAAGAAATTTTGTTTCATTTGAGAGAAAGCAAGATATACGACTAAATATAATGAAATAGTCGGAAAACTGTCTGCGTATCTAACTTATTTATCTCGGCCTTTGGGTTGTTTCTACACCCCTCCCCCCTCACATTCCGATAGTGTTCAACCCGGGTCTATTTATCCCTTAGTATGTTTAAATTAGGGATGTTTTCGCCCCGGTTGTGCAAAACATGTGGTTAGTAAAGATATTATTTTTCAAAATAGGTTTTAATCTCAATAAAAATTACCAGTCTGGTTTAAGCATTGAATATCATTTTTAGACAAAAAATGCAGGTATAATATTTGATTAGCTCTAATTTTAGTTTTTTTTTGTACATTTTATGATTTCTTTTCAAAAGAATAACATTCATAAGTATAGTTTTTTTTACATTGTTTGTATATAGAAGAATTTACATTTATTTATATATAATCAAATATATAAGTGATGGGATGAGGATTTGTAGAGAGTGCTTAAAAAAGCCCTTAAAATTTGATTGCATGTGTTCTTTAAATTGAAGTTTACGTACGTCATAGTTTAAAAAAATATATATCTTCACATATCACTGGCGCTTGTATATACATATATAGTCAATGTACTTTTGAATTGAAGAACTCCGACACTTCATTCGGAGATCCACAAAAAACAGAAAAAACACCTATTAGGTACTATTGAAACTTTTTGTAAACCATCGCAAGTGCAACTTTAAATGATAGACCATGTTCTCCAAAGGGACAACAACTCGAATATCAGAATCGCGCTGACCTGGGCTTTTGAAGGAAAAAGAAGGCGAAAAAGACCAAGGAACACTTGGAGGCGTACAGTGGAGAAAGAGAGAGAAGAACTGGACTAGAACAGTTGGTGAGAGGCGCAGGTTGTTGCCAATGACCGACGTCAGTGGCGTTTTTTGTTGCACGGCCTCATGCGTCCTCCGGGTAGTTACATGTAAAAGCTACAGTTAAGGTAAATTTCATGAACATAAATATCTTCTAAACAGTTTTTTTTCAGTCCATCCAACATTTGACCTCTATATAAATTTTGCCAATCGATATTATTAATCTGTTATCACTTTTTTTTGGGGGGGGGGGCAATTTTCAATTTGATTATTGAATATGTTGTAATATTTTGTCTAGAAAAGACCATGATCACTAAAAGGCAGTGACTATATGACTCACGTAATCTGCAGAAGCTTCTATAATTGTTATGTTTTTTGGTGTTAAGAACGGCCTGACGATGGCGTATATGATGTATCAATAGCAAATGTAGCAACCATATTATTGCACGTTCTATGTTTTTTATTGAATCATTAAATCTATTAGAATAGCATGGTTCGGGTCGTATTCATGTGTCACCCGCCGACATATATAAGCCCGCTTAAATTTAAACTACATTTCCATTCCTAAAAGATATATATGGTCATCATCATTACACCACCAGTAACTAAGTGATATTTTTGGCAGTGGAATGAAACCGTGCAGCAAACATTTATTCATCTCCGTGTATATTGTATACAAACAAATTGGCTGAATAATACTTCTTAGGAATAATACACTAGGGTGAACGACTTCCAGCGTTTGAAGCTGTGATAACCCCTGAAAGGTGTTGCCGTCAATCTTACTTATTTGATTTTCTTCAAGGAACCTACACAAGTAAAGAAATAATAAAGTGATAGATATAAAATGGGTAACGTAAAATGACAATCTACCGCTAATGATGCAAACTTTTTATCATTGAGTGTTGCAGTTGCACCTTTAAATGATAATAAATTGTAAATTTGAATCAGAAAGCAGTGTGGCAACGCTTTATGAAAAAAAATACGAACCTTGAAAACCGTTTTAAAAGTGTGTTCAATTTTGGACAAAAGCAACGCACTTTCATTTTTTTTTCAAAATGCGTTAAATCTAAACCAAGTCAACATACATGACTGCAACATTTTTTTTTCAACAAGACACTTTAAAAAAAATGTATAAATCTCAAAATACAGACTTCGTTATCCGTTCTGATTTCTTATCTAGTCATTTGAAAATTTCTATTTAATGCAAAAAAACTGTTTAATAGGGTCTAGCATCACTGGGAAAGAGAGTAGATAACTAAATATAAATAACACACTTTGTAAAAATTGTATACATCTCAAAATACGGACTTCATCCTTCTTTCTGATTTGTTATCTAGTTATTTGATAATTTCTTTTTAATAAAAAAAAAACTGTTAAATTTGGTCTAGCATCACTGGGAAAAGGAGTAGACAACTAAAGATACAGTCTAATTCCCAAAATATAAATAATTGAACTGATAACTTGAAGAATGCACCCGTATCTATCCTTCCGAAACATCCTATCAATTCAATAAACTTATATAAACAGATTCTAGTCATATAAATTGATTATTTTCCCCCATCTCTTTAAGAAGTAAATATTCACACAAAGTAAAAGTTGATTAGAAATTGAATGAACAGATGGCAGCTAATTGTTGCAGTCTATGTGATACCGTCGTTCTGATATACAAATCTCAATAAACCCTTGAACCGTTGTTCTTTATGTGTAAGTTGTTAAACTAACTTGCTTCGACAATCTTTGTCATTGTGAAATTGCAATTCATGATAACTTAAAATCTTGGGTTATTTTGTCAATGTAGCAACGAGCTTAAAGATGTTAAACCAAATTATAATATTATCATATTTGACGGTCATAACAATTCCGACTGGACCCTGCACACTATTTGTTTTTCAAAATGCGTTAATAATGTAGACCATATAAACGCATTTGAAAAAATCAATGTAGACAGACAGACAGACAGACACACGTACTAACGGCAGCCACTAAACCCGAAGATCACCCCTGCGAATGTGTTTGGAATGTTTTCTTTATAGTTGGTAATTGATAAATCCAGTTCACTAGACTTCACCGAGATTTGTTCAATTCCTGTACAATTCGATCGGAAGTATATGTGTTTGGATAATATTCTCAAAATACGCAAGTACTGGTCGTTTCTCATATCATATCCTACTTTGATTTAAAACATGAACAATTTTTAAGATGTATATTTCATTTCACAACCTAGCGGTTATTTATATTAAACAATGATATTCAGAACAGAGTTATCGTTCGTGTTCAATCACGTGAAGAGTGGTTGAAAATATAAACATTGTGTTGCTTAATAAAATCATAGCCATGTTTGATGCTTTTTGTGTGAAATACCATTTTTTTTTTAAATGGTTGTCTGTTTTGCATAAAAACTTAGTATATCGAGCTATATTTAAGGAACATCCGGCATAAAATAGTATACAATTATTTAATGCTTGAGCAGTCAATAGACCAGAATATTGTTCCCGAGGTGCAGGGAACAGCTCAGTACGATCTATTGCCCGAGGCCAACGGCCGAGGGCAATAGATCATACTGAGCTGTTCCCTGCACCAAGGGAAAAATTCTGGTCTATTGACTGTTCAAGCATTAAATAATTGTTTTATTACCTAATTCCTTCTTAAGTTTTCGGGGTTTACAATTTGCATATTGCAAATGGTTTTCGTGCCATTATGCAATGTATTAAGATTTTTTTGTTTCATTTTTTACGTGCACAAAACCTGTTGCATGCATTACAACATCTCAATTTAATATAAGTTTACACAAAAAGGGGGGGTGGTCTTCAACGCATTATCTTTTAAATAGTCTTTTACCTGATATGAGGCTTTTAAACTGTTGATTAGTTGATTATTTGATACTCCATTTTGAATTTGGTTTCACCAAGTACTAAAAACAGCGTCTATGTAAAGGAATATACATTCCCTGAGAACTATCGAAAGGATGTAACATTAATTAACATACCCGCGTTCTGAAATACGTTGCCGGTCCAATAGATTGCAGTCTATTGACCGGCGGTCCAATAGATCACAGTCTATTGACCGGCGGTCCAATAGATCGCAGTCTATTGACCGGCAGTTCAAAATAGACGCAAATATTTAATTTGTAATAAAACAACAAAATATCTTTGATTAGGTAATAATATAGTTTGTTTACTATTATTACTATTACAAGGTCAGGCACGGATCGAAAATAAACCCTTAATGGAGTCTCTTATAAATATGTTAATTGTTGCAACAGCAGAAACAAATATTTTATTTGTATTGTCAAATTCATTTCTAGAACACATTTTATCCATCAATTAATGGAGATAAATTTCATGTTCAAAATCAATAAACGTCTATATTTTATATTTGACTACAAGTACCTAGATTTTATCAAATAGTCTATAAACCTGAGGCACGATTTTTACTGCGAAACTGAAAGGGTCAAATAAAAATACGTGGTCTAAAATTTAAATGACGATTACATTCGAAGGGATGTGTTGCAACTACTATTGAAATAAAACCACTATTGAAATAAATTATTTCAATAGTGGTTGGGAATGCATTTCACTAGTAAAATCACTTTGCAACCACTATTGAAATAAAACCACTTTTGAAATAAATTATTTCAATAGTGGTTGGGAATGTATTTCATTTGAAGGATTCCTTTGCAATACATTCCCAACCACTATTGAAATAATTTATTTCAATAGTGGTCTTATTTCAAAAGTGGTTGCAACAGTGCATGCATTGAATACAATTTCTCCGAAATTCGAAGGCGGCGGACATATGGTAATGACTTTTAGGGGAATATACGGAATATTTGTAAAGGCGGACATAACGTGATGATTTTTTCGAAAAAGTGGCGGACATTTTCTTGATGGCGGACATAACGTGACGATTTAAAAAAAAGTGGCGGAATATCGTGACGGCGGACATAACGTGACTCAACAATCAGAAATATTATAATGACCATATTTAATGCAAACAAATAGTTCATGATACATTTGCGTATATTTTATTTAATAAATTAAAAAATGTCTCACGGCCTAACGAATCCGCCATTGGTACACTAGACACCAACTTTTGTAAAACATCTGAAGATGAAAATAAAAGCGTTTATGTTTATCTTTTATATATTTATATATATTTAGTAAATAAACCAAATAACAACAACTGCACGGTAAGAAGTACACAACGAAAGACATATCAAAACTGACTGTAATTCAAGCACAAGTATTTCAAAATCGTCGTAAATTACTGTAGAACGTTTCCTATGTCATCTATGTCATACTGTTATACCATCGCACATTCACAAACCATACACGGTAAGTAGTATATGTATATTGCGGAGTGACAGTATGAACTTAAGATAACAAAGTGTTCCTTGTAGAAACTGATAAAAACGACAACAGGCTTTTATTTTTTATGTATCTATTATTTTTTTTTTTTTGCTTTACTACCGCTTTTTTACCATGGTATAGGAAGTGCAACCGTAGTCTATAATGATTTAGACGTTTTACATTTTGTATGAATGACAGAAGTTGTCGATGAGCGTGCAAAGTAAGGCAGCGCTATCTTGATGTGGATACCTTTGCGAATCTTTCAAATGATATACATTTTTTTTTATATTTTTCATTGATTGTAGTATTTTTTTATTTCTTTTTTTTAAACATTGCTACAAATTATACTTCATCCATTTAGAAGTCTATTCAAACTGGATGCGTCGTTCGAAAAGCAACCGACCGTGACTCTATTGACTTGTTAATCGATCTCATTAGCAGCTGAGAGTCAAACAAAATAATATGGCAATCAAATACTTTTATAAGTTCATGTCAGCATGGAAAATAAACAAACATAAGTGTTAATCAATCGGAAAGGTTATAATGAGCATTAATTCATGCAATCGTTTAATGGTAAAGTATGTGATTTGCCATTACACGATTAAAAGTTTCAGAACAGCATGGCTAGAGACTGAGATATGTGCAAATCTACTAGCAGGTATTGCAGAGTTCATTATTAATAAAAAAAAAAAACTTAAATCATATCTTATCAAAACGAAGCCTGCTGACAACATTTTACATGCAATACAACTTTTGAAATCATTGTTGGGTAGAACGTAAAGATGATAAATGAGGAAGGAATAGAAAAATCAGACTTACACTTCTTGAAGATGCGGTAATCCCTGAAAAGTGTTGCTGTCAATTCTACTGATCTGATTTCTATTAAGGTACCTAAGTACAAGGTATAATCATTTATGAGTAAAACACGGTTTTAGGTAATAAAGTATGAATAGAAGAAATGTTTACGAACGTAAAATTTAAGTTTGTATGTTTTATCTGACACGTAGTATATTTTATCGCTATGCACTTATTAAATGATTTCAAAAAAAATATTTACATTTTTTTTTTGATTTCTGAGTTGTTTTATGTACAAGATGATTGGTTTTAAGCTTGATTTTTTTAAAGATGTTTGAAAGGGCAGTTAGAGATGGAAGGGGTGGGTTTGTATAGTAGTGATATTAACATAAAGTTAAAAGAAATTTGCTGTCCCAAACACTCAAAATCAAAACTTAAAGTCACTCAAAATCAACACTTAAAGTATGTTGTAAACAAGCATATTCAGTTTAACGTTCTTGCGATTTGCAACCAACCATTGTTGTTTAACATTATTAATTCACGTAGAAGGGAAATCTACCGTACAAAAAATAACATAACACACAACTCCCAGAATAACTGTTTGTAAGAAATAGACAGAGGAGAGACTGAAGAAATAATATTTAAATTCGTAAAAATAATTAGTCTTAACCCTGTCATACCTCGGACAAATAAGTTGAATGAGACGGCTCAATACAACATCGATTTACATGTATTTCTTCTTAACAAATAGCTGAATGTATATATTTTCTACGGTTAAGCTTCGTAACGTAGCATATGTACACTACTTCAAGAGTTGTAATGATATTTTTTAAAGATACATGTAACGATAATTATATCAGCCGTCTGTTTCAAAGCATTATTCTGCTTTATAACATTTACGTAATCCTGCATCTAGAATGAACGACTCTAGTTTAGTTTCCATATCTCGCCCTTTCAGCAAATGCAATCCTTGTTTGTAACTTTGTATTCTTTTATTGATGAATGCTGATAGAATGTGTGAACCTTAGCACAATAGGCGGTATTCATTTGACTTAAAATATTTATTGAGTGAAAGATAAAAAAAAATGTTTTATTCCCATAACATTTTCACACATGCCACTAAGAGATAATACATATATCCGTTGAAAATACTTCTTGAAAACTGAGAAGGTTATGAAAGGAAACATAATTTACGCATCTTATCATTGTACTAAAATATATACAAGGTGATATGCATACATTAAATAGTACAGAGTTTGTTAAATAATAAAAAGTCAAAAAATTACAGCCAGTAAATAACAGATGTTTATGATAATAAATGTTCTGTAATGACACATGTATCAAAATTATAAGGAAATACAACGTTTAGTATCAGACGCATTTGGTCGTTTGCATTATATTTAACACGCTGAAGTACATCATATTTTGAAAATATTATAATTACTCTTGTGTTCACAATATGAAGCACTGATTAAAATAGTAAAAAGTAGATAGTATTTCTTTTCATCGATTAAGACACTTTACAGATAAAAGCGTACGATGAATGAAGTTCAAAATATCATCAACATATTAGTTATGTATTTTTGTGAATTTATTTAAACTATTATTTAGACTTTTATTATTTTGGTTTGTAAAAAAAAAAATGATTGATTTATCAAATCCCTGAGTGCTTGTTATGACATTTTTATCTATAACAGAGAATCTATGTGGCACGGTACTTTGTAATATTAATGTTTAAATCTTAGTGCGATAAGAAGCTGTTCAATTAATTTAGTAGAGAGAATTTGGCATATATTGTTATTTTATTTCTTGAATCGTTTTATCTTATACTGTTCAATTTTTTTTTTCATAAATCTTGGATTCAAACTTTCACAGTTTTACTGCGCAAATGGAATGCATTCTGTTCTCTTTGTAGTTTCATTAGCAAGTACAATCAATAGTATTCAAGTCCTATGCTTATACAATATACCAACAAATTTAAGCTAGAACAGCATTACAGAACGCTGTATGCAGTCAATATGATAAGTATCCTATGGTGTGATTTTTTTCTTTTGGTTAATTTTTACATATCTGTTTAAAGGCTTTGACTTTGTTTATATTTGCAATATCAGAGTGTTTTTGGAGTCACGTTTGCAAAAGTCTAATTTTAATATAACTGGTTGACTGTTTTTACCAGTAATCATTGGAATTGATTTGTCTTCCTGAAATACATGCATAATTTTATTCTTAGTTTTGCTTTTTGCATCTGTATAAATGTTTGGTTTTGTTGTAGTTTCATTTTTTTTTAAAGACAGTTTTGCAGCTAAGTTTGCTTATTTCATAATGTGACTTCAAAGTTCAAATGATGATTTATTTTACCAGTACGTATTGTACCTAATTAAAAAAATCATGAACTTAAAGGAACTGTTTAACGCCTTTAGCATCATACGGCCATTTGTCGGATAATAAAATTTTATAAATAGGATAAAAGCATGAATGGAATTTTTTAAAGGAAGGATTAAAGTAAAAAAAAAAATAATAATTTTTCTTGATTCTCCTAACGAATTTCACTAAAAACAAGGTCTGGTATAATTCATGCTACATCATGGTAAAATGTCAATATCAAAAAGATTCCGTTCACGTGTAACTGTTACATTTTTAAAGAAAAGTTTTTTCTACAAAGATGGCTTGAAATACGGCCCCCAGTAATTTTGCAGTAAATTTCAGAATTTCTCTTTCTATTTTGAATGTAATTAATTTAAATAAATGTATTCTTGTAGAATATCTTTCTTTAAAAGAAAAAAGAAATCAATCATATGGGAGAAATAAATGGTCATTATTTTTGATAGAAGGAGAGTGCTTACATTCAATCTCCTTAAAATTTTCAGCTCCGTCCCACATTTAAAGCTTTTAAAACACACAAGCGCAGATAGAAACATTCTTTTCCTTCAGCTGGTCAATGTATATTGTCAAAAGTTATAAAAAAAAGTATGTAAAATCATCTATCTTTATGCACTCATATGTATTTTCTAAAATAAATGCAAAAGTCCAGTGTCTTGCCAAAAACGGATGTTATTTTTCTGGCGTGAACTCACTTAACCTCTCATTAGTCAACCCGTTTTCCAAAAAAAATCTTAGTTTTTACTCACAATTTTCGAAGCTGTGACAGCCATTGAAATACATTGACTTTAATTTGACTAATCTGGTTTGAAGAAAGATATGAATGAACACAAGATATAAACGTTTGGGGTAATTGCATTTTTGAAGTGAATGACTTGTAATTAAAAAAAAACCATATAAACAAAGGCCGCTTTTGCAAATGAATTTTCCCTGCATTAAGTCAAATAGTGAGTTAAATTTCAAGTTTTGTTTCGTTTGCAAATTTATTTTCAATTTATTCCAATTTAGTTATCGTACACCGAAGTAATTAACCACAAATTTATGGATCTGAAATCATAACGTGCTAATTAAACTGTAAGCCAAAGGTGGGTTTTTTAAAATTCTGTATGTTAATTATATGAACTTAGTATATCAAACCCAAAGAGCAAAAATAATTCCTGGAATGTATTACCAAACTATTTGCCTCCCATTCATCTGTTTGTAACCAAACGATCTTTGCTTAATAACATCACTATCTGAAGCTATGAAGTTCTCTTATCTTATCACACACATGAATACATAAAATATTATCTTTTTTCTAAATATTGTCTAAATATTGTCCATCATCAACAATAAAGTGTATACGCATCATGATTAAGATAGTAACACTTTATATTATAGCACATGTAGGCTTGAATGAAATATAAACACTTCCGGATTATACCAGTTTAACATGCTTTACCTTGCCCCTAACCTGTAAATAAATACCCCTTTCATTCAAACTCAGTATTCAGTATAGTCACCGAGGAATTTTTTTCTTACATAAAAACATTCTTTATACAATGTGATCGTATGACTGCTAGGGTGTGTTAATG
Organism: Magallana hongkongensis; assembly: GCA_015776775.1. Taxonomy (NCBI): domain Eukaryota; kingdom Metazoa; phylum Mollusca; class Bivalvia; order Ostreida; family Ostreidae; genus Magallana; species Magallana hongkongensis. The sequence continues at coordinate 1,486,826 of VIAA01000014.1, read as the reverse complement.
AATCCACAGCACTTGTAAAAGTCATGACAAGTCAACGACTCCAAGCCTACAATAGGGAAAGCACACATTGAGGTTGCAATAAATTTAAACAAGGATGAAAGCAAACCTAACCAAACACACATAATAATGTCTACATTTTTTTGACAATGTCGTTTTAAAAGTTACTAAAGTAAAATAGATGGACTTATATTACTTGTACTGAGTAAATGTGCAAAAATAAGAAAATTTGGCGCATCAAATTAAAACCTGAGGTTAATTTGTACATAATGTAAATATAACACCAAGAGGCTTAATAATACGCTTTTCACGCCGTCATATTGTGACAAGATATGTTATACGATATAGATGAATTTGATTAGGTAATGAAATGAGGCGTTTCAACCAAAATTAAATACATGTAGTTGAATAATAAATGACCTTTTTAATTCAATCAAGTTGTGTCATATGTTGTGTGTTCAAAGAAAAGAAAACATAATATAAAAAAGGCATGTCATATCAAATTGTTTCCCACCTTGTGTTTTCAATGGAAAGGAAACACGACAAAAAAAGACACGTGCTCCTTTTCTTTCAAAGGTTTTTAAAATCCCAAGCTTGATGACGCGAACTCTAATTATGAAATGAGCCCAATAGAACTGGAATCTGATTATAATTATTCAAGCAATTCAATATTTACGAGAAACATAAATTCAAGCATCTGCAGGAACATTGTAAGTGTCTTTGAGCAATTTTAGATTTTTGATATACAGTAAATCACACCACACCACCGGTTAAATCTACCAATGTCCAAAACGAATGTGGATTTTTATTACACATTTTTCCCAAATGTAGATGTAACCTGATTAATATAAATTAATAAAACCAATTAGTGTGATGAAATGCAGGATACAGGGGAAAGAGGATAATGTACAATATAGAAATATCAACAGGCATGGGCACGATTACTTGAAAATTTAATTGATTAATGATTGATTACAAAGTTGAATTTTGTGAAATCGATTATTAATCAATTACACTAATTGTTGTTCTGTAATCGATTGTAAAAAGAGATCCTTGATTGGCCTTTTTGATGCTATGTGTACACTTGTGGACGTGTTGCCAGCATCTTAAATAATGTACTCTGGTACACGTCCATGAAATCAATTTTCTACATGGATAAGAGTTGCAGACCAATCAAGTAACTATTGGACGGGGTACAGATAAGGTCTGTATACACGAAAAGTAGCTATTAAATTTATGAATAACCTTAACACTTTCATCATCATGATGTATATATAATTTGGATGTAGATAACTTTCATGGTATTAACATTTTAAACGAAAAACATAGTAACAAAAAAACAACAACAAAAAAACCCCCCCAAAAACAAAATAAAACAAAACAACAAACCAGATAGGTTCCCCAAATTCTTTTTAAGTAAATGCAACTTCTGTGACACTTGAGTTTTTGGTGAACGCCTCTGCCAATACAGTTTGAGCACTCTATTGTCAGTGGTTGGTGGTTGTCGTTTGTACATGTATTAAAGTGTACTGTTCCACTTGATAACTGACAGTTTATGATAACTATGGAATGTTTTATATTTAAGTGACGCCTGTGCATTTTAAGAAGTTGATACTTGTAAAAAGAATTCGGTTTTACTTGATATAAACATTATTTATGAAATTATAAGTTAAATTTTAAATAAAGTTTTCAAATTTAAGGTAGTAAGTATGTTACTGCTTGTGAGAAAACAACTTGTCCGCTTGATTCATTGCATTCAAAGTTTTATATCTGAAATTTAATTGAAATTCGTCTTCGTGGTTAGGATGTTATGTAATCGGGTTTTGAAACACAGCAATGCTGATCAAATGAAGCAATGATATTTCATTTACATAAAAAATATGCCACACACAAATTATAGTAGTTTAACGCATTTTGACACTGTTCTCCCAATTGTTTAATGACTCAGACGAATTCCTATTACTCAACACATTAATAGACTGAAGAGCTAATTTAGACTCGGTTTATAAAAATTATCAATATACGTTTCGGCAAATTTTTGCATTACAACTTTAAAGTTTGATATTTAACAGAACCTTATGTTTTCATTATGACGTTACACTAAGGTGGAGCGACGACATTACTATATTACGTTTGAAAACCAAAAATTGAATTTGTTGATTAGATAGCAACACATATTATAACATGTTAACACTTAATAGATATCATCTAAAAGAGTTGAATGATTTTGCAAAGACGATCAACTTTCTACATCTTTTCATATAGTATGTCAGCAAACCCGCCATATACCTTGAATGTAGACTAGCGGATACATTATTGACTAGAATTTTAAATACGCTATCAAGATACCTCTTCGAAACGCCAGATTTTCTTAAAAAAAAACACATCTGTAACATGCATACATTTGTTCTGATGTGAGACAAATTACAAAAATGTTATTTCATCTTAAACTTTGCGAGCCGTTAAGGGATATATTTTAAGTTTCTCGTTGATAGCAAACACAAAACATCTCCCCCGTCTCATTCTAATTCCCTTTCTTTGTATCTAGCCCTATCTCTCTCTCTCTCTAGTCTAGATATAAGACTAAATATAATAAACTAGCCGAAAAACTGTCTGCATCGCGTATCCAACTGATTTTGCTTACTTTTTAGGGTTTACTCCACCCCCCCCCCCCCCCATTCCGATAGTTTTAAACCCGGGATGCATTTACCGTTAGTATGTTTGTGTTAACATGTGGTTAGTGAAGATATTATTTTTCAAAATAGGTTTTAATGTAACTAAAATTTGTCAGTCTGTTTTAAGCAATGAATATCATTTTTTAGACAAAATATGCAGGTATAATAATTTTTCGTACATTTTTAGATTTTTTCCCTAAGAATACACGTCAGAAGTCTAGTTTTTTACATTGTTTATACATGGAAGAATTCATATTCATTGATATATGATCAAATGTATAAGTAATTGGGTGACAATTTGTAGACAGTGCTCAATAAAGCCCTTAAAATTTGATTGCATGTGTTTTTGTGGGTTTTTTTTAATTGACGTTTAAGGATAATATAGTTCTTTAAAAACATTTCATCTCCACATATCTCTGTCGCTTGTATATACATATACGGTCAATGTACTTTTGCATTGGAGTTCTCTGACACTTCATGCGAAGATCCACAATATAACGAAAAGACAACGTTTTAGGTACTATTGAAACTTTTTGTAAACAATCGCGAGGGCCAAATGACGGAAGCTCTATTTTGATACGACCTTTATTTAATATTATTCAATAATATTTGTTTTTATCTCATCAACGGTTTTTGTATATAGAACTCATAGTTACGATAAATAACACGATTACATTCTTCAACGTTAATCAACCTGCTAAATATATATATAATAATATTAATTATGTTCCTATGTACTACAAAAATCCATCTTTTTATAATTCATCATGTACTGCATTTTCAACTATAACAAACTTGCTACAATTGTTATTTCCCGAATAACAAATTATCTAACTCAAGAGTAGGATTTACAGATTAGTTTTTTGAATTATTAAACAGTCGTTGACTTTTTTTTTTGTTAATATAGTAAATTTTAATATTTTGATCGAAGTCAATATATTTTTGTGGAATTTAAATGTATTGCTTATATTTTTGTATTTGTGTTGGAATCAATATTTTCGGATGAGCAAGTCTCATGCAACAGTTTCTGGCCTTTGTAACGTAACTTCTGACCAGCATCTTCGTAAACGAAACGTTTAAGGATAGAATCTTGTTCAGGAAAACAAGGCAGTTAAAGATCACGTTTTATATAGATTTTCATGTGCATTAATCATTATGACATATAGTTACCCCATCTTGTTTTGCATAAACATATATAGACATGAGATACAATTTTCAGCAATTAAAGCATTTTTGTCCAATTGTCGCTTGTGCTGGTTTCATACATGGCGCCATTATCGGCCCACATGTATTGAAATGTTGATCTTTAAACATCTTTAAACATCTGCCCCTCTGTATCACATTACGACAAACATTTCATATTGTTTTATAACACAAAGAGACTTTTCGATTTTTTTTTCACAAAATATTGTTACAGTTAATGATGTACATGTAATCCAATGTGCTTTTCCATTGTTATAATTTATGGAAATAAGAGGAAACAATATAGAGAGATCGATATCAATGCTTTTAAGAATTATTACAGCTTCAAAAATTGTAATTAAAAATGATATTATAGAAACGCAGACTTCTGTTATTGTTTATTCATATATTTCGTTTTTTAATAAAAACTATCACATTGTGTGTGACATATGTGAGGACAGGTTGTTTACCCCACTTTGCCGAGTAATGAGAAACATTTAAAAAAAAATAAAGAGATTTGACAGTTTATAATTTTGCAATGTCTTATCTACATTTCCTAGAATTAACAGTACAATAAAAATTCCAGAACATTAATTTTGCTAATTAGGTTTGTTAGGCCAAAATTATACAAGGTCAACATTTTTTATTCAAAACAGTTCATTTCGAAAATTAAGGAACATTTGATTTTCACTATGTACAAAAATAATCTACTTCTGATCAGTCCTAAGAGTGACAGAAAACAGTTATAAACCAATTTATTGCAACTCTGGAGATCCATAAAAAAGATGAGGAGAAGCTTGATACATTCCACCGGAAATGTTTTTGAGAATTTAGAAAATACACTGGCCAGAATCCCACTGCCAAGAACAATCCTGTGGAGGCATTGGAGATTGATATACCATGTTCTCCGAAAGGACAACAACTCGAATATCAGAACAGCACTGACATGGGCTTTCGAAGAAAATAAGAAGACGAGGAAGGCCAAGGAACACCTGGAGGCGTACATTAGAGAAAGAGAGATAAGAACTGGACTGAAACAGTTGGAAAGAGGCGCAGGTTGTTGCCAGTGACCAATGTAAGTGACGTTTTTTTCTTGCACGCCCTCATGCGTCCTCTGAGTAGTTAAAAGCTACAGTTGAGGCATTTTTCATGAACATAAATACCTTATAAACTGCTTTTTTAAAAATCAATCCGACATTTGACCTCTGTATAATTTTCGCCAATCGATATTATTGCATTGTTATCATTTTATTTTGCCTGTTGTTTTAAAATCGAAATATTGAATTTGTTGTAATGTTTTGTCTCGAAAGTCAAAGATGATTACTAAAGGAAAATGACTATATGACTCCCGTAATCTCCAGAAGCTTCTATAACTGTTATATGTTTTTTTGGTGTTTAGAAGGGGCTGTCGATGGCGCATTTGATGTACCAATAGCAAATGTAGCAACCATAGTCAATGTATTGCATGTTCTTTGTTTCTTGATTGAATTACTAAATCTACTAGAGTAGCATGGTCGGGCATGGTCGGGCATGGTTATGTGTCACCTGCCAACATGTATAAGCCCGCTAAAACTTAAACAATATTTCCTTTTAAAGAAGATGTATATGGTCATCATTGTTATACCACCAGTAACTAGGTGATCTATTTTGGCAGTGGAATGGAACCGTGTACAAAACATTTCTACATGTACGTGTACGTTGTAAACAAACAAATTGGCTGAATATTAATTCTTATGAATAACACAGTAGAATAAAAGTCCTACAGTGTTTGAAGCTGTGATAACCACCGAAAGGTGCTCCCGTCCCGTTACTTATCTGATTTCCTTCAAGGGACCTACATAAGTAAAATAACAATAAAGTGATATATATAGAATAGGTAATGTAAAATGACAATTTATCGCTAATAAAATAGCTTTAAATTTCTGTCTTACTAATTTGATGTTTGTTGTAATTATCTACACTCAAATCTTTCTCAAAATACTTAATACCTAAACATCTCAACAATTTTTGTTAAAAATTTCTTTTCATTTTGGTCTCGGTTAAAATTATGCTAAAATAAAAATTGTTGGGATGACGCATCCCGCAGAAAAATAAATGCTAGCGCAATATATTTATCAACAGGCATTACATACTCTATTTTGGACTTGGATATATATCCTTTGCAAAACATTTGGACACGTTTTACTAAGCATGCATTTCTTAATCTGGTTTTAAAATTAATATTGACCTACTTATTTTCATTAATGTAGCAGGACGTTTTTAAGAGAGCAATCTATATAACTAATGGTATTAACGTAACTCTTTCAGCACGTTCTGTTGGTGAAAAAATAAAACTGTGCAAAGGTGAATTTATGTGAATAAACTTAACAACGTGTACTCAAACAATATGTTAAGTAAGCTTTGTTTTATGCTGCACTTATTACACGTAGATGTTATAACTTGAAATAAGTTTCTAGTATGGCGTCTTTTACAGCAACGTTGATTCACAAATAAATAAACAACATCAAATAGCCAGTCATAATCCAAGGACATAATACAATTAATTTGGCCAGATTCCAATTGTATATTTGCCAAAACTAGCACATACTTGTCAGTTATCTGATAAAGTATAATTCATGAATTATTGTATGTAGGGATTATGTGTTTAATCTTATATTTCCCTGAAATTTTAATGGCATGTTAAAATACTGTGTATTTTACCGCATGCCTATTTACTGCGGCCATTTTACATTCACTTTTCATTTTATTGAATACCATGTTTCCCTTTTTTTTTTTAAATTTTCTTTTAGTGAAGAGAGGGATGGAGTATATATTAGTTTGGTTTTATTACAGTATTTTGTATATTCTACAAAGCTTACTCCGTTCGGTATCTTATGTGTCATAATAAATGGATTTATTGACAGCATTTTCGCTCATAAAATAGTCACAGATCGGAAGTTTCTAATTCATTTTTATGGACGATCAGGAATAATTGTGTGCTTTTTAAGTCTTTTGTGGGAAACAGAGACTGGTACTGACTAAGATCAGATGTGTTTATTGAATAATGTCCCCTCATAATAAAACAGGTATAGGAGATAAACACCAATGTTAAATATACGCATTATTTAAAACAAAAAATGGTAGTATATTCTCTAGGCAAGTGCCAATCACTATGTATTTATATGGATTTTAACAAAACTGCATTGAAGCAGTGAAATGCATGTAATTCAATGCTACATTGGTATAATTATTCGGCACAGTATTCTTCATATACCTGTGAAACACATTATGGCTAGAAATATAGCTACGTGCGTGCTCCAGTGGTGTCTTTAAATGTACACATCAGCTACAGATTTGTGGATGGATATAGAGTCAAAACATGAACACAATAATTTTCATAAAAAAAAGTAAAATATATATAAACAAAACATGAGATCCAGCTCTGCACACCTCATTTTTTCTCTAAACTACTATTTGCTTAGGCTTCGAAGCTTAGTCACATCTACACAATGTGTTTTGATTAATCAATTTTAGGGTCACAGCGCAAATGTGTATACAAACACCTTAAACAACGCTTGACAATTCTAAAAAAAAAACCCAGTTTTTAAAAAATTGTGTATTGAATTGTGACTTATATCCCACCTACGCACACAGATTTACTATTTTAAACCATATTAAAAGCATATATATCTGGGATGACAACCATTTACCACATGGACTGATAAAAGGCCTTTTGTTGCATCAAAAGTCAAGTGTGCAACAACCATATATATAATTTAAGGATCTTTGATTCTTGTTAAAATGTTTGAATTTAGCGATGAAGCATGGTTTGAACTTACTTAAATATTTTAGGCATTGGTAATTCCGAGAAATGTTGATATCACATAAGTACAACATTTCAAAAGTTAGTAAACAAAATAATTAAAAAGCAGATATCGAGCTTGATATTTATAAATAAATGGTAAAAATATTTATCAAAAACACTGTATTGGTATTTTAACATGATTCTTTCTTTTACTACTACAATTCAGCAGTAATTTGATATTACAGATAAATCATCATCTTTAAACAGTGGAATCACATCTGTAAATTACCAGTAATCAGTAAAAGTCTTGAATGATTTATAATTACTAATAAGGAAGCATATTGCTTAGAGGTGATTAACACAGATTTATCACGAGGACAGACATTTTTTTTTAAAGAATGTGCATGTAAACATTTCATTTATCATATCAGAACACGCATTCCCAACTTGAACCTATTCAGTACAAAGATAGTGACTTTCTAAATTAAGAGACATGTTAAAACATCTTGTAAAATGATTGGTGTTATGCATTAAATCACACCAAGATAACAACTTTCAAACTCCCTTTCTCTTTAAGATAGATAATAAAGTGTGTGTTATAGAGCACGTAAAGACATCTCTATTCTCCATAAAATAACCGTGATGTTGAAAAGATACCTATGTAATTTGATACATAACGATAAAAATATGTCTTCAGTATCTTCATAACCATTTAAAAGTAAAAGAGACCAAATGTGAGATGCAGGAGGCAAAGTAAATATGATTTTTTTTTATTTGTAAAACACTTGCAGGAAATAGAACATCATACAAATATAATTTTGAGTACTTTTGTACTGATTAGAGAGTTATTTTTAGACTTGGTAGGGGTCTTTATGCATCAAGCAATTTGTTATTCCTAAGTGTATATTTTAAATATTTCATTTTCTGATTCAATAACTTACTGTGAGGGAAAACATGACTGTTGATTGTAACTTTTCACTTAAATATTTGTTATTAAACGTATTACATCAATTATCTTATTCAAAATATTTTACCACTACCAATGACCCGTGTTGATTTTATCAAACACCTGTCGTCACACACCTGAGGTTACCTTCCTGTCCATACCTCTATATTACAGTTAATAATCTTATAGGTGTGTTGAATTTATAAATGTACTTTTATTTTAGTTATCCTAATTACTTTTCTTGTAGCAATGTTTTGTATTTTACTTCAATTTTATTTTCTCTGAAACAAGTCTATGTAATTATCCTTTAATCTGGTTAAGAAAAAGGGTAGGTAAATGAAGTAATAGATTTTTGTTTACTTACACTGTTTGAAGCTGTGATAATCCCTGAAAGGCATCACTGTCTATCCTGCTTATCTGGTTTTATACCAAGGTCCCTAAATGAGTACATAAAACATATATATGTCAATCACTATGTTGACAAAAACATGCCAGAGGAAAGAATATCAAAGACATAGAGTGATTGCATTAGGAAATGTTTCCTATTCCAGTTAAAGTTAATTATTCGTGTTTATAACTTATTTTTGCAATTTAGACATCCAAAAACAACGCTACATTATACACTGGTTACATTTCAATACTCAATTTTGTTATAACTTTTAAATTGTGTTTCAATTTTGATTTAATCTAAAAGCACTTGATGATCTTGGGACACATAAATATGTCAACATTTAGTATATGACGTCCTACTGATAATATTATTATTGAGATCATACCATTTCTGATATTTAACGTTGTCGTTGCTATAGATTTACATGAATATAGTTAGATTTAATTTTACATTTTGAAATTGATAATTCCGTACATGCTCAAGTCTTGTTTTTATATAACTTTTTAGCATTTTGTTTGACTTCTTCGTTTATTTGCTTTTATTGATATTTTTTTCTCTTAATACTTTGTCTGAGTGGCCATTAGGGGACTGCAGCAGAATTCTTGACCAAAAAAATCACCTTTTTTATTTAAAAAAAACCCCAACAAATCGTAACGTTTGCTATCTCTTGTTTTCAAGTCTCAATAAGATATGACTATAAAACATGTGTAAATTTCCTAAAAGTGGTAATTTTTTTTAAATGTTAATGTATATACATGTGTGTTCAACATTTTGCAATAATAAGCAAACTCGGGCCTTTAGCCAATTTTATATGAAACAGTTTTATATGCACGTTCTCTTGGTTTTTTGGGGTTTTTTTTTTTGCTTTTGTATTTGTTTGGGTTTTTTTGACAACCACTATTTCGGTTCTGATTAAATATATACGTGGATTCCACTCTCTATTTAAGGCACTGTTTTTAAAAATGTACAAGTCATCTAAAACTGTTGACCATGATATTGCATTTACACGTAATAGGTAAGATTTGGTCTTATGGCACACAAATGTATCTTTCCTTCAAACCTACTAACGACAAGGAAGTAACAAATTTCATCAGCTTATTTTGGAATTCAGTTAATTTTTAAAATTCAAAGAAAAGTTTTAACTGTTGGTGATATAAATCTTGATGTATTCAATACAACTGATCACAATCAATGTTTTGGTAGGTTAATAACATAAATTTCATAAAATTAATGAATGTTGAATTTTATATTTAAAAAATATAAACACAAACAGTTGCTTAGTATTAAGAAAGTTTTGTAACGCAAATTATCATGCTTTTATGGTTTTTCAAATGATCGTCATACCTATTTACTTTGAATTAATATTGAACAAGTTCTATTAATATATTTTTTATTTTACTGTATCAGGTTTGTTGTCTGTCAGGCTAATTATTTTCAAGCAGTGAAAGAATGCATTGGTACTGGCACAAGGCTATTGATCCACTGATCCCCAAATCCCGAGTACTAATACAGCATCCATTGCAGACATATTTTGAAAATTATTGTCTCTTTTTTTTTACTTTAAGGGCAGCAATTATAATTTTACTTTTTTTACTTCTTGAAAACTAAAAGGCCAATATTTACTATTTTTGGTTTAAAGCATTTCTAGGATAAGATGAATATAAATTGCAGAATTTATTACCATAACACCCCAAGAATCTCATGGGTGGGACCAAATACGAAAAAAGTCACATTCTCTCACACATGTTGGATAAAACTAAATGAATGGCTATAATGTACATGAATTCCTCTGAGACAATTGTGAAATTCATGGCCCCTTGGTCTGGGGTTGAGGCGCTAGAACTATTCGGAAAATTATTGTATCTTTTTTTACTTTAAGGGCAGCAATTATAAAAGAGAATGTCTCTTCTCTAGGTTGAAGCATCGTCGTCGACCATTTCAAATTTTACATTTTTTACTTTTTGAAAACTAAAAGGCCAATATTTACTATTTTTGGTTTAAAGCGTTTCTAGGATAAGATGAATATGAATTATAGAATTAATACCATAGCACCCCAAGAACCTCATGGGTGGGACCAAATACGAAAAAAGTCTCATTTTCAAAAATCCTCTTTTTTACTCCCACACATGTTGGATAAAACTCAATAAAAGGCTATAATGTACATGAATTCCTCTGAGACAATTGTGAAATTCATGGCCCCTTGGTCTGGGGTTCAGGCGCTAGGATGCGACCAATATGGCCATATAGTACAAATTTATTTAATCTTATAAAGTAATCTTCTTTACTAATATGTATGTTTACGAAATAAATTGCATGCATGGATATGATTTTCATGTAACTCTCTATCTAAATTGTTATACTCATGCCCCCATTTCAGGAGTTTAGGCCTAAGGGTAGAGAGGGGGTTGACAAATATGGCAGTATAGTGACCCAGGTAACCTATTGCTGTTTCTCGTCCATTATACAACTTACATTTTTATAATTCATTTTAAAAACCGAATGAAAATTGTCACTTGGCCATAATACTAAGTAGATAAAACATGTGCTCTGTTTTAGGAAGACTACTTTTATTTCTGTGCGTTGTATGCGTGTAGAAATTAAATAAATAGGATAAAAAATTGACCAATAAAGTAGTGCAGGTCACCAAATATTCACAATGTTTGGCCCATGGAGCTAAAAAAAAAGATAATTCAATTAGTTCCCCCGACTCATACCTCCCTTTTAGGAATCAACGTTTTTCAAACATCAAATAATAAAAGGCAGGGGTAACAGTTAGAGGATACTCGGATAAGGGTTTAGACTCAAGTATGGAGCTTAAAATTAAAACCAGGAACATGTCAATCTAAGGACTATGGTATTCAGGTGACAGTAAATCCCTGTAGGACTCTTGTTGTGCATATATTAGATACTTTCTACTTTTTGTCCGCTTTCGTCACATTTTGAATTTTCTTATTAAAATATTTCAATTAAAAAAAAGTATTATATTACAACTCTATCAGACCCCTATGTTCTCCCTCTGCGAATCCAGAGTTTGTCGTTTGTGTGCATTAAAACAAACCTCTGGTACGTTGTCTGGTATTAACTAAAACGTTGTAGACGTCTTAACATTTTTAAATGTTGTCAGCATGAAATGTCATTGACATATCGTCCATATGTAACTGCTACATTTATGAAAAAAAAGTCTGAAGTTTTTTCTACAATTTGTTATAGAGTTCAAAAGTAAAGTGACAGTAGACAAAACATTTTACTCACAATTCTCTTAGCTGTGACAGCCCTTGAAATGCATTATTGGTAATCTGACTTATCTGGTTGGAATGTAGAAACCTATAAATGAATACAATGAATACAATGCAATGTATCAACGTTTCGGATAATAACACTGTTAAATTGGGTGACTGGTAATAGAAAAACCAAAGAAACCAAAACGTTTATGGTTACAATTTTTTATCAATGCCGAAAATTATACATTTCTTAAATTTCAAATTTTCATCTGTTTGCAAGCATATTTTATAAGAATTTTAAGATATCTTAAAAGATTGTATGCATATTGAAAATTTCTGTTTAGTCCGCGAGGGTTATCTTTCCTTCGGTATTATCAAAAGTTATAAAGCATATTCATATATGGACACAAAATCACATCCACCGATGTAACCAATGGATTTATTTCGCGGTAAAATTGTGGGAGCGTCATTTCAATAGCAACAGTATTCACTTTCTTTCAGGACACTGATAGCTAAGCATTGAAAATGTTCAAAGCGATCTCTAAACGGCCTCACCCCCACCCTCCTTTTTCATGAACATGTATATATTAAAGAAAAAAATGTTCTTTATTTTTATTATTTTATTTAGTGTGGCGCTTTCAGACCACAAGGATTATGTTTATCATAAATTATCAAATTATTCATGAGTAATGGGAGTTATTGATTGTTTAAGTTGTAAAATATTATGGCATAAAGAATCAAATATTCATAATTTCATGATTAATCTTATATAAACTTAATAACTACTGTTATATAATCATCTATTGTCAGTTTCGTGATTATCTCAAATCACATTTCGTTAAATAATAAAGTCACAAGACTGGCAGAGCGCAACATACCTATTTGTTATGATATGTTACTTTATAAAGGTGAAGGGCTCAGGGAGTTCACTTTTGAGCAGATAGAGGTCAATTATTTCATGGGAATATGAGTGGAATAATGCTTTATGCAGGAATGGTCTATTTTGAACATTATCAATTACGGATAAAGTGTTTTTGTACAATTTCCGTACATAAAGTAACTAAACAAAAATTTACGAAATGCAAATCATAGTTGGCTTCTTAAACTGTAATCCAAAACATTTTCTACTGTTTAGTATGTAAATAATATAAATTCAGTAAATAAAACCCTTAAAGCAAATAATTTCTGCAATGCTTTTCCAAAATATTGTTTCTCACTTATCTGTTTCCAACAAAACAATCCTGGCTTACTGTTTTACAATGTCATGCTGTTAAGCTTCGCTATTTTAATCTTATATCATATAGATAAGAACATATTTTATTTTGGTTATTGTCCATTCTCAACATTAAAGTATATACACCCCTTGAATAATACAGTAACAAATTCTATATACAAATATTATACCACGTAAGCTTGATTGAAATATAGAGAGTTATCTTCCTAAAACGATCTGTGCTGTATTTCCATATTTCCAGATTAGCATTCTTCACATTGTTACTAACGTTTAAGACATGTTTCTTTCATTTAAATTCAGTAATCGGTATAGTCACTAAAGAAAATTTGTTCTTAAATGAATATATTATTTATAATTGTACGACTACTATGATTGGTTATTGAACCTACAACGCTGAATAAAGTCATTATAACGAAGGATTCGATTCATCATCTCCCAATCTTTAGGTAATGACATTTCGAGTCAAATATCATAAAGTAGATGCTTTTCATAATCAATCAGTGAAAATAGTCTGCCGTATACATGCTTTAATTGTTACAATCTTAATTACCTAGTATGAAATCCAGATGATTAGCATATTTTGATTGCGTTATTTATTAATCAAGAAGCAGATAATAGCAGACAAAATAACTGTAAACGTTCTTGAGTACATTAGATATCTATAGTATTTATTAGCATTTGCATAACAAATCTGGAGATAAAATATGATTTCTCATCAATTACTACACAATGTCAGATTGGGAACCAAAACATCTTACTGATGGGCCACCAGTAAAACTATTGGTTTACATTTTGAAGTCTATAATATTTACTTTACTTATTGTTACAGTCTTGCTAATTGTTTGAATGTATAATACAAGTTAGACAACTTTGCTACTTTCCTTTGCTTTAATTGAGGAATAAAATGTATTGTGTAACCAATTATTCTGTCTCTGCTTGGTTTATATATTATTTTTCATTTAGTATTCTTTTACATATGAACAAATGCCAAAAATCGTTTAATCACATTCGACGATAAAGAAAAGGTCACCATTCGTATGAACGCATCACATGGTTTGGTATAAATCTTGTTTCCATAAACCAACAACTCTAGATAAAGTCACAATATCAACTACATTTATTAGTTCTGGACAATGACTCGCATTCCTCACTCACTACATGTGTGTCATTTTTAATTAAATTTCAACTCGAAGATACTTTACTGATGTTAAATTAAACATAATTTTAATGATTAAATAGAGACCAAAAAATTATGTACACACCTCAGTTGCGTTTTCTTATTCTGCACAAGGGCAGATAGAAACACGACGTTAGAATGCGGGAAGAAACTCTTCTAGGCTGGACAACCTTTGGTGACAATTTATGACTAATAATGGCTGTCAAAAAGAAATCCATGTACATAATATATGTACATGGACTCAGCGTTTGACAAACAAGTTCCATACCAGCAAATGCTTTTTAAAAGGAAATTGGTGCAATGATGAATGCTTAAATGCATATCGTTGTGATACAAGTACAGACACTCACAAATCTTTTGCGCCTGGTACCCATCGCTTTACGACTCACTCATTGTGAAACTACGATAGGACAAACAATCAATCAAGATAGCAACAAATTAACACAATGATGAAATAGCGCAAAATCTATCAAAGAACCCACAACACACCATTACACCAATACACAAGTCCTTTGCATGGTCGGTCATCCCCCCTTTTATATTACAGTCATACCCCTGGTATCTGACAAAAAAATCCACGTTGACCATATACACCCTAATAATGCCAACATTCTTTGACACTGTTCTTTGAAAAGTTATTAAAATAAGAATAGGTTGACTTCTTGCTAAATATTATCAAAATTTCATATCGTGAGCTGTGTGTATATGGGATTTTGAACTTTGAAGACTTTTGTTTCGAGAGGATATAAAATATTGTATCTGTATTTTGTTCGACTAATTATATAATATCGTGAAATATTTTTTTTATAAATTGTGCGATGTTTGGTTGTCAGTGTACGACAATAGTTTTATTTTTTTTTATTTTGAATAGATATATGTAATACTCATAACTTATACAATGGTTTTAAGTCTATTTTTGCGCAGTATTCCTTACATGCATATTATAGTCTTTGGTATTATATTTGTAAGCATTGGCTGCAGTTTTTCTCAATCGACCATCTCGCCTACCTCCATTTTCTTTCTCTTTTTTTAAGTTTCATGAGATGATAGGACAGGCTATGCACCATCTTGTATTTTTTTGATTAGTCATGGATATTAGTTTTATATTTATTGAATGTATGCTTTTTAATCATAGTATATTTAAAATTTGAATTAGGGAGTATTTCTCTGCTCCCGGTGTTTTGTCAGTTTATGTACCTGTCCAATAAAATCCGACAATCTACTTCTAACCAGTTCTAAAAATGCGACAATACCACTGTAAAAGTATGAAGCACCGTTGTAAAATAAAACAAGTTCATGCCTTAAGTTCAAAGTAAAAGCCTATAGTTAAAGGACGCCTTATAAGCAGTCATATCTTTAAAATCGTATTTTGTTTTATGACACTGGCATAATTAATACCTTTTAATACTTAATAATTCTCGCAAAACTCTACGCGGGGGTGTTAAGGAAGCATATGGATTCTGAGTTACATGTAATTTCATGAAATCACAAATCTTAGTTATTATGTACATATTCAATTACCTAAGCAACAAAACGTAGACCAAAAGCAAATAAAAAAACTGAAGTCAATTTTTTTTTCAGAAATTAGTTTGTATTACGTAGATTTACACATTGATGACGTCATGACTAAAAGTTGAATGTCGTGTGAATTTGATCGGAAAGCATTGTAAACATATTCAAAATATAACTAATCTAAGAACTCTAATAAAATATTGTGGTGTGATTTATTGAAAATGGAACATAAGAATACTGGGAGAGATAATAGTTTATCAATCATTCGCTAGAAGGTATGTAAATTTGCTTTTATTTCTCGGCCAGGCTTTCCTCTGTCGTTGTTTACGATATAAAAATCCGACTAGAACAACACTACCCCACATATATTGAACTTGGAATTTTATATGTATCGTTAGTTTGATCAATGCTTAAATTGAAAAGTGCTGCTAGAATCCCATGTTGTGTGTTGTTTTGATGCAACTTGCCGTTTTCCGTACAAACTTTATTAAAGTTGGGAAGGCTTTACGAGAACCGGATGAATAACTATTGAATTAAGAAAAACATAGGATTCTAGCAGCAGTTTTGATTAAACTGAGATGTTTTGCCTTCACTTGGTATGTTTATTTTATTTTGGAAACTGCGGGGTAGTGTTGTTCTATCTCATTTTATGTTAAGAAATATACGTAAGCTATTTATAGTTGTCACGTGATAATGCACCAATGTGGCAGTAATGTACTACCCGATTTGATTGCACTGACATCTATTTCAAAGGATAATACTAAGTTTTTGATCGTATTTAAAATAGTTATTTAATTTCACGATTTTGAATATAACAGTCAAAATAAGACGCTAAATTGCCCATATGCTTCCTTAACACCCCCGCGTAGTATTAAAATATAATCATTTGATTTTATAGACATTACATTTAAATACATATATTTAACATATTAAGGTGTATTATTTAAAAATGACAATGGTCACCAGAGGGTTATGTTCATATCATACTTGTTAACATGTTTAGTCGACTATTACCGAATCAATTTTAATTTCTTTACTAGCGAATTCCACAAAAATTGAGCCACCACGACATCATATGGTTCTTTGGTATCTAAAAACTGATTTCAGTTTTATTCTTTTTTGTGCACCCAAGCAATATAATTAGTTCTTAGCTATTCAAAAATTAAACAAATGCAATGATTTAAAAAAAGAATAGAATTTCTATGAACCAAACTCAGAACAATTGAAAAATGTCGACTGTTTTTGTCACTGATAAATACTTGTCATGAAAAACCTTAGCATATTCTGTATATGTATCAGAATATCAAGGTACGTCTTTTTTATCTGCATATAGGAGGTACAAGTATTGAATATTATAGTTCTTTTACAATTTGTTAGAGAGCCAAAAGGTAAAGTGACAGTAGAAGAAAAATAACTCACAAATATGTTAGCTGTGACAACCCTTGAAAGGCGTTATTGTCAATCTGACTAATCTGGTTGGAAGATAGAGACCTATCAATAATTAAAAGGTATCAATTGATAATTACACAGACTAGTAATGGACCCCCCCCCCCCGAAAAAAATAATGCAAATGAATGTTAAATCTACGGCGGCGTGGAAGGGCCAGATGAAAAAATAAATAATTCTTATTTGTTCGGACAAATAAGTTATTTGTTCGGACGAATTATGATTTGTTCGGACGAAAAAGTTTTTTGTTCGGACGAATTAAGATTTGTTCGGACGAATTACGTATTTGTTCGGACGAATAAGTTATTTGTTCGGACGAATTAAGATTTGTTCGGACGATTAAGTTATTTGTTCGGACGAATAAGTTATTTGTTCGGACGAATTAGGATTTGTTCGGACGAATTACGTATTTGTTCGGACGAATTAGAATTTGTTTGGACGAATTAGCTATTTGTTCGGACGAATAAGTTATAAGTTTATATGAGGAGTAATTTAGACTATCTGCTCTGGTAATGATGTAGATGAAAGGGGGAGGGGGTCAAGCCACTCCTTTCCTTCAAATGATAAATTGCTAATAATATAGACATAGATGTTATATTATCTGACATGTACGCAATATCTGACATATATATTGCTGTCAAGCTCAATTTTCAAACTCTATCTATCTAAAGGATTGGAGTTATATTATCATGGTGCCATGGGTTTCCGATAGTATAAAACTAATGTTAACCATAATGGTTGTCTCTTTAGTCAACTTTGAATCTATTTCGTTTTTTAAATCAGACATAGCATCAAAAATCGTCGATACAAAATCAAAGTTAGTAATTATATGCAGTTTCTATCTATAAATAATCTGGATGCCGCATTCGACCGATGAAAATAGGCGTCAGATGTTTCCGATAGTATGATTCATAAACAATATTTTTCAATAATAGTTAAGAAAAAGGAGATACAACATTTTGAAAATATTGTATAAAATTGTCAATTGTTTTGTAAGCTTTTATTTCACCTTAAATCGTACAATTATTTTAATTTTCCCCAGAACTTGATCCAATTAGTTAAGATCAATTGTATGATTATTGATAACGTTTTTATTTGCGCTCCTAAGATTCCAAACAAAGGAAAACTTTACAAAGCCATATGATAATTTTAACATGTAAATACGTCATCAGAGGTCTATTTGACGGACGATAAGTATTTTTATCATTAAATTCTAATTTTATTATTTTCTTATATTATATTTAGGATGTTGGGTTATTTTGCTGACTTTATATTATAAAGTATAAGTAAAAATTAGTTTGTTTTATAACTCACTGAAGTAATTGTGCAATTATTACAATTCGATCACGAAGCATATCAGTTAACTTTGATCGTATACATGTATATGTATAAAGTTAAGGCGAAAGATAATTTCGTATGTCCAGTGTATTAAGCAAACAGGAGAATGACTACATTTTCAATATAAACATCGACAATCAAAATCCACCTGCGGAATCATATAGTTATGACTATTGGAAACATTTCTTCTGGCATTGCGCGAAAAAAAACTTATAGTTACCAAAGAAAAAACCTGCGCTGCCTAGAGTTGGCATACATCTATACGCGGATCTAGAGCCGGGGTGGTCGGGGGGCCTTGGACCCCCACCCCGCAAACAATATTATCTCTCAGACCCCCCCCCCACCCACCCCAGTAAATTTTTCTGGATCCGCGCATGATCATGTAAACTGATTAGACTTTTCACATTTATGTATCAATGATTATGACATCTCTCTCACCCTCTATATATATATCTCTCTCTCTTTCTCTCTCTCTCTCTCTCTCTCTCTCTCTCTCATACATGTTACACTAATAATAATTTATTCGTCCGACCAAATCCTGATTCGTCCGAACAAATCCTTATTCGTCCGAACAAATAACTTATTTGTCCGAACAAATAGCTAATTCGTCCGAGCAAACCCTAATTCGTCCGAACAAATAGCTAATTCGTCCGACAAATAACTTATTCGTCCGAACAAATAACTTATTTGTCCGAACAAATCCTAGTTCGTCCGAACAAATCCTAATACGTCCGAACAAATAACTTATTTGTCCGAACAAATAGCTAATTCGTCCGAACAAATAACGTATATGTCCGAACAAATAGCTAATTCGTCCGAACAAATCCTAATTCGTCCGAATAAATAATTTATTTGTCCGAACGAATCCTAATTCGTCCGAACAAATCCTAATTCGTCCGAACAAATAATTTATTCTTCCGAACGAATAGCTAATACGTCCGAACAAATAACTTATTCGTCCGAACAAATCCTAATTCGTCCGAACAAATAACTTATTCGTCTGAACAAATAGCTAATTCGTCCGAACAAATAAGATTATTTTTTTTTTCATCTGGCCCTTCCACGCCGCCGTATAAATCCATACAAAAAACGATTTAATAAAATTTCAAATTTTTATTTCTGTCTACAAGCATATTCTATGGGCATTTTTGAGCAATTCTCGTGTACAAATTAAAGTCACTTATCAAAAGATTATGAATCGTAAAACATAATCGTCTCCTATACTGTAAGATAACATTTTCTACAATGTAGTATGTAAATCATATGTATTCAGTATATAGAATGCTTAAAGCAAATAGTTTTTGCAATGCCTTACCAAAATATTGGTTCTCGCTTATCTGTTTGAAACAAAGCAACCCTTGCTTATAATCTTAAAATTTCGTGTTATGAAGCTCTGCTTTTTTAACTCAAATAGATAAAAACATATATTAGTTTTGTTATTCTCAATCCTCATTATTATAGTACATGTATATACACACCATTAATAAGATAGTTACACTTTTATATTAACAAACTTTATAGCATGTTAGCTTCATGAAATATAAAGATTCATTTTGTAAAACATGTGTTGTATTTCCATCTTTCCAGGGTATAGCAGTTTAGAATTCTTTACCCCGCTACTATTTAAGAACATTTACATTTATTTGAATTCAGTAATCGGCATGGCCACGGAAGATAATTTGTTCTTTTATAAAATATCATATATGATTGAATGACTACTATGAGTGGTGAATGAACCTACAACGCTTAATAAAGTCACAGTAACAAAAAATTCGAGTCAAAATCTCCTAGTCTTTATGTATTGTCATTTCGAGTCAAATATTTAAAAAAAAGACGCTTTTCATAACAATCAGTTAAAATGTTCTAGCTTACAAATGCTAACATTATTATAATTTTTAATTTTTTAGTTTGAGATGCAGATTAGTTACACACTTCAATTGCGTTATCTATTGATCCAGAGTCAGATAATAGCAGCCCAGGCAAAGCAACTCTAAAACTTCTTGAGTACAGTTGATATCTATTATAATAATTATTAGCATTAACAACACTGTAAACGGAGGTAAAGCACACAATCTCATTAATTACATACACAATGTTTGACTGGGAACAGCAAAATATTACATGGTTTGGTCTTATCTAGTTTCCATAAACAAACAACTTTTGATCAAATCACGATATCAACGATTAGTTCTTGAAAACGACTCTCTTCGTCACGTATTACAGGTATGTCATTTTTAATAAAATTTCAAATCGGAGATACTCCACTCATGTCAAACTAATCACAATTTTAATGATTAAATACAGACGACCCAATTGGAACTATATACACACCGCATATGCGGTACCTAATTCCGCCAAGGGGCGACACAAATATGACGTTAGACTGAGGAAAGAAACATGAAACTGTGTTGGAAAACTAAGAGGACAATTTATGACTTATAATGGTTGTCAATTTGTGAAGTCGTAAACAGAAATACACGGCAATTATTCAAATCAACGTATGACCAAATTCAATGATTCAAAAACATTCAAATCTGTGTGTTGTTTGTATGTGCGATTTGAACTTTAAATACTAGTACATTGAATTTCAGAGGATATAAAAATATTGTATCTGTTTTTTGTTAGTCTAATATCGTGCAACATACACTAGGCAAAATTGCTAACGCACCACTTACGATTTCTTTGATTGTTTTAGATATGAACGCAACAAAGATTGATTAGTATATTATTTTAACAGTTTATTATAATACAGAAAATGAAACATCATTTGTTGCAAACTTATTGACCAGTTGCTTTGAGTACTGTTTATGAAACATTGGTACCCCCCCCATCATGTGATTCAGATATGAATTTTGGGTGTGGCCTCCATTTGCTCGGATAAATGCAATGTGTATGTCTTGTCGCCTAGTATTTACTCGGCACTTTGGAATTCTTGCTCGGTCCCTCACACTTCCGGTTTGTACAAATTTCCGGTACAACCTTGCAATTGACGTGTAGTGCCTTTTAAACACTGTGGCTACATAAACAGACAATGTTTTTTTTTAAAAACAAGCATGCTGCATCATGTTTTAGCCAATATCACCAGTAATCGTTGAATTATTAACATTTTATTCTAACCTATTTAAAGGAACACCTTGCAGAGACCATACCAACTGCTCTGCCACGATCTTCTGTGATCAAACGCGCCATACCTCTTCGGGTTTTTTGTGAGATTTTAGTAATGCATGCATCATTAATAAGTTCACAAAAAAGAAAATAACGATTTATGTTTCCAAAAGAAGTGTGAACACGATTTGAGCATTTCTAAAGAATATTTACGCTTGGGTAAACATTGCATCCATTTATCCGTTTTGGCATTCAAATGTCTTACTTATAATTAAGGTCACCCATTTAAACATTGAATACATCTTAAAAACATTTTAGGATGTAAATATTATTTTATTTTAAATGGTTCGTTAGCAATTTTGTCTAGTCTGTATTGATAAATTGTTGAATGTTTGGTTGCCAGTGTACAACAAAAGTTTAAAATCTCTTATTTAGAATAGAAAATTGTACTTATTACCTATACAATAAACCTATTTTAAATCAATGTTTGATTCCTCACATGCATATTTTAATCTTTATTATTTGTATAACTTGGCAGTAGTTTTTTTCATTCACCATCTCCCTTGCCTCCAATTTCTTGATTTTTTAAGTTTCATGAACGACAGGGCAGCTTACGCATTTACTTGAATGTATGCTTTTTATATTAATTGTGGAATTTTTAAGATTGTGATTAGGGATTTGTTCTTTACTTTCGGTGTTTTCTCAGTTTATGTACATACTTTAAAACGATGTTTTCTGGTCAGAATCTCATATTTTAAGCCAAACAAAATTTTAACTAGTGCTAAAAAGCGACAAAACGGCTGTAAAGGTATTATGCAATAAAACAAGTTAATGCTAGATATTCATTGTAAAAGCCTAGAGTTAAAGAGCACCTGATGAACAGTAGTAACTTCGAAACTATATTTCATTTCATCAATCTATCATAACAAATTACCTTTTTATAATCCTTGCATATCGAAAGTATTAAAATATAATCATTTAATTTTATTGACATTACATTTAAAATAGATATATTACAGTGTTAACATATTGTGATGCATTGTTAAGAAATGATTATGGTCACTAGAGTGTTATAATCATAGTTACTGAAATGTACAGTGACCTCTATTTTCTTTTGATATGTGTTTCTTGCTCAGAAATTGTTTATGATTACACATTTGGCGTATCAATAGCAAATGTTTAACAGCCAAATTACAATGTATTGCATATTCTTTCTTTATTCCTTATTAAATGACAAAATATATCAGAGAAGAATTGTTCGGGCCGTATTCATATTTTACTTGCTGACATGTTTAAGTCGACTATTTAAAAATCAATTTACATTTCTTATTAAAATATTCATCTTTGCTATAACAATGGCAATTAAAAAAAACGTTTACCTGCAGTAAATTAGAACCGTGAATTAGAATAATCGTTTTCATCTAACAAATAAATTGGCGGAATATTTATTCCTAGAAATATTACTTTAGGGTAACAGACTCACAGTGTTTGAAGCTGTGATAGCTCCTGAAATGTATTGCTGTCGATCCTACTTATCTGATTGCCCTGAAGGTTCCTACATGAATAAAATGACAATAATGTGATAAAAATAGATTTGGAAGTTTTAATAAAGTAATAATTCAAGAGAGAAAATTGGTATAAATATCAAGAATTAATAAGTAGGCATATTACTAACATGTTTTTTTTTCTTCTCTGCACTCAAGTTTGTCTTTGTAGCATTTAATATAAGTATGAAAATGATGTCTCCGGTGATTTTTTGCTAAAACCTTTATGTATATTTGTGCATATTTTATGGATTTTTATTCAAACGTTTGTCGGTAAACAACGGTAAGTTGAAATCATGCAAAGTTCTGACCGTTACGCCTATTGTGTACACCCCAGCCGAGTTACAATCACTCAGGTATAATAGTAGCATTTCGAAGCTTAGACTTGATGGAAATGTATTGCATAAAATAAAACTCCTAGGAATAAAAAAAACGCTACCGTGGTCATAGGTCTAGAAGGAGAAAATTAAAACAATAGGACTGAAACACTGGAGTCCATCTGGATTTGTTGCGACCTCTGAGCAGGAATTTAAAGATCCGATCTGAATATACCTAGCTATACATTTATTGATGTTCCCCGTAAATCTCGATCTGGTGGCGGAACTGGCGGAAATGGTATTTTGTTTAGAAACACGCTTCAAATAAAATTAGTTGACTCTGGACAGAAAGATTCATTCGAATACTCATTGTTTGAATTAGAATTTCTTTCAAAGAACAAACACATTCTAAGAGTTTACCCCCCCCCCCACTATACACAAGAGCGCGTCGCGTGTCCACAACGGCATTTCTGGATGAATGTACACCTTTTTTAGAAGATATAATAACAACCCATCGCACAGTTATCATTTGTGGAAACTTTAAAAATTCATTACAATACTGTTTATTACTTAGATACGATTGCATTAAATGAAATGTGTAATGTAATGGGGTTGTGTCAGCTTGTTAACTGCCAAACACATTGATCTGGAAACACAATTGATCTAATCATGATACGAAACAACGAACAAAATTGTTTTGTCCGAACCAATCAAATATTTTCAGATTAGTGACCATAGTTTCATTAAAACCTATATATCTCTACCCATAGAAAACATATCAGATACAACAAATACAAGAACATCAACTTGAACATTACTGAGTGTGGAAAAAATGCACTTAAAATGTATAAACTTGTGTTTGGATTGATAGGTAAAACTAATAGTAATCCCATGCCGCCAAGCACAAGCGACGAATCACTAGCAGACGAATTTAGTGCACAAACGACTTTAAACATTTTGATTTAGTATCTGACGAAGATGTGTTAGGTGTGATCAAAAACTCAAAGTCCACCACCTGCCCAACTGACCCAACCCCATCAAAACTGATCAAGCAATTTTCCGAGGTGTTATTGCCAACAATTACATCCATACTTAATAAATCCCTAACATCGGGTGTTTTGCAAATGAATGGACAACTGCAGTTATTATACCCCTATTGAAAGAGAACGGTTTGGATGTAATTTTGAAAAATTATCGTCCGGTGAGTAATTTAAGTTACCTCTCAAAAATTGTCGAAAAGTGTGCTTTAAACCAGTTTGTGAAATTTCTCGAATCAAATAAGCTACTGCCTGATTATCAAAGTGCATATAGGAGGGGGTTCAGTACGAAACAGCTCTACTAAAATTATCATCAGACATTATGTAGAAAATGGAGAGGCGGGAAGTGACTGCCTCAGTCGCATGAAATTTTTCTGCTGCATTCGATAAGGTTGACCATTCCATACTTAGTAAAGTATTACAAATTACATTCAGAGTGTCCGAGTCAGCACTTGATTGGTTTCAATCTTACCCTTACTCAAGGAGGGCGGAAGTGCACATTAATACCTCTAAATCTCAGCCTATATGCCTGGACTTTTCAGTTCCACAAGGCAGTATATGTGGACCTGTGCTCTACACTCTATACCAGGCATGGGGTAATGCTAAATGTAATGGTAATGCATTGCGATGCATTACATGTTTTCAAAGTAATGCTGGTTATGTGTAATGCCGCAAAATTAGCATTACAAGTAATGGTAATGTAATTCATTACTTTCCAAAATCTAGTGTAATGCTGGCATTACATGACATTACTTTGCATTACTATGCCTATTTATAAGCATGTTCACTTCAAAAGATGTGATAAATAAATGAATAGATAAAATTGTATTTGATTAAAATTATTTTAAAGAAGAAAGAAATAATTCTTGAGATAAAATTTGTTTTAATTGGATTATAAAAAAAGATTTTAAAAACAGTTCATTTTATTAAATTGTAATATAACAAAATATAACAACACAATTCCATAACATTTGTAAGAGTGTTGTTAATAAGAGTTTAAAATCAGTTAAACACTTTACGCCAATTAGTTTTCACTTCCATAAAGAATGTTTCAACAACACACTATGCCCCCAGGATAATCTAAGTATAAAAACAATCTATTGTTATAAGAAGCGCTACACCGCAATCCCCTTCCTTTGGCTATGTCACAATAGAAAAGAGGACAGACATGCAATGAATGCACTGTCCATCCATGATGAAAATCAAAATCACTTCCATATTATAACTCATTTGAAAATATTCTCTCTCTCTCTCTCTCTCTCTCTCTCTCTCTCTCTCTCTCTCTCTCTCTCTCTCTGAGTTTGCCCTGATAGAAAATACAAGATTCGTGTACTTTT
This sequence comes from Magallana hongkongensis, assembly GCA_015776775.1. Lineage (NCBI taxonomy): Eukaryota > Metazoa > Mollusca > Bivalvia > Ostreida > Ostreidae > Magallana > Magallana hongkongensis. The sequence continues at coordinate 1,460,583 of VIAA01000014.1, read as the reverse complement.
CTATAATTGCATTTAATATATTTTTTAACCTGACAGGATGCAGTTAAAAGATAAACCCTTTGAAACTTTGATGATCATAAAGTGCAACAGCAATCTTTTGTCGTAAAGTGCCCTCTGTAGAAAAAAAATATGATTAAATTATATTAAGAAATATTACTTGGATAACCCTCTGTTTATAAATTAATACAATTAAGTGTTCAAAATTATAAAGATGTGTGTAATATGGGGAAATATCTTTATTTAGCAATTAATAACTTCAACGTTACTTTCATAATTTGTTTTCTGTTATGCATGTACTTCTGTGTCTCTATTTCATACCTTACATTGTACCATGCCAAATGTCTATAAATATCAATTTACTAACTATGTGGTATGTTGTCCATAATGCCATAAGATGATTATATATTGAGCAAATAAAGAATGTATCTTAGGTCATTAAATTTGAACATGATACTGAATATGAACCTGTAGATGTGTTAAAGAGTGTTTTATATTTGAAAAATTAGCAAAAACTCTTTATTTAGCTCTACTTTTTTCAAACAAAGTAATGGTAATGGTAGTGCATTACTTACTCATGTAATGGTAATGTAATGCATACCTTCAAGAAAATCAAGTAATGGTAATAGTAATTTAATGCCCAAATTCATGAAGTCATGGTAATCTAATGCATTACTTTCCAATGCAATTCGCCCCAAGCCTGCTGTATACGCTAGTACTCTACAACAGTCCCTCAAAGACTCAAGGGACTTATCACTAAGTTATGCTGATGACCACTCCGCATATGATAGTTTCAATCCAAAGGCAATCGTAGATGAACGGTGTGTAATAACAAATTTAGAGAAGGTCTTAGTTAATATAAATGACTGGATGAATCTAAACAGGCTGAATCTTAACCCAAGTAAAACTGAATTTGTGTTATTTGGAAGTCCGCAGATGCTATATTTGTCTTCTTCCACTTCCATAAATATTGTGGGTGCTAGTGTAAATTCATCTGTGTGTTTCAAGTATCTCGGTTGTTATCTAGATGTACATTTAACTTTCAAGAAATTTGTCAGCATAAAATGCAAAACAATATCCTTGAATTTGTTCTTGATCAATAATATTTGCCAATACCTCACTGACGACTCGTGTAAGCAAATAGTACAGTCCTTCGTTACTAGCCATCTGGACTATGCCAACAGTGTCCTGTACGGATTGCCGGAATGTACCATCAACAGGTTGCAGTTATTGCAAAATCGCGCTGCTAAACTTGTGCTAAAATGGAAGTCGACTGATAGCTCTACAGAAGCTCTTAAGCGAGTACACTGGTTACCCGTCTATTTTCGAATTAGATTAAAAATCGCGTGTGTTCTTTCTTAGTGCCTCAACGATAGTGAAAGCCCAATATACCTCAGAGAAATGCTAAGTATACGAGAATCACCATATAGCATTCGCTCCATAAGTAGTGTCACAAAAACACTAAATGTTCCTGTCGTCAAACGCAAAACCTTTGCTGCCAGGTCATTTGCAGTATCAGGACCGACCGTTTGGAATGAATTGCCGAGAGACTTGAGAACCATTCGTGATTTTACTTCTATTAAGCGCCAGCTAAACTCTTCTGAGACATTTTTAAAATTCTGCATGTATAACAAATCTATGTATTCTATTTGTGAGGCACAGCGCCACTGATTGCATATTGATTCGTAAAATTGTGCGCTTTATAAATTATAATAATAATAAAATAATAATAATAATAATCAAATAATCAATTAATTCGTGGAGGATGTAAATTGGTGGTAAAGAGGTACCCGGGAATTCCACGAAAATTGAGCCACCACGAAATCTAATGATTCCACAGTATCTAAAAACTGCTTTAAATTAAATTTTTTTGAGCACCCAATTAAAAAAATTAGTACTTAGTTATTCAATAATTTAACAAATGCAATGACCTAAACAGAATAAAAATTTCTATCAACCAAACTCAGAACAATTGTAACATTCGTCTGCTTTTGTATCTGATAAATGTTTGTCACAACAACCCTTAAGATATTCTTTAATGTATTTGAATATCAAGGGGTGTCATTTTTATCTGCATATACAATGTTGGAGGTTTAAGTAATAAATGATAAACATTCGATTTTATTTCTTGCACATCTGATGAGTTCTATTTATTTTCACATCTACATGTGTATTAATACAAACAAAAATACTCTATAAAAAATGCATCACTCTCTATTGATACATGCCAGCACAACTTAGATATCAATCTTACACTCATATCCATTTGTTCCCTACCTGTCATTGCAGTGATGCACATGCCATGTGATTTGATGTTATGAAAACAAGAAACAAAAATAAGGAGTTATATTTTTTAGTTATATTTTATCAAATTAAAAGTCCTGAAACAGTCCACGTATATTCGCAAAAAGGCATCAGCTTTATTACGCTGATAAGCGGGAAAGTCATGTTTACGTGATGACCATTTTATTTTTCATTTTATAAAATACAAAAGTGTGCAGTACTGTGGAATGTTCGTTTTTCGTCTGTGGCTTTCGTGGGACACCCTTGCGAGCGATTTTGCATCCCAACAAACCTATACACAATCACTTGTTTAATATTTATTAAAATTATCCCGAGAACACAACCATCGAAATTACGTTCCCATGATCGAAGAAACAATTGTTACCCACAAACATTGACACCCACGAATAAAAATGATTCGACAGTTATTACTAATTTATAATCAAGGAGGTAAATGCAATAATGTCCATGGGAAAAAGCTAGTTTAATAATGCCGGAAGCATTCTTGAAAAAGATAATCACTACTACCAAATTATATTCCAAGAACCCATATTAGTACAGTTTATAGAAAACTTAAATTACATACACATTTTCTTTAATCTACTTATACTAAAATTTGACAATGGACCTCAGCATAAGTATAATATTTCAACTTAATTCTATTTTTTTTCCACGTTTTTAAACCTTGCAATATCAGAAATATTGTTTATAAATGATTACGGTCATCAGAAGTCTATGATCAGGCTACTTCTGTAAGGTAAATCTTATAAAAGAAAATTGACGTATGGAATTTTTTTAATTTTTTTTTACTGTTTTTAAATACATTTATTCCAGTTTGGCGTCAAGAATTTTTAACTTTATAAGAAATCAGTATGTATGCAAAGTTGCGAGTTGTTTTAACTTTCCTAGTCCCTAATAGTAATGCAAACAGAACTAGGTCCCTTTAGCGCAGGAATTGAAGCGACTTTTTGAAGCGGACTACCTACTTCACAGTAGTTTTTTTTCAAGATTCAAACAGTCAAAAAAAGCGTAAAAATTATTTTTACAACCCAAACTATATTTTGTAGATCTAAGAAGGGATGTAGTGACATGTACAACCTCTCAATATCAAAAAAGAGAACTTATCCAAAATCTGAAGCAAAATGAAAGTCAGAATTCGAATTAACTGAAAAACAATGGAGGAAAATTTATACTCTGCCCCTTTAGTGCACAAAGGATTCAAAATTACGATGGCTTAAATACAAACTATTACATAGGATCTAACCAATCAATTATTTTTTTACATAGAGTAGGGAAAGTAAATTCGTCGTTGTGTTACTTTTGTCAACAGACCCCTGAGACAATAGAACATATTTTTTTGACTGTAAATTAGTGAAAGAAATATTGATTGAATTGGAGAAATGGATGACTAAGAAATATCTTTGGTTCACAAACAAAGTTTGATAAATATTAAATCCTTTTTGGAAAATATGATAACAGAGATATTTATAGGTTAGACAATTTAATCATTTTCTTTTACAAAACAATATATTTTGCAAAGTAAAATGATAGCATCAAGGCTAAATGTTAATATGATTAAAAACACTCACAATTCTCTTAGCTGTGACAGCCCTTGAAATGAATTATTGTTTATCCGACTAATCTGGTTGGAATATAGATACCTTTCAATAAAAACAATGCAATGTATCAACGTTCGGGATAATAACACTGTTAAATTGAATGACGGGTAATGGAAAAACCAAAGAAACAAATATGTTCATGCAAATGAATTTTATATCAATGCAGAACATTTAAAAAATCTTAAATTTCAAGCTTTTATTTGGTTGCATGCATATTTTATAAAAAAAATTAAGATTTCTTAAAATATTTTATCCATATTGAAAATTTCTGTTAGAACTGCGAGGGTTATCTTTCCTGCCGTATTATAAAAAGTTATACAGCATCTTCATATGGACACAAAATCAACTTCGCCGGTTGTAACCAATAGATTAATTTCGAGGTAAAATTATTGTAGCGTCATTTTAATAGCGTGGGTTCTTACTACCCTTTCAGAACACCGATTGCTAAGCATCGACAATTTTCAAAGCAATCTTTACACCGTCCCCAACCCCAGTTTCCTTTTTCATGAACATGTATATAAAAAAGAGAAAATGTTACGTATTTTCATTTTTTTAATTTAGCATGGCGCTTTCAGACCACAAGAATTATGTTTTTTTTATAAATTATCTAATTAATTACATCATCGATGAAATGAGTAATGGGAGTTATTGATTGTTTAGTTGTAAAATATAATGGCATAAGGAATCAAATACTCATAATTGTATTATTAATATTATCTAAAGTTAATAACTATTGTAATATAATCATCTATTGTCATTTTCCTGATTATTTCGTTAAATAATATAGTCACAAAAGTGACAGAGTGAAACATATCTATTTGTTTTGTGATGTGTTACATAAAAAGGTGAAGGGCTAAGCTGGTTCAATTTCGAGCAGATAGAGATTTCATGGGAATATACGTGAAATAATGCTATATGTATGGTCAAGTTTGAACATTATCAATGATGGATATATGTATTTTGTACAATTCTCGTGCACAAAGTTACTAAACAAATATTTACGAAACGCAAAACATAATTGGCTACTTAACCTGTAACCCAAACATTTTCTTCGATTTAGTATATGAATCATATACATTCAGTATATCAAACCCTTAAAGCAAAAATTTTCTGCAATGCCTTACCAAAATATTCTTTCCCACTTATCTGTTTGCAACAAAACAATCTTGGCTTACTGGTTTACCATTTCTTGTTGTGAAAATCCGCTATTTAATCTTATCTTATCGCATGTGGATAAGAACATATACTATTTTAGTTATTGTTCATCCTCAACAGTAAAGTGTATACATACCATGAATAATACAGTAACACTTTCTATATACAAATATTATACCACGTTAGCTTGATTTAAATATAAAGAACTATCGTCCTGACGATCTGAGCTGTATTTCCATATTTCCAGATTATAGTGGTTTAGCATTCTTTACCCTTCTACATGTACTAACGTTTAAGAAATGTTTCATATATTTAAATTCAGCAATCGGTATAGTCACTGAAGAGAATTTGGTTTTAAATGAAAATATTATTTATAATAGTATGACTACAATGAGTGGTCAATGAGCCTACAATGCTTAATAAAGGCATAATAATGAAGGATTCGAGTCAACGTCTCCAAATATTTAGGTATTGACATTTTAGGTAAAATATCAGTAATTAGACCCTTTTCATAATTAATCAGTGAAAATATTCTGCCTTATACATGCTTAAATTATTACAATTTTTAATTGGCTAGTATGAGATTCAGATTATTAACATATCTTAATTGCGTTATCTATTAATCTTGAATGTTTAAATGCATATCTTTGTCAATGATGCACAGACAGTCACACATCTTTTGCGCCTGGTACAAATCGCTTTACAACTGATTCATTATCAAACTACAATAGGACAACCAATCCACGAATGTAGCAACAAATTAATACAAAGATGAAATAGCGCAAAATCAATCAACGAACTCACAACACACCATTACACCAATAGGGTCGGAAAGTCTCGTTTACTTTCACTTTCGATTTACAACTTCCGGGCAGCAGACGAGATGCCGCTATGTTTTGCATTCGGATGCAATCATATGACAGGGGCGAAAAGAACTTGCAGCTTGTTTAGATTTCCAACAAATCCGAAGGAAAGGAATAAGTGGATACAGAGGTGCAGGTAAATATGCAATTTCACCTGTTTTATTTTAAAAGTAGATAAGAAAAGCGTAATTCAAGGTCACGGTGCAGTGTTTATGCTAAAGTCCACTGTACTGTCATTTCCACGTGAAAAGTTAATGGATTTAGTTTTGTAACGAGATCTTTCAAACTGTACTTTACATCGCCAAGTCTGAGTTAAATTTGCAGCATAATTCTTTTGTGATAATATTAAATATAGTTGGATGCATGTGATGTGTTTGTGCGCGAGAGAAGAATAGCTAGGTTGATGAGGGTGATTGGCGCAATAGGCATTTTGAATTGTTTTAAATTTTAAGGAAATAACAAATAGTAAATCTTTAAAAAAAGGAAAGTTAAGAAATAAAAAAAAAACACCACCAAATATTTGTAAAGATTGCGGTCCAGTTTGTATTATACCTATGTTAAAATCCTCTGTTAACATGGTTAATCTTGTCTTTACAGGAGAGCAGATACAGCCTATACCGCCAACGACAGGCTGTGTAGCTGTCATTTTAAGGATGGTGTAAAGGAAAATGGACCAACAATTTTTGCTTATAGCAAAAATCTTGGTTGCTTTCCAGACCATTCTAAGCCAAAAAGGTAAATGTTTAGAACTCTACATTGACCATGTATAGTTTAAGTTTATGTACTACTTTACACAGTGGAAGCACTCTTCTTGACTTGTACTTTTTGACTCAATCATCTCTCTCTGTGTTTACTTATTTGACAATTTCACTGAGCTGTAGGATAGAGAATTTTAATTTTTACTTATGAACTTATAATAATATCCCTTCTCTCCTTAAAGGGAGGAAGGTGTACACAATAATGTATATCAACAATAATTTACGATTCCAAGTACTGGTACAATTTAAATCACATGAAGCAAATGTTTTTTTATTTTTCAAAAAAAAAATGCAACAGTATGTCATTCAATTTTACAGACTTAGACTTGTTGAAGGAGAAATAGAAGAGAAAGCAAAATCAAACCATGAACACTGTAATGATGCTTCAGATTCCTTTGAAGGTTATACGTCTTTCACATTCTTACACTTTACTCCCATACAGAAACATCAGAATACTTGGTCTTGCTTGCGAAAGTTTTAAATGAGATATTCTTAATTAATAATATATGTGAATAAAGAATGGAGTATAAACATTTTCACAATGAAACCATTAATGACAAAAAAACCATAAAATTAATTTGTTTGGTTTGCAGATAGAACAGGTCCTGTGGAAACATTGTCCAAAGATGTGCAAGGCAGCAACACTGATCATGATCACTGCTATGCTGTTTCTTTACCGGAGACATCAAAGGGTACACATGTTCTTAGATAAATTAATTACTTAATTATAATTTGAATCATTAGGGAAAGAAAAATATGAGCAAACTTCAAATTTCATTACTCAAAATATGACATTACAGTAAAAATGAAGTTTCTATAAAAATTTTCTGTATGTCTATAGTTGGAGGAAATGGGCATAGTAACTTATTTTATTATATGCCTGCAGACAAAGGCTTATATTCTCTATTAAACATTTCTCAACATAAGTAAGATTTAAAGAAAAAATTGCTTATAGCTTTTGTTAACATTACAGAAAGTGTAAATGATTTGGAAGAAAAAGTCAAAGACCTCCAAAGAGAATTAGAATCTCTAAGATTAAGAAAACAACCATTTACCATAAGAAACATAATACAAGACCCAGACAAGGTTTGTTACACGAGTGTATTCCACAGATTCAAATTGACTGTTCTATACATGTTTTTTTTTTTAAGAAAAAAGATAATGTATCGAGTTGTTGATTTTGTAAATCATATATATACATTGTAGTTCTTAAAGATAAATTTGTTCTATATAACTATGATTTCACAGGTAGAACATAACATTTTCATACTGCATGTACTGATAGAGCTTTTAGTTCTACCTGAAAAAGATGGTTAAAATTCCTAACTAAAAGTATATCACATGTAATATAGTGATAGTATGAATAAAATTATTTGACATGCATGTTTTAATTTACAGATGCTATTATATACATCATTTCCCACCGAGGTATTCAATGTGTTGGTCAATGTTTTGGAGAGGATTGGTCCATTTAACTATTTCAGTGGGTGGACAGTACAAGGATTTAGTACCAGTGACCAACTCCTTATGACCCTTATGAAATTGCGTCTGAATCTCAGGGATCTAGATTTGGCGGAAAGATTCAACACCAGCAAATCTACAGTATCCAATATCTTCAATACATATGTTGCAGCGCTTCATGAAATTCTATTCGAAGGAGTGATGAAAACTGTAGGAATACCTTCCCAATTAAAGTGCAAAGGATCAATGCCAAAATCATTCGAGGAGTTCTCCTCGGCAAGAATCGCTATGGATGCCACAGAGATTACCCAGGATGTACCCTCAAATATGAACAGCCAGTCCTTATCTTATAGCAACTATAAAAGTCGCCATACAGCAAAGGCTGTTACTTGTGTAGCACCAAACGGGGCACTTGTGTATTGTTCCGAACTCTATCCTGGTTCCACCTCTGATGCTGCCATAGTCGATCATTGTGGAGTTTTGGATATGTTAAAGCCAGGTGACATGATCCTTGCAGATAAGGGGTTTAACATTTTCGACAAACTTCCATCAGGTGTAACATTAAACATACCACCTTCCCTTTCATCAAAATCTTATTTTACAAAGGAAGAAGCACAGTTTTGTTACAAGATTGGGAGAAGTTGAATTCACGTGGAGCGTGCAAATGAAAGAATCAAGAACTACTGTATTCTAGACCATATACCTTCACAATACAGACATTTGTCCTCAAAGATTTTTCAATTATGTGTGGCACTTGTAAATTTGCAATCTCCCCTACTGAAGGAAATAGCCGATAAATATGAAATTCCTAATTAGTGTAATTCTGAGCTTCAGACCACGTCTTATACCATGTCCAAAGATATCTTTGCTTTGACATTTTGCTTAGGCCTATAGTAAATTTAATTTTTTTTATTTATTAATGCCTCAAAGTTCAAAATATTTTATAATGTAAATATTTTGAAACACCTCTTCCATCTTGTCAAATCATGAACACAGGTGTTGGAAATAATAATCTGGGGCAGAGTGTAGATACATGTAGCACTTGTTAAACTTTTGCTGTACACTACTACATGAATGATGATGTGTAGTTAAGGTCATTTCGTTAATAACCACTTTTACACACTGTGAACTGACACATGCTGATGTTTGCTTTGATCAGAATTAAACAGTTAAACAAAATGAATTGTTTTGTCTAGAGTAATTTAATGTATCAATAGGAAAATAAACAGTTAATAGAAAATTTCTGAATTACAGTCTGCCAAGTTTTTAATTAAGAGAGGGTAAAAAAACATTGAAATAAAATTCAATCATGTTTTTCAAGTGGCATTCCCATGAGTCATCTTTAAGAATGCGAATAACTTCCATACTGACTTGTGTCCAAACCACGAAATCACAACATGAAGTTCCTGTTAGATAAAGTTGGCCTTGTATTTGATGCCAATAGTCATGGCTCTCTTTGAGACGCAAAGTGCCCTCAGAGTCGCACTCTAAAATATTAAGAAAAATTATTAAAGAAAAACTCACAAGAGCTAAAATTTACTAGGTTTCATTAACGCAATCAAACCTAAGGATGGGTTATTGATAACATACAGTATTTAATTTTAACCTCAACATAATGAATGTTTTGTATGCAAATCTTTCTAATCAATCTCTGAACCTACCTAGAAAAAAATCTTTCAAGTTTGCACAAGCATCCTTTATGGACATCGCTCTTGCTGAAAACGGACATTTCACCTCTAAAATTGCTGGTGATGCTGTCAGTTTACTTTGAAGGTGGACATTCATATTACACGTTTTAGGATCACCCTGGACAAATCCATCAGGAGAAGCTCCAAGAACTCCTGATTCATGGAGTCAAATACCTTTAATTGAAAGTAAAATAAAATGTTTCATAAACTGTATCATAAATTAGTTTCATATCACATAATTAAAAAAAAAATGATTCAATCAATAATAATGATTCAAATGAACATTGAAGATGAACAGGTTTTATGCCATGATTTGAGTTTGACAGTATAAATGTTTACCTGTCTGCAATACAGACACCTCTGAAAGCTTACAATAGCTATCTATTGCAACCTTTTCATGTGTAAGTCCCCACTGAATAGAAGGTCTCTTCTCAAGATTGTAAGCACTGAGTAACCTTTTCTTCAATGATAAAGTTAGCCTAAAAATAAAATTAAGATTCTAAATTATTTCTTATTATAATAAAAAAGATTTAGATAAAAGATTATAGTTATTTAAGAAATCAATATATGTTGAAATCAATGAATTACCGATTTCTCCTGATAGCTGCGATAACTTGCCCAAAATTTGATGCAGTTATTCGTAACTTGCGAACAGCTGCCCATAACGAATTCTCTCGTTGACCTGTAGTCATCCATGCAGTCTTAATGACATTTTCCGAAGAAATAACAAGCTTATCCCTATTGCAATGAACCAGAAAATTTTTTTATTATTACATATTTATAGATTGAGAGATGAGAGAGAGAGAGAGAGAGAAAGAGAGCAGTATTATAATTTCAAAAGTACCTCAGATATGAAGACTTGCACTGGGCATTCATGTACTCTTCACTTGTAAGCTGGTCCTCAATAAGTAATGCTGGCATTTCCTCACATTCAGGTTCTTTAGACAAAATCCAATGCATAGCTGCAAAGATTAAATAAAGAAATCATATGGCCAACAAAAGGATGTCATAGTTTTCATATGAACATGTGTAATCAATATAGGTGTAAGTGTGACAATTATGTATATAAAAAAAAAATGATATTGCCTTGATAAAAAAATTTCTCGACAATGCTTGTGTCAATTGGAATATATGTCATTAGGTTAACCATATTTAACAGAAAGATGAATTATGTTGCGAGATCATTTTTCCTGCATAGATAATTTTCTTTACATATCAGTTGTTGAAATATTCATTTAATGAATGTTTCTTAAAGCTGAACACCACCTGTAAATAAGCACAGTCACACAGGTATCTATCTACAGGTATATAAACCCTTTGATTTTAACTTGTGGCCGACATTTAGTGTTCCTTTCATGGTCTTTGGATTTTATGCATTTATTTCTTTAAATATTATATGTGCAAATTTCTATTTGTAAATAGCATTGCGAAGCAAGATTTACATCCTCACGGGTGAGACCTCTTCACCGATATACTTTTAACTGATATGAGAGCTGAAGCTTTTAAAGGGGATGTAGGGATAACAGTGGTGAAAGAGAAATATGGCGGACAATTAATGCATATTTACAAAAAGGTGTTCAGCTTGAAAAGTTCAATACTTTTTGTTACATGCACATGCAAACTGAAAGAAACAAAGGCTTTTTTGAAAAATAAATTCATATCCATGCACAACATTAATACAATATTTACGTAAAAATAAAAGGGCCTCATATAGAGGAAACAGTTTTCCCTCAAACAGGGATAAAATGATAATTGTTGATCAAACCTGTAAATCTACCCAAAAGACCTAGCTGATCATACAAATATGATCTGTCGGCATCTGTCATCTCTCTTTTTAATGCTCTGAATTCACATTTTATAGAAATGGTATCATTATGGTTTATAAAAATCTGATTTTGCCTAGCACTGACATTTTAACAAAATATATTGCATAAGTGTCCTGGTGATTTACCTATAATCTTGTTGCCTGGGTGGATACATTTCCGCCATGGTTGTTGTGGATTTGGGAGGTGCCGATTTTGGATGCTTGATCCAGCTGCACTTCACATCTGTCTTACTTGCTCATTAATATCTTAAATATCTTCATTAATCCCAATGTTTTGATAAGCTATCATATAGATTTATTCTTTAAACTGAACTTAATAGACACTGGAATGCAAAAAATCAGCTGACAATATACATTTAACACTTATTACAACCATGATTAACACAAGAATGCTGATTTACATGTGTATGATAATAGATTAGTAATGATTACCCAAACAGAAGTGCAGCAGCTACATGGTGGCAGCGAAACTGACCCATAGGGCATTCACAGGTTGATGATATAATTGTTCCTGCATCATCATCTTCATTTTCCAGAAATATCTTTGTAAAAAATTAATGAAATGTCTGTAAAGCAACTTTGCGTGTATGAATATATTGACATATTGTATTTATAGTGGGAAATACTTAAACATATTATTAAAAACAAATATATCTATCAAAGACTAAAAGTGGGGGTAGGGGTTATTTACAACGGCAACAATGACGAACTTAAGGTTAAAAATATACAATGTAGCACATTTCTTGTTCGCAGAAAGCGATATTGTTAACTTAAAGAAAAAATTTGATGCATAGTTTTACCCTGGTTGATTAAATGTAGGGATGAAGACGGCTAAATATTTTGTACATACCTGAACTTTGTATGAAGTGTCTCGCATTGAAGCTTGAACCACCGCCGATATCACGTGACATTCTTTGTCTAAAACGAACTTCAACACCCTGTCGCTATCCACGGCTTTCTCGCTCTTCCTAGTAAGCTTTGTATGACCATCTACATATCGAGCCCAGTATATTATTAATAGCGCCATTATTGCAGCAACTGCCCGGAAGTACGTTTTCTCGTTATATCTCGCGGGTCACATGACGAGACTTTCCGACCCTATACACAAGTTGTTTGCATGGTCGGTTACCCCCCCCCCCTTTTATATCATAGTCATACCCCTGGTATCTGACAAAAATATCCATGTTGACCTCATACACCTTAGTAATGTCAATATTATTTGACACTGATCTTTGAAAAGTCAATAAAATCAGAATGGGTAGAATTCTTGCTAAAATAGCTATTAAAATTTTATTTCGTGTTCTGTGTGTTTGTGGGATTTTGAACTTTAAAGATTTTTGTTTCGAAAGGAAATAAAACGTAGTATCTGTATGTTGTTTGCTTAATATCGTGCAACATATTTTGATAAATTGTTCAATGTTTGGTTGCCAGTGTACGACAATAGTTATAAATCTATTTTTGTGCATTATTCTTCATATGCATATTATAGTCTTTATTATTTGTAAGCATTGGCTGCAGTTTTTCTCAATCGACCACCTCCCCTGCCTCCATTTTCTATTAAGTATTTAAAGTTTCATGGGATGATAGGACAGGTTACGCTGCATCTCAGCTATGTTAAGGGCGTCCATACAAAAATAGCGATATTTATCACATAAAATGTTAGCCTTTGAACAATCTTGGTATTCTACTCCAAACATTTGTTAAACAAAGTGATATTTTATCGATTATACAAATTAAATAATTTGTTATCGGATGAGCAATTTTTGAGTCTCTTGGGAATACCCTGTCACGTGATACTGCTAAAAATAGATGAACCAGGAATAATACGGAAAAATGCAAAGTGCAAGGGCATAACATAAACAAATATAGTTATTTCTGTTTCTAACTTGTAAAATGAACCTTCAAAATTTCGAAAAGTGCTGGGAGCTTAAAATATTCAAGTAAGAACCATTATTAAATTCAATGTAAACAGTGTATGAACAGCAATTTACTGGGATTTTCCGCTATTAACGCTTATTTATATGAAATGCGTAGCGACTTCATACAGCTCCCAGCACTTTTTGATATAATAGGGATACAATGGTAAGACATGGAAATTTTCAATATATTTGATCAAGTGTATGCCCTTGCACTACTGCATTTTATCTGACCCACTTCACTTTCAGCGTCATTTGCGTGCAATTCAAACGTAACACTGACTAAGATCATGATTTTAATCTTCATTCTTAAAATAATTTCACGCTGTGAATTTCACTAAAATAATGCTAAAATGTTGTTTCTGTTCACACCAATCATCATTATAAAATTGTTCAAATTGGAAAAACATAACTTCATCAGTTGCCTTTATGGGGGGGGATGTAAGGGTTGAGTTTGTATTTTACACATTTATGTTTCATAATGATTTATGTTACTATGCTGGTGAATAAGTTCTTTTAATGTATAATCAGGTTTACTTGTAATCATAATTGATATTTTAGTACTAATTAAAGAAGGCAAGAAGAAACAATATATCAATATTATCAAGAATTTATTTTGATAATCAACTTTACAAATACTATAGAGATTGCTTTTCTGTGACAAACTGTTCAACAAGACTAGTGTTTTCTGATTTTTAGTATTTTCCAGTCATAATGTGTAATTTATGGAAATTGACAATTCTTCTTGCACACTACATGTTCTTCTCTTCTGTCTTTTTGATATTAGGATGTAGTCCAGTTGATAAGAAAACCAATACCTGAAATGATGAATATATATCAATTTCAAATTTCATTTCAATAGATATCAATGCAAACTATTATAATAGGTTACATTAGTATCATTATCAATATGATATTAAAAACAACAAACTATGCATGAAGTTGAAGTTAGTGAGTAAAAGAAATATTTATATACATTTGTAGTTCCTACTTTTTATCAACATCCCAAGAAGTGTTTTCAGTGGACCATCTACTGCCTAACTAACCCTGAAAATGAATAATGTGTCATAATTAGCATAAGCTATTGTGTTAAAGATAACATGAAAATGAAACATTACTCTATTATTGGGTATATTAATGGCGGTTTCAATTTCAGTGATATTACAACAGGCATAATCAAATGTTTATTTTTTAAAATGTGTGGAAATTCAGTTTGAACACACTTTAATTTTGTCTTAAATAAAATTAATTAGATCTTCATAAAAGAAGGCTGAATAAAATAACACATTTCGATTTACTTAAACAAATTACAATCTTGTCTATAATCATTCCAGATCCTCACAGTAATCTTTGTAGTGCTAGCACATACAGTGTTTGGCCATGGACTTTTTATTGTGTACTTTGAACATGGAGGAAATACGATCTAATATTATCGCGATATGAGACCAGTAAAAAGCTACAATGAGCCTCAACGCTCTCTATGATCAAAACTAGCGAAACGCAGAACAATTACTTTGCCTGACTGAGTCACCAAACTGATGTTTGAACACAATATTACATGAAAAACAAATGTAAACAAGTAAACAAAATCGAAGCCGAGGAATTTCACTTCATTTCCGTTCCATCCAACAATATTAGGTAATATAAAACAATATCTAGGGGAAGTACAGATAAATCCTACCTTGTTCAGTTGAATCCTATGCCGATTTCTGTCCACGCTGGTTGTAAACGAGTTAAATTCCGAGATATATCACTGAAGTCCACATGTTTACTCTGATCACAGCTGCAAGCGCCGGTATGACGTAGTCAACCTCGACACGTCATCAGACGACTTAGGAATTTCATGATTTCGCGAGATATAAAGAATAGTTTATGATTTTATTTCAGTACACCTTTCTTGAACCATTCAAACCCAATAATTAATCATATTCATTTTGGTAGATGTTTGTTAATTACCAAAATACCTATATCTCGTAAAATCTCATGAATAAGGGGCGGGGCTTATGCAAATTTTTCTAATTCACACGTGGTAGAATTCTTAGACCTTCCTTAACATAGCTGAGATCTTGTATTTTTCTCAAAGTCATGTTTAATATGTTTACATTTAATTGAATGTATGCTTCTTTATCATAGTATATTTAAAATTTTAATTATGGAATATTTCTCTACTTTCGGTGTTTTTTTCAGTTTATGTTCCTACTTTAAAATGATGTTTTCTGGTCAAGAACTGCAATTTCAAGCTCAAAAAGCGGATATCAAGCTTGATATTTATAAATAAATGGTCATAATTGTTATTAAAAAAAACCCACTGTTTTTGGTATTTAAACATAATTCTTTTACTACTACAACTCAGCAGTAATTTAATGTTACGGATGAATTATCATCTTTAAGCAGTGGAATAACAGATGCCAATGTTCAGCATTTAGTAAAAGTCTCGACTCATTTATAATTATTAATACGGATGTATATTGCTTAGAGGTGATTAACAAAGATTTATAATGAGAACATACATTTTTGTAAAGACTGTGCATGTAAAAATGTCATTTATCATATCAGAACACAAATTTCAAAATTGAACCTATTCAGAAGAAAGATATTGACTTTCTAATTTAAGAGACATGTGAAGAATCTTGTAATATGATTAATGATTGATGTAATGAATTAAATCACACCAAAATAACAACTTTCAAACTATTTATCTCTTTAAGATAGATATCGCGAGTAGGTTAAGGCAACTCCGAGTGTAATGACCGTCGATATTATGATCAATTTAAAAATTGTTTATCTTTATGAAAACAGTGCTAAATATTAATATCAAGTGGATATGTTCGCAATGATATTAGTTTTTTTACTTCGGAAGCGAGTCGTGCAATGTTATCACGTGACAGCTGAAAATAGATCACTTTTTTACCTTTACAAAAAATCAAAAAGTGTAACACTGCCCCGAAGTTCATTTATATGTATGATACAATAATTCGATCGGAAATTCGATCGTCGTTATTAGTAGTACTGCTAGAATCCTTTTGTAAATCGCATAAAATAAATATTGTCATAATTTATCGGAAACCCCCTTGACTTCAATTTCAATAAAAATACTACGTATTTTAAATTACAACAACAAAGCACAGGATTTTCTATCAGCACTTTTAAGTAGTTTGGGTCATATGCTTTTGATATTTGCCAAATTCAACTTTCATCATATTCGGGGGAGTGTAACACTTTTGCTTTTTGTGTACACACTGACAGAGGAAAGGCCGGTGAAGCCACATAAAAGTATCTCTGCAAAAACTAAATATCCACGCCCGTATTATCCTGATTATATCAAATCTAACATTCATCGAAATCTTGTGTATCAGTATAAAATAAGTATAATTTCGGCATTGTTTACATGCATTCCAATGATTTGTCTCCTGACATTGATCTTCTTTATTAAACATGCATGTGACGTCATCAACGATAATGATACATAATACAGAAAAATTGAAGATATATTCAGTTAGAAGAGTTTCTAGAGACATTTTACGCCGGTAGTTTTTATAATTAGAACCAGAGATAAAGTAAAAATTAACATGTTTCTGATTAAAATATGACATCATGCTGCTTATTGTGACGTCACATCAATTAGAGGAATTTAACTCAATCGATCGCTGAGAGTTGCCTTATTATATCCGCGTAATATGGTTGTATCATAAAGCACCTAAAGGCATCTCTATTCACCATAAAACAAACGTGATATTCAAAAGGTAGCCTATGTAATTTGATACATAAAGATAAAAATATGGCTTCAGTATCTTAATATCCATTTACAAGTTTTAGAAAAAAAAGACAAAAGGTGAAATGCAGGAGGCAAAGTTAGTCAGCATTTTTTTTTATTAGAACGTCATACAAATATCATCTTCATTACTTTTGTACAGATTAGAGAGTAATTTTTAGACTTCGTAGGGGTCTTTAATCTATGTATCTAGGAATTTGTCATTCCTAAGTGTATATTTTAAATATTTCATTTTCTGATTCAATCATTCACTGATAGGGAAAACATGAGTGTTGATTTTAACTTTTCACTTAAATATTTGTTATTGAAAGTCTTATACCAATTATCTTATTTAAATATTTTACCTCTTCAAATGACCCGTATTGATTTAAAAAATACCTGACATCAGACATTTGCCTTTACATTCTTGCCTATCCGTCTATATTACCGTTAATAATCTTTATAGATGTGTTAGATATATAAATGTACTTTTATTTTAATTATCCTTAATTACTTCTCTTGTAGCAAGGCTGATTTTGTATTTTACTTTTATTTTCTCTGAAACAAGTATATGTATATAATTAATTATGTAATTATCCTTTAATTTGTTTAAGAAAGAGGGTACGTAAATGACGTAATAGATTTTTTGTTTACTTACAATGTTTCAAGCTGTGATAATCCCTGAAAGGCATTACTGTCGATCCTGTTTATCTGGTTCCAACGAAGGTCCCTAAATGAGTACATAAAAAACATATTTGTCAATCACAATGTTAACAAAAACATGCCGAGGAAAAAATATCATGAACAGAGAGTTTACACAGTGAAATTGCAAGTTACAGACGGGGGTAAAATAACACGAAAAGTAGGTGGATGGGACATTGTAAACTATACACTCGCTAAAAAACAAAATATTAATGCTCGTATTATCCTGATAATATCCAATGATTTGTCTCCTGACATTGATCTACTCTATTAAACATGCATGTGACGCCATCAATGATAATGATACGTAATACAGAAATATCGAAAATATATTCAGTTAGAAGAGTTTCTAGACACATTTTACTCCGGTAGTTTTTATAATTTAAACCAGAGATAAAGCAAAATTTGACATGTTTCTGATTAAAATATGACATCATGATGCTTATTCCGACGTCACATCAATCAGAGGAATTTAACCCAAGCGATCGCTGAGAGTTGCCTTATTATATCCGCGTAATGTGGTTGTATCATAAAGCACCTAAAGGCATCTCTATTCACCATAAAACAAACGTTATATTAAAAAATAGCCTATGTAATTTCATACATAAAGATAAAAATATGGCTTCAGTATCTTAATATCCATTAACAAGTTTAGATAAAAAAAAGACCAAATGTGAAATGCAGGAGGCAAAGTTAGTCAGCAATGTTTTATTAGAACATCATACAGATATAATCTTGATTACTTTTGTACAGATTAGAGAGT
Source organism: Magallana hongkongensis (assembly GCA_015776775.1). Lineage (NCBI taxonomy): Eukaryota > Metazoa > Mollusca > Bivalvia > Ostreida > Ostreidae > Magallana > Magallana hongkongensis. The sequence continues at coordinate 1,441,802 of VIAA01000014.1, read as the reverse complement.
TATTTTAGACTTAGTAGGGGTCTTTAATCTATGTATCTAGGAATTTGTCATTCCTAAGTGTATATTTTAAATATTTCATTTTCTGATTCAATCATTCACTGATAGGGAAACGTGAGTGCTGATTTTAACTTTTCACTTAAATATTTTTTATTGAAAATCTTATACCAATTCTCCTATTCAAATATTTTACCTTTAAATGACCCGTGTTGATTTAATAAATACCTGACATCAGACACTTGCCTTTACATTCTTGCCTATCCGTCTATATTACCGTTAATAATCTTTATAGATGTGTTAGATATATAAATGTACTTTTATTTTAATTATCCTTAATTACTTCTCTTGTAGCAAGGCTGATTTTGTATTTTACTTTTATTTTCTCTGAAACAAGTATATGTATATAATTAATTATGTAATTATCCTTTAATTTGTTTAAGAAAGAGGGTACGTAAATGACGTAAAAGATTTTTGTTTACTTACAATGTTTCAAGCTGTGATAATCCCTGAAAGGCATTACTGTCGATCCTGTTTATCTGGTTCCAACGAAGGTCCCTAAATGAGTACATAAAAAACATATTTGTCAATCACAATGTTAACAAAAACATGCCGAGGAAAAAATATCATGAACAGAGAGTTTACACAGTGAAATTGCAAGTTACAGACGGGGGTAAAATAACACGAAAAGTAGGTGGATGGGACATTGTAAACTATACACTCGCTAAAAAACAAAATATTAATGCTCGTATTATCCTGATAATATCCAATGATTTGTCTCCTGACATTGATCTACTCTATTAAACATGCATGTGACGCTATCAATGATAATGATACGTCATACAGAAATATCGAAAATATATTCAGTTAGAAGAGTTTCTAGACACATTTTACTCCGGTAGTTTTTATAATTTAAACCAGAGATAAAGCAAAATTTGACATGTTTCTGATTAAAATATGACATCATGATGCTTATTCCGACGTCACATCAATCAGAGGAATTTAACCCAAGCGATCGCTGAGAGTTGCCTTATTATATCCGCGTAATGTGGTTGTATCATAAAGCACCTAAAGGCATCTCTATTCACCATAAAACAAACGTGATATTAAAAAAATAGCCTATGTAATTTCATACATAAAGATAAAAATATGGCTTCAGTATCTTAATATCCATTAACAAGTTTAGATAAAAAAAAAGACCAAATGTGAAATGCAGGAGGCAAAGTTAGTCAGCAATGTTTTATTAGAACATCATACAGATATAATCTTGATTACTTTTGTACAGATTAGAGAGTTATTTTAGACTTAGTAGGGGTCTTAAATCTATGTATCTAGGAATTTGTCATTCCTAAGTGTACATTTTAAATATTTCATTTTCTGATTCAATCATTCACTGATAGGGAAACATGAGTGCTGATTTTAACTTTTCACTTAAATATTTTTTATTGAAAATCTTATACCAATTCTCCTATTCAAATATTTTACCTTTAAATGACCCGTGTTGATTTAATAAATACCTGACATCAGACACTTGCCTTTACTTTCTTGTCTATCTGTCTATGTTACCGTTAATAATCTGTATAGATGTGTTAGATATATAAATGTACTTTATTTTAATTATCCTTAATTACTTCTCTGGTAGCAAGGCTGATTTTGTGTTTTACTTTACTTTTATTTTCTCTGAAACAAGTATATGTATATAATTAATTATGTAATTATCCTTTAATTTGTTTAAGCAAGAGGGTACGTAAATGACGTAAAAGATTTTTGTTTACTTACAATATTTCAAGCTGTGATAATCCCTGAAAGGCATTACTGTCGATCCTGTTTATCTGGTTGTACCCAAGGTCCCTTTATGTGTACATAAAAATAAACACATATATGTCAATCATAATGTTGACAAAAACATGCCAGAGGAAAGAATATCATGGACAGAGTTATTGCATTAGGCAATGTTTCCTATTCCAGTTAAAGTTAATTATTCGTGTTCATTACTTATTTTTGCAATTCAGACATAAAAATAACCCCGCCACATTATACACTGGTTAAACTTCAATATTCATATTCACATTGCAACCTTTACGTTGGAAATGAGTTTTCGATGAATTACATCCACATCACATTTAAAAAGACTATCCATTTTCATTATCCTAAACAAATTAAGTCTGACAAAAATGATAATTAAAGTAACCAAAAAGTTTCATATCTTGGGTTTAATAGAAAAAAAACCTCAATCAGTTTCGTTATGTTGAACTTCGGTCATATTCTTTGCTTGTAGTGCATAATTACAAACTGGTACTTTTGTATATGAAAACAATGCTTCCGTTGTAATGTGTGATGAATATATCAGTGAAACGAATTATTCTTACAAACCACACCTTCATTACTCAATTGTTTAAAGTATCTGCTCTAAAACGTTAAACAATCACATTGAAATTTAAAATAAATACTTCAAAAACACCAGTCTCCATTTATATACAAAGATAATGAACGGCATTATATAATACACTGGTAACGGCGAGTGTGCAATGATATATGTATATTTATTTCAGCAAGAGGCATTTATAGTCGTATAATCATGTTTGCGATTGATAAACGAAGATTGTAAATACAGATTTTAAATGCAAAGGCAAAAGTAACATACACGTTTTTCGTCATATTGAGTGATTGGAGATAACAATGAATTGTATACATGTATAATATACACATGGGGATGACAAATTGCAAGATATATAGAAATAAGACCCCTACCAAGTGTAGAATAAAGGCCTTGACTACATGTAGAATTCGCAGCCCACATATAAATGTCAAACATAAGCATTGGTAAGGAGGCACAATCACTTCATTATACAATTTTTTTTTCTCTTTGACGCATTGAGCAGTTAATATAAAGAAATGCAATTTTCAACTTCTTACATGTACCGCATATGTCCTTTGTACGTTATTTATAAGACGAAATTGAGGGATGAAAAATGTCATTTGTTTATCAACGTTATTAAACTATAGTTAGGGCATATCTAATTCTTGAGTCAAGTGACGGGGCCCGTTTGTGTGACGGAAAACAAGTTATGGTGTATGAGATTATTGGAAGTCTATTTAAATGGTAAAATGCATCAGCAAATGATCAAAAATAAGGTGCAAAAAAGTGAAGCCCTATTCTGGCTAGGAGGTTTTAAGTTAATGGTTGCAGCTTTATTCAGGCTGATTGACCATGGCTTGTTCAGGACTTAGTTAAGCGTTCCTTATTCAGGAAACCCAGCTTTTATTCAGAGCTGGGCAAAGCAATGAAGCCCTCAAAATCATAAAAAAATCAGCATTTATATAGACAATTACGTAACAATCTAAGACGACATCTAACAATTTCGCAATTTACACAATGATTATAGAATTACATTGATAATAAAAGTATCGATCATATTGTTCATAAAAAGAAACCCATAACATATGTATTGAGGTTGAATAGTTTAGTATGATATATGTGTTTAAAGTGGTGGGCACTTTAGCCACCCTCAGATCTCTTACTCATGTTAAAGACCCAAATAATGTCATAGCGCGTTGGCTGAAAATTGTAGTGCGTCATACAAATCGGTCAGCCTACTGCGCAAAATCCATACTATACTATTTTTAAGATCCGTACAGTCGAGAACGCGTACAATAGAGAATTTTACAATATCTAAACCGGGCCAAACGAACCGTATTAGGGTTGAATATATACGAAATATAATGAATTCTAACAACTACGTTTCTGAAAATTACTACAGTTTTCAAGACATCATGAGTTTTTTAGCAAGCAAACCTATTTTCAGCTGTTGGAAAAAGTCTCAAAAACGCTTTTTATAGGACTTCTCCTGATTTTGTATCTGAACATTTGCAAAGCTGTGTACAATACAACACTGTAAATAAACCTCTCAGGAAATGCCTGACACAACAAAATGCAAATACTCAGTAAATAATGAACAAAATACATGTACATCTTGTTTGACTCATAAGTTTTATGAATTACCTTTAAGGCTAGATACACCAATAATTAGCTGCAAATAATATTTATATCAATATTTTCACCCAACGAGCGTCAAGTAAACATTTATATATCTAAAATAGTATAATTGAAACAACAGTTAAGAAATAAATAAATATCACTATTTGTCCATAAAACGACAGTGATTTTTGTTGCTGTTGTTTTCAGAATATTAAGCAATGTTAAATACCCAGTGCATAACGATGTGTGACATCATACAAAAACGAATGCTAATTTGCTATATAAGAACCGGTAAAAGAATTCATATATTAAAGTTTATAAACTTGTCGGTCTTTTTTTCATTTACTAAATTTCAGATAGATAGGCAACTTTAACCTTATCAAAACTCCGAAACACCTTACCAAATCATGCTACTCGGGTAGCAAGGGACAGTTTCGGATAAGGTACCCGTCAATAGTTTTGTATAATTGAGAGTTGCTGTACTTTAAGGCTTATGAATGTTGTTAAAATTCATGAAATGATTTTTACTGCTTATCATTAGTTAGAAGGGTGTCTTTTGTTGAAATTGATATGAAATATGTAGGCCCCATATGTAGGTACATGAGAATCAGAAGTAAAATGCGAAACCTGCGGCTATGACTGTTGTGTTAACTTCACACAGTGAAATTGCAAGTAACAGACGGGAGGTAAAATAACACGAAAAGTAGGTGGATGGGACATTGTAAACTATACAACGGTAAGTTTCTGACATGTGATAGTGCAACATGCACACGGTACGGAAGGTCAACCCTCTGCAGGGAATTAGCTGGGGGAGGTCTAAATTGCTGAAAATCATGAAAAATTAGTAAAAAATGAAAGGGTCAAAATCTTATAAAACCAGTATGTAGAGCGTTTTACAGGTTTTGACTAGTAATTTTTTTCAGAAATAGGTGATCTGCCTTATAAAGAGTGAATTAAAGGTATTTGTTCTGAATGGGAACTGAGGAAATTCTAGTTACAGAGTTTCGAAGACATGCATCTCTTGGCTACAATGAATTGTATCAAAAACTGTCCCGTGCCACCTGGACGTCTTTTTGGCAATGCGTTTGTTATACCCGCACTTTCTAAAGAAAGTTCGGGTATATTGTTGTTACTGTCCGTCCGTCCGTCCGTCTGTCACGTTTTACTTTCTCAAACTGCTCTTACATCTTATAAACCAGCAAACTGAACTCATGGAGTTTGATTTGGGGTATCATGTTGTTTTGTAAAAAAAGGTTTCAAAAATTCTCAATTAGTCCTGGGGGTCAAATAATTGGTAAAAAATGACCTTTTTTCACAAAAAACCTTCTTCCTCGAACTCCTCCTACATTTTCAACAGTAGAAAAATCATCTTTTGAAATATGTTTTAGGGTATCCTATAGATGCGCAATAAGGTTTCGGAATCTTCAATTTTGTCCTGGGAGTCATTTTATGACGTTTTTTTTTTTTTTTTACAAAAAAACTGGTTTCAAAAACGTCATTTTTTTGGGCAGTAGCCAAATGATCTTCTAGAATATAATTGGGGGTGTCATGTTGAGGTGTGATCAGGTTCCAGAACTTTTTTTTTATTAAGGGGATCAGTGGGCAACAAAAAATGACGTTTTTTGGAAAAAAAAAGTACGGTTCCCAGAACTCCTCTTACAACTTTTGGAGTAGCTACGTCATCTCTTGGGATATAATTGGGGCTGTCCTATAGATGTGCAATAAGGTTTTTAAAATTTAAATTTCATCCAGGGACTCAAATAGTAGCAGAAAATTGACGTTTATCACTAAAAAAAAACATAGATCCAGTAGCTCCTCTTATGATTTAATGGATATACACATCATACATGTATCTTGGGATATGATAGGGACTGTTCTATAGATGTGCAGTAATTTTAAAAATTTAGATTTCATCCAGGGAGTCAAAAGTAGCAGAAAATTGACGTTTATCACTTAAAAAAAACATAGATCCTAGAACTCCTTTTATGATTTAATGGACACATCATATCTTGGGATATGATAGGAACTGTTCCATAGATGTGCATTACGGTTTTAAAAAATTAAGTTTAACCCTGAGGCCCATTACCTACATACCTTTTGATGCCCTTTAAGGATCAAGAATATATATGGTTAAGGGGTGGGGATCTCAACCGTTTCCGAGATATTCTTGCACTACCTGTTCGAAGGGGGTCAGGACCACCCACAGGGCCCATGACCTACATAACATTTGACATTTTTAAAACCATATATATTCATGTTTCCGATGTCAAGGGACATCGGAAACATGAATATATATGGTTTAGGGGTCATTATTATAACAGTTTCTGAGATATATGGCAATTTCAAATTCCGGGGGGTGGAGATGACCCCAGGGGTCAGATCTAATAAACCCTATATATTGCCAGTAACAGTCAATATATGATTATTGAAACCCTATATTATTATCTTTGTCCGTTTTCAAGTTGCCATTTACAATAGAGTCTACGATACTTCCTATAAGTTAAATGTTAGACCCCACACCCTTTTGAGACACCCCCCCCCTCGAAAAGTGGTTGTCTAACCCAAAATGAGAAAAATCAAACCAGGGTGCACAACTACAACTGTAGATATGCAGGCCTATCATAACCTAGAGTTTTGTAGAATGAATTCTGTTCAGCCATCTCTAAGAAACAAGTTCAGAGTGGGAAAGAAGAAAAAGAAGAAGACGAAGAATAATTATACATGTATTAAGAACCGTACAAAAACAGACAGTCTCCAAATTTCATTCAGGAGACTTAATAATAAAGATTAAATAGAGATAGGATCATCAAACATGAATAATTTAAAGATAATTGACAATTTCTTATTCTTAGGGGGTCAGGATGACCCTAAGGGGTCATGTCTTACATGCCATAATGATCTGATGCGCCATGAACTAAGGAGGTATAATATCTTTTGATTAAGGTGGGGATCTCAATGGTTTTTATGATACATGTATTTTATAATTTCAGGAAGACCACTTGGGATCATGACCCACATACCATCTGAAATGCCTTGAACAAAGAAACAATAATATAGTATGTACATCATATATGATTTAATTTAAGAACCCAGATATAGATCAATCATCTATGTTTTGTAATACTTCCTATGTATATATACATATATGTATTAGTTTGTGTTTTGTTCTATACTATTCATGTTCATGACTGTAGTATGGCTTAGTCTTATTTTAAATTACATTAAACAATTGTCAAATATATGACTTGGAACCCCCACCCCCAAACAAACTCAAATATAAACTGCCCCCACCCCCTAATTGTCGAATGATCTATTAAAATCAAAATATAATTTGGGTGTCTAAAAACTTTTATAAACTGGTATAAAATGTTATTCTTAAAAAAAATTACATTACACCTTGCATATTTGACAAATGATCTATTGAGATATGATAAGAGGTCATATTTCTACCTTGGGATCAATATAACTAGTATTCATTGACACGTTAAACTTAATAATAATAAATGATTCAAATTATAAATGTTTATACTCCACATTCACCCCCCCCCCTTAATCTAACCTGGTTTTAAAGATTCAGTCTTCTTAATACATTCTTAAATGTGTACAATAGCATCATTTCTTGATTGCTTTTTCTCTCCTGATGCACATTGACATTTTGGAAATTGCTTAATTCAATTTTTACGATTTATAAACAAAAGTTATATGCATGTGTATTCGCCTATTTGGGGCAATTGTAAAGTCTCCTAAACAAAGCAGAGACATTGTAATAATTCCGGATATTTTAGGTTCGGCCCGGCCCGGGTTTTTCTTTTAGTTCCTTTGTTTATGTCACGTGATACAAGGGTATAAATATGACAGTGAATCAGCTGTCGGCTGCTTAATTGGAAATCAGCAGAAGAGAGAAGGCTGTGAAGTATAATAATAAAAGGTATTGTGTCAATACAGTGGTCGTCCGTTCGTAACGGCATAGAGAGGTTGTCCTCTTGGTACTGTAGGTTAGGCATTGCAGTCGTTTTGGCTTGTCAGTGTGTCACAGTAGGCTATGTTCCTCAGAGAGGCTAGCCATTGTTCTCTATAGGGGCTGATCAGACTGTCGTCCAGGCCGTTGTGCTCACTGTCCGTCCTGAATAAGGCAGCCTACAGTATATGCGGTAATCTGAGGACGGTCAGTCATTTCAGCTGAGTGATAGACTGTCACAATTTTGTATATATGTTCAATTAAAGTTTTATTAGTCTATTAATTTTGTGAGTAACGGCGCTCCATAGAGTGCCACGGTCAGCTGGTCATTGTTTGTTAGACCGGTTTTCGTGCATGAGTTACTAGTAGTTCCGGCCAGGTCGTTGATGAGAGAAGGTGTGTCCTTCTGTATGAACCTTTGTGGAGTTGGACAATATGTCTTAGGACCTGTGTGGCCTATGTCTAATCCTGTGTGGAGTGTTTGAATAGAATTCCTGTGTGGTGAAAGTACGATAAACCGTGTTGAGAAAGAACAGCAGTAAGTGAGAAGTATTTTTCATTATCATTTCAATGTAGAATGCGCATACTTAAGTATCTATATTGTCTATATATCTATATTGTCCTTTGCTAAGTGTTTTATGACATTTTTGTTTGTTTGTATAAGAATTTAAAATATGGTAGCCCGACGGTTGAATCTAATGTGTGTTTTGAACAGTGTAGTGTAATTTTCACTGAGGACCCGACAATGAATTGAATTTTAGGTGACTAGCTGAGTGGGTGTGGTTGGTTATATACATGACGGTATCATCCGTGGGTGCAGGACAACGACAAGCTAACCATAGTGGACCCATAGTCATCGTGGGACATGTGACACACGCGGACGCACGGGCACTATATGAGCTGGTGATATGGTCCAGTAACATCCGTGACGAAAGGTTTGGTTTACATGACAGTGTGTCTACGTACATGTACCAGTTTATTCGATGTACATGAACGTGTGATGTATCCTTACCACCAATGATGAACATGAATTGTGGTCTCAACTATGCACGTACCTGCTGCGGGTGAAATTATTTATTAAAATACAACTTCTAAAAGCATTGTCCGGACTTAGTATTCATAAGTGACATCAGCCAAAGTCGGGTTATTTATTCTGTTTATATATGTTGGGGGGTATTTAAGAGATTTGTTTATTTTTTGTTAACATTATTTGTGTGAATGCGTTGTGTGATTTTTCAGTTATTTGCGTGTGTGAATTGAGTGTGTGTGTGTGTGTTTAGAGAGGGTTGTATGCATTAGCTTTATATGTTTTCTTTACACTGTAAATAAAGTTATTTTCACGGTTCTGCCTCTTTATCTTTTCAAAGTTCAGTTTATAAATGAGGGAATTTCCAGGCCTTTTAACATAAATTATGACATTTGGGGGCTCGTCCGGGATCTGGAATTTTTTTTGTTAAATCCTTACGTTGATCAAACTGAGCTTTGAAATGGAGGAAGAATAAGAAAAGTTGGTAGAGATTGGAAGGAAACTTAATTTGAAATGTGAACAGTTGCTTGAGTACGCTAGGGAAAAAGAGAAAGCTCAGAGAAAATCAGATGAAGACAGATTACAAAGAGAGGAGAGAGCGGCAGAGGGAGATGCTAAGAGAGTAGAAAAAGAACTAAGCTTGAGAATGATAGAGAACGAGAACAGGAAGCAAAGAAAGTAGAGAAAGAGTTGAGTTTGGAAATTGCTATGAAAGAGTCAGAGAGTCAGTTGGCCTTGTTAGATAGACAGATTCAGTTAGAAAAAATAAAGGCCGATGCTTTCAAATTAGAGCTTCGTTCAAAGCAGGGGGCTCCAGTAGAGTCAGGTGTTGTTCAAAATCAGGCAAAGTTACCAAAACTCCCTCCTTTTAGTGATCAAAAGGATTGTATTGATGCTTATCTGCAAAGGTTTGAGAGGTTCGCTGAAAATGCTAAATGGAGTAGGGATACTTGGTCAATAAATCTCAGTGCACTACTCACAGGTACTTCTCTAGAAGTGTACTCTCGATTGTCACCAGCTGATGCATTAGATTATGATAAGCTCAAGTTTTCTCTGTTGCAGAGGTTTAGATTGTCTGAAGAAGGTTTCCATGATTAATTCAGAAGTAGTAAACCAGATAAATGTGAGAATCCCCCGCAATTCCTAGCGCGTTTGGAAAACTATTTGACTAGATGGATGGAATTAGCTAAATCTCCGCCTACTTATGAAGGTTTAAGAGATCTTTTGTTACGCGAACAATTCATCGCGAGTTGCTGTAAGTCTCTATCTACATTCATACGCGAACGTCATCCGGTAAATGTCAAAGACATGACGCGGCTTGCCGAACAATTTATCGAGGCGCACGGTAGCTCTTCATTTACTTATGACCGCACAAATCAGCGTCCGTCTTATATACCAGAAGATGCTAAGCAACCTACTGGAAATCAACGAAATTCTGGCATGGGTCCGGGTAGAAATGATAGAAAATGTTATAAGTGTGGGCTTGTAGGTCATATAGCAAAGAACTGTTTTAATTGATTTAATCAGGGAAATCGTACTCACAAAGGTGCTATGTTAATGACTTCCTCTAATCCTAGTGACAATTCATACAGGTCGCAGAGAACAACGGCTGATACTACGAAAGACAATTTTCAGGGGAATCCAAGATATATACAACACAGGTAATCATGTTGGTTCTTTGTGCATTCTTTCAGAAAAGCTGAAAGAGTGTTGCATGCAAAACAATGAAGTGACGTTACGCTGTGGGCATATTTTACCTGTTATAGGAGGTGCATGTCGTATTTGTCACAAAATGCCTGTATTAGAGGGATATGTGAATTCAAGAACCGTTGAAGTATTGCGTGATAGTGGTTGCAGCGGTGAGGTAGTTAAAAGTGAGCTTGTTTCACAAGAACAGTTTATAGGCAGATCTGTCGAATGTGTTCTGATAGACGGTACTGTCAGAAAAGTTCCCGAAGCAATTATCAGTATCGACACGCCATTTTTGTCAGGTAAGGTCAAAGCTCTATGTATGACTAATCCAGTGTATGACCTCATTATAGGCAACATTGATGGCGCAAGAGACCCGTCAAATCCTGATACAGACTGGGGAAAACAATGGAAAACCAAGAGTGATGAGGTAAATGTCGAGGGTTTAGCTGTGCAAACTAGAGGCCAAGCAAAGCAAGAAAAGGAGAAATTTAAGACACTTAAGGTACCAAGTTTTTCTGGAAATTTTGTTACAGTTGATGACATGAGAACTGCCCAAAGGAATGACATCACGTTGGAAAAATATCGTGAGTATGCAAATTCTGGTACTCGGAAATTTACAGGACAACAAAATGTGTCATGGTTTGTCATGGAGGATGATTTGCTCTTCAGATACTTTCAGTCTCCAAAGGTGAGTAACAACAAAATCTTCAAACAGTTGTTAGTTCCTTTGCCGCACCGTATTACTGTTATGAAAATTGCACATGATTGTGTTCTAGCTGGTCACTTAGGCATTAAGAAAACGACTGATAGGGTATTGTCAAACTTTTACTGGCCAGGGGTACAAGGAGATGTAAGTAGATTCTGTAGGTCATGTGACATTTGCCAACGAACTTTGCCAAAAGGTAAGGTAACTCCAATTCCATTAGAGTCAATGCCTCTCATTGATACTCCATTTGAGCGAGTTGCTGTAGACTTAGTTGGTCCTATATTCCCAGCAACAGATCGTGGTAATAGGTATATTCTTACCATGGTAGATTACAGTACACGACATCCAGGGGCAACTGCACTTAAAGGTATCGAGACAGAACGTGTTGCTGAAGCTCTGTTTGAATTTTTCACCAGATTAGGTATTCCTAAAGAAATACTATCAGATATGGGAACCCAGTTCACATCAAATCTTATGAAAGAGGTAGGTCGTTTGCTATCACTTGCTCAATTTACAACAACACCTTACCATCCAGCTTGCAATGGTCTGGTTGAGAAATTTAACGGAACACTCAAACAAATGTTAAGACGCATGGCTGCTGAGAGACCCAAAGACTGGGACAGGTACATTGCTCCTTTACTTTTTGCTTATAGGGAAGTTCCGCAGGAAAGTATGGGTTTTTCTCCCTTCGAATTGTTATATGGTCGAATTTGTCAATTTTGCGTGAAATGTGGACTAGCGAACTGAAAGATCCGGAAGTCAAAAGTACTTACCAATATGTTATAGACTTGAAAGAGCGCATTGCAGAAACATGTGACTTAGCAAAAGAAAATTTACAGAAATCGAGTCAACGCTACAAGAAATACTATGACCGGAAAACAAAGCGTCGATCATTCAATTTGTTGGACAAAGTGTTGATCCTTCTCCCTACAGATAACAATAAACTACTCAGGCAGTGGAAAGGTCCGTTTACTGTTGTTGGAAAGGTTGGTATATCCGATTACAGGGTAGATGTACAGGGCAAAACAAAGACTTTCCACGCCAACCTTTTGAAGAGATACCTGGAAAGAGATCCTCCTACAATCATCAGCTCGTGTGCTGTCATTGAGGAAGAAACTACGGAGAGTGAGAATTTTGAAAGTGATTTCCCGCTGGAATCTCCTCCATCAATAGCCACAGAAACATATCAAGATGTGAACATTGACAACGATCTATCAGATCCGCAGAAAGACGAAGTTCGTAGACTCCTTCTAGACTTTCAGGATGTTCTATCTGATATTCCTAATCGTACAAATCTTGCTCAGCATGAGATTCACTTGACAACAACAGATCCGATCCGAAACAAGCCGTATCAAATTCCGTTTGCTCTGCGCGACGCGGTTCGAGACGAAATAAAGAAAATGAAATGGGTATCATAGAATTTTCGGAATCTCCATACGCGAGTTCTATTGTCGTGGCGAAAAAGTCAGATGGCTCGAAAAGAATATGCATTGATTTCAGAAAACTTAATAAAGTGACGGTATTTGACGCCGAACCAATGCCCGACCCGGAAGAAATTTTTGCTAAGATCGATAAAAGTAAATTTTTCACGAAAGTAGACCTTTGCAAAGGCTACTGGCAAATCCCCATGCGAGACGAAGACAAAGATCTCACTTCATTTGTTACACCTGACGGTTTGTTTAGATTCACAGTGATGCCGTTCGGTTTATCGAATGCAGCAGCTACTTTTAATCGTATGATGCGGGTTTTGTTAAAGGGTTTGAAAAACACAGATAGCTTTATTGATGATATCTTGGTTCACACTGAATCTTGGGATGATCATATCATTGCATTGAGGGGTCTGTTAGAAAGACTTAGATCAGGAAAGTTGAGTGCAAAACCATCAAAATGTTTTGTAGGTTTTAACTCCCTTGATTTTTTAGGTCATTCCATTGGAAATGGTGTTTTGTGTCCAAACAATGACAAACTTGAAGCAATTAAGAATGCTCCTCGCCCAGAGACCAAGAAACAGGTACGATCGTTTCTAGGACTCATCGGTTACTATCGTAAATTTGTGCCCAATTTTGCATCTGTTGCCTGTCCTTTGACAGATTTAACGAAAAAAGGTGTCCCAAACAAAATAAATTGGCAAGATCATCATGAAAAAGCTTTTAGTTCGTTGAAATCTTTGCTTTTGTAAGAGAGATTTCTATTTGAGAACTGATGCGTCAGAGTATGGTATAGGTGCAGTTTTGTTGCAAGAGCATGAGCGAAAGTTCCCAATTGCGTATGCAAGTCGCAAGTTGAATGAAAGAGAAAGAGGTTATTCAGTCATTGAGAAAAAATGTTTGGCTATAGTATGGGCAGTGAAAAAATTCCAAGCATATCTGTACGGTAGAATTTTTGTTCTCGAGACTGATCATCAACCTTTGGTGTATCTCAATAGATCAAAGATTTCAAATGGAAGGTTGATGCGTTGGGCAATATTTTTGCAGTCATACAATTTCACGATACATGCTATCAAAGGTATTGACAATGTAGGTGCTGATTTTTTGAGTCGTCACGTGAGGTAGCCTGTTTGTGTATTTTTGGTCAAAATATGGTTTCCCAATTTTGAAACTTGAAAGGGGAGGTATGTCACAATTTTGTATATATGTTCAATTAAAGTTTTATTAGTCTATTAATTTTTGTGAGTAACGGCGCTCCATAGAGTGCCACGGTCAGCTGGTCATTGTTTGTTAGACCGGTTTTCGTGCATGAGTTACTAGTAGTTCCGGCCAGGTCGTTGATGAGAGAAGGTGTGTCCTTCTGTATGAACCTTTGTGGAGTTGGATAATATGTCTTAGGACCTGTGTGGCCTATGTCTAATCCTGTGTGGAGTGTTTGAATAGAATTCCTGTGTGGTGAAAGTACGATTAACCGTGTTGAGAAAGAACAGCAGTAAGTGAGAAGTATTTTTCTTATCATTTCAATTTAGAATGCGCATACTTAAGTATCTATATTGTCTATATATCTATATTGTCCTTTGCTAAGTGTTTTATGACATTTTTGTTTGTTTGTATAAGAATTTAAAATATGGTAGCCCGACGGTTGAATCTAATGTGTGTCGGTATCATCCGTGGGTGCAGGACAACGACAAGCTAACCATAGTGGACCCATAGTCATCGTGGGACATGTGGCACACGCGGACGCACGGGCACTATATGAGCTGGTGATATGGTCCAGTAACATCCGTGACGAAAGGTTTGGTTTACATGACAGTGTGTCTACGTACATGTACCAGTTTATTCGATGTACATGAACGTGTGATGTATCCTTACCACCAATGATGAACATGAATTGTGGTCTCAACTATGCACGTACCTGCTGCGGGTGAAATTATTTATTAAAATACAACTTCTAAATGCATTGTCCGGACTTAGTATTCATAAGTGACATCAGTCAAAGTCGGGTTATTTATTCTGTTTATATATGTTGGGGGTATTTAGGGGATTTGTTTATTTTTTGTTAATATTATTTGTGTGAATGCGTTGTGTGATTTTTCAGTTATTTGCGTGTGTGAATTGAGTGTGTGTGTGTGTGTTTAGAGAGGGTTGTATGCATTAGCTTTATATGTTTTCTTTACACTGTAAATAAAGTTATTTTCAAGGTTCTGCCTCTTTATCTTTTCAAAGTTCAGTTTATAAACGAGGGAATTTCCAGGCCTTTTAACACAAATTGTGACATAGACCTCAGTGGATTGTCACTCTGGGTGTGTACTATCCGACCTGAACAAGGCAGCACCAGTACATCACACACAGTGTCAATTATATATTTATTATACTCTTGTTTTGTTTGTAAATATTCTAGATTCCCTGAAATTACTTGTTGATTATTAACCTAAGGTTAGGCTATACCAATCATTTTTGATAATCAATAGAAAATCATTATATTATAAGACTTTGTTAGTGTACACCCAAAACCCTGGAAAAGACCAGGCACGATCCCTTCCCCTGGCAGTACAAGTAGCTCGGTACGTTACAACATCATTAGGCTAGGAATTACCCACATGGATCAAACACTACTGTAACATATGAATAAGTTGAAATACTTTATCATTTCTAGTTCTAATGTCAGGGTGTCTCTAAGGGGGCATAACCTATATACAATTTTATGCGCAATGACACAAAGAGCAATGATAAATTATATGGTTTAGGGATGAGGATCTCAGATCTCAGAAGTTAACAAAATATACAGTGTATCATCATTTCATATTTCATAAAGGCGGGGGGGGGGGGTGGGGGTGGGTGGGTTAAAGACAACACCTGGGGGTCATAAGTGTACTTTACACCATTTGATGCATCATAATGACATTAGAAGATATTTTGTATTTTCCTGTTTCGTGGGGTCAGAACAACAGTCCCATAAGGTCATGACCTACATTGTATTTGATGCATTATAATACATTAAGAAAGAAATACTCCTTCCTTCCTCGTATTACTCATATAAAAATGATATGTGTCTACACTTACATGTAATACACAAATTTAATTAGAAATTGTTTATACAGGGTCAATATGGGGTCAACTCAATAGTGCAAGTCTGACAAATAAAAAAAATAACTTTTGCAACTAAAATGACAGAAACTTTACATATGCGATATGATAGGTAACGATGATAAGCTTATTTAAATATTAAAAGATGATGATACAGTATGTTAGCTGTCAAAGGGAGATCACATTTAGAAAGTGAAAGTAGAACTTATGATAGCTAGCATCTCATTATATTGTGCTACTGCTACTATACATGTATTATGCTTACCTAAATTGGTCAACATCATAATGATAATCCAATTAAAACACAATAATGAATTCCTTTAGCTGATCTTAACTAATCGTTTTCTGCATATGGAAAACACAGACATGTATTTCTACACGTAAACCGGGCGATCTTATCGAAGAGCTTGGTAAAACTAGTACCCGCTAATGAGACCTGCAGATCGACCTGTGTTGTGTACGTAAGTTCAGACAAAGATCAGGTATTTGTAACATGCATGTATTTTTATGACCTATTCTTCAAATCCACTTGCACTATTTTGTTAGGTAAATAACAGCTAGCTTTAACTTAAGGTGGTGCAGGACACCTGCATATTGTGATGTACATGTATACTTTCTATTGAGATAAACAATAAAGTATATTAAATATTGATTAAAGGGTACCTGCAGTGCCGGTCAATTTTTGATATAATGAAGATCTATGTGTAAAAACATCACCCTGAAAATTTTACAGCGATTGCAAAAGTAGTTTTCGAGATATTTGGGGAAAACCCGATTTCACACCTGAACGAGTTTTGAATCAAGCCGATTTGGCGCGAGATGAACTGTGACGTCACGGGGTCAACGCGACTGTATGAGAAACAGGAATATCGTATGAAAACTGTTCGTTTTCTTGCATTGTTTTATCGATATATGAACATTTTTTTCTGTTGTTTTATTTCCTTATCAACCCTGGATGACTAAATATGCTGTTGTTTGAGTTTAAACCCGTTTTTTATCGAACAAAAATGCCGAATTTTGAAAATTGTTTGCTTCATGAATTTAGTCAAATGTGTAATACATTTTGCATATAAATGCACAGCATATGTAGCAAAATGGCAATTAATCAAACTTTTGTTTTAAGAAACATATTTTGTTAATATTGTCATTCTTTCGAATGATTTTTCCGTGACATTATTAACTGATTAATAATATTGACAATACATATTTCGTAAAAGGTAACGCGGGGTATTTTCCTCGTATAAGGCATAAAATTACAAATGATTTCGCCCGATTATTCAATAATAATGATATAGGACTAATAAAAATCATAATTGTATGCATTCTTTAACAAACAAACACGGGATTATAAACGGATCAAGGCGAAAGTCCAAGATGGCTGCATGATTAACTCTGTCTCGTATTCTTTTAAAAATACGATAGTGGAATTTCATTTTACATTATTTACATCCTTTGTCAAAATGTTTAAGTTTATTCAGATTTCATAATGATTCGCTGTCAGTATAACAATTTAAGTAAAGCGTTAATTAAATTGCTGATCATAGCGCTCGAAAAAAAATTGCACTTGATTAAATGAGAAATTAAGACCAACGTAAATGTAATAACTTCCGAAATAATGACTTGATCACATAAAAAAGGTTTAAATTGCTGAATTGTAAATTTGATCATTATTTCAGTGATTAGATAAGTAACAATAAAGGCATTTACTTCGAACATTAGTTTTACTATTTGATTGTCTATAATCACTGATTGACGGACTATATACATGTATTAGCTTACGAATGCTCGATTCACACAGTCTAATTTATTTTTCTTTTTTATTGTTTAACAATTGAGTAGCTAATTATACACAATTCAATTTACCAGTCTAGAGGTGCGAAACCCTCTCTTTGTTCACCAGACTCGTGTACCATGTGTATACATACCCCAGATACACGTGTGTCTGGAGCAGTGGCTTCGTTAGTTTACCTGTTTACCTGTGTCATTGTCTCGGATCACTCGTGTGTGAAAGGATATTAGGTAATCAAAGAATGAATAATGAACATAACCTGCCCATGCAAGCGTTTTCAGATATCGTATTCATCGGTACAAGGGCGATGAGAATAGCAAATTTTAAAATCCTTTAAAAATAAATCTGACTGTAATTAAATAATTACGGATACAAATTTCTAAATCTACAATACTTAAAATAACTAGATACGTCAAAACATCAGACCTATATTAATCATTTTGGCTGAAAAATCGAATTTAATTTGTATAGCTTTGTAAAGAAATTTCCCTCCTGTTGACCTCGTGACGTCACTTCCGCTGAAGCCTCGTTATCGCCTAATTCTGTTTTCTCTTGATTAGATTTCCCAAAGCAGGTAAAAATAGCCACTTTGAAGCGGCGTAACTCCGTTATTTTTGCATCGATTTCGATGCGGTTTTTTGCATTAAATTTTGGTAATTAAACTCTTTGACATATGTTTCACATCGGCTTGGCTGCAGGTACCCTTTAAATATTTACCCCCCAAATAATGTTATCTAACATTGACGCGCAATGGGTTAGAGCGTTTACATGTCCAAGGTGTATTTGTGGTAATTTTACAATTGATATAAATGAACTTTCATGGGGAGGGGGGTCTGGACCCCTCACTCCCACCCCTTCTCTAAATCTGTGCATACGATGATGTACATGTAGGCACACAGAAGCAAATCTAAAACCGGCAACCGCCACGGGGAGGGGGCATAATTTAATGTTTAATTTTGTTTGTAATAATTATATAGGCCATTATACTTTCTACATGTATGACATGAAATGTTAAGATTATTGATTAACTGAAAATTCACTATAAACAGTTCAACCCCAAATTGCACATAAAGAGCTGCTCAAGTGTATTATCATATGGGAAGGGATCTCATTCTTCATGCAGTTATGAAAATTATAATTTTTAAATGTATTACCGGAGCTTGCTTGTGGCCTTCATTTTTAATTAAACTGGTACAAAACAGTGTTTATTAGGGGCAAACACTTGGTGCGGGTATTACTGTCTAATGACAGCATCTAGTTTATTTTGCATGCGTTTCTTCTCATTTTATCCAGCCAAAAAGGTATGTGTCAATGCATATTAGCGAGTGCTACGTACACGTATGATTAAGAAAATTGAATGCAGTAGTTGTTACTTTATTATTTCCCTCTTGTATAAAACAACTATCAAGGGATAACACCCCTCGAGATAGACGATCTAAAACGCTTGCCCGGGGATCACGTTAGTCAATTAAATATCAATTAAACCCTCAAACCCAGAGTTTAGAGGAGGGCATTACTTAAATCCGTCGCCTAGGTATCCCAAGTGCTTCAAATGAACTTTCCCATACCAAAGCACTTGCGTTTGAAGTCTCTCTCTAAATATTAATGTCATCCAACAAGCCATCCCTAAACATTTATGCACCTTAAGATATACTCGGTTATGTTCTTAAGCGTACCTTTTTTAGAAAACAACAATTTTGTATGTTGCTGTTATTACCAAAAATGTTTCCCAGGCCTTCTTGCAGAATATCGTTCGTTATCACCACATGTCATTTTAAACTATGCTGAATATCTTGTGCATTACGATGTGTTAAACCATAACAATAGTCAATCATGATCCTGTCTTCTTGATTACTATTAACACAAATAAAACAAAACTAATTTATCTATTTAAGGTCGCTCATTTCATCAGAGCTTAAATACTTTTAAAGACACAATGTCACAAGATGCTTTACGAAGTCGATCATTATTTTTTTTCAAATAATCATAGTTCAGTGCACGCGATTAAAGTACCGCGCTTGTGAACCGCAGATCCCGAGTTCTAATCCGCTAGATCTTTTGTTTTTATTTACTGAATTAATTGCATATAACTCATCAAAGTTAAATCAGTTTATCAGATATAAATGTTTCCGCAATTAAAATAATTCTTCAACCCTTGGGGACATTTACATTTATTAGATGGTCATCGCTTGCACTTTGGGATATTAGCTTGAACGTGTGACGTCACAGACTCCCTGCAGATCATCTTATCAGTCGCCGCTTTAGATTTTACCCACCCACCTAGCTGCAGGCCTGTAGCTCCCGGTCTGAAAAAAAAATTCGGATGGACGACCTGGGAGCTACAGTGCCTCCAATAGTAAAAAACTGCAATGTAAGGCGCACAAAAAAATGCGCTAGTTTTGGACTAAAAAATCTCATTTTCGAACACATTCTGTACAAATATTTGATTCTAAAATATTCCTTGGACATTCTACTACAGATATTGTCATTTTACTTACCCCTGATAGTCTTTTAAACACCATCACTAGCCCTGAAAAGTGAAGTGGGGCAGTTTTGTTTACATCTAAAAATGGCGACTCCCGATTTCGACATGAATTAATATACTTCATTTTCCGAGGTCGGTTATCATTTTCAAGAGAAAGTCTGAGGCTAGTAGAATGAGTTATTGGTAGCAAATTGCTTAAAAAATTTAATGGTACTAATTGTTTTCACAGAATTTGTGTGAAAATAAGGGCTGTCAGTCCAAAACAAGCGCACAATTTTGTGCGCTGTAAATTGCAGTTTTTTTTTACTATGGGAGGCACTGTAGCTCCCAGGTCGTCCATCCGAATTTTTTCAGACCGGGAGCTACAGACCTGCAGCTACAACCCACCCACCCCTACCCTTCATATGTTCGGTTGCCCTATTAAATTTTATGTTATTTCAATTGACTACAATTTGATAGTTTAATTTTTCTGGCGCTGCATATTATTTTTTTTTCAGGATGAAGCTGCCACAATAAGAGTCAACCCTATCCGTCACGGCTGCCTGATCTGTGAGAGACAACTGCTGAGCTTGCCGGCGAATATACCAGCTTACCAGTAGTGCTCACTTTTAATGGTTTATATAAAATGTTTAAGTATTAGTGAATTGGGTACACATTTTTACGAGTGAACCGCTTGTTCCAGGGTTCACCTCGTACATGTATTCTGTATTAATTTTAATTTCGAGCAGCCGTGGTCATTACTTAGTATCCCTTAATGCTTAAAAACAGGACTTTCTGCAGATTCCTAATTAAACATCACGAATTAATATCCGCGTAATATTGCGAGAAGTACATCACGCAGATTTCAAACACTATCTTATTTCTTGGACACATGTAAACTAAACGGATCAATAATAAAAACTCGGCGTTAGCAATTTGATAATCAGTCAATTTGAAGCAAAACGGTTGAATCGTGGATTTAAGTTCTCATGTAAAATAACGAATTTACAGTATTTTATTTATTTTGAGCTATTAAATCAAATACATGCATTGCATGGTAAATATTTATTTGCTATAAGGACGAAAGATCCAATTCACTTTAACAAAAGTGATTTTCATTAAAATTGTATATGAGTTAGAGTTACTAAAAATATATTAGAATCAATAGAAAAATAACATAAAGATCGAGTAAGATTTTAAGTAGGAACCTTTAAAAAAATAGTGTCACTTCTCTATTTCAATTAAACACAATGGGAAAAAACGTTCTTGTGAGAGAAAAACGTTTTGTTTTCAATTCTGCAATAGATTTTCTATCCAAAATAAAATATGGCACTTAAGATGATTTTGAATTAATATCATTTAAAAAAGGACCAAGTCTTCGATTTCGTTTTGACGGGAGCACATTCAATTTATGCGATTTGTCGTTATTTTGCTTCAATTTTTCATGAGAAGTACTAGCAAACTCTAAGGAAATGTTTATGTACATTATTTAGAGGTTGATTAATGAAACAAAACAACTATCAGTGCATGTTACATATTTGTACTATGATAAAATACTTCAAAACATAAGCACAGGATCGCTTTTACTCTATTTTCAATACATGTATTGAATAGATCGCAATGTTCACTGGCTCAGATTCTGTAGATTAACGTATGTAGATGGTGATAAGAAACTTGAACTAAATTATAAAACTCACCACAGTACTTGACATCCCTTAAAGATATTTGTACATGTTAAATAATGTTGAAAAGCATATTTCAGCATGTTAAATAACAGTGAGATCAGCCACTACTTGCGCTACATAAAGTGGGTATTATAAGTATTGATGACGTTGAACAGCTATATATTGCGTCATAAGCGATCTTCATTGACTTTTAGTGATTGTGACGTAATATTGAGATTTCAATGTTCGTGACAATCCCTCCCTTTATCTGTATCTGCACAATTGGAATTGGGTCCGTCGTTTATAAAACATCACTTTTTCTGGATTCTACATTCATTTGTTTAAATAAATAAAAAAAAAATACGACATCTTTTTTACTGACATAAAAAGAAAAAAATAGTATCGCCACATCTGTTTTTAAAGATATTGGCCGGAGAACCAAGAGCTTAATTTTGTATGGCTTAATAAACCACTTAAAACAGTCATGATGTCATAATACATGTATCAAGATAAGGTCAAATTTTAAGAAGGGTAATGCCAATTTTCTCACATATTTAAAGAATGATTTGAATATCAATACGAAATTGATGATATATGGACCGGGCATGTTTATGAAAAAGAATTCATTATTTATATAATTTAACCAATAAAATGTTTCCTTTTTTGAATCATGCATACGTGTATCATGAAGGTGACGACATTGCGAGCAATACCAAAAAAAAAAAAACCCGCGTTAGTGGGTAATGTAGATCTTTTTTTTCAATGATCTCGACCTTCCTAACCAAAGAGTTTTATTGTTTATGTTTACATCTTTCCTTTAACGAATCATTAATTTGATTGTAAAAAGTAAGTGAAATTCACAAAATATATGTTACTGTTTATCAATACATAAGCGGACCATTAGTACTTGAACACCAGAGAAACATTTTTACAGAATAACATGACTCTACTGAAATATAAAACTGTTTCCGCACCATGAAATGAACTTTAAACTGTACGTTATATTGGCGATGGATCTTACCCGAAAATACTGGTAATATGCAGTGGATTTCACTAGATAACACTGTCAAAATAAATACATCATTTCAATTCATGTATTTTGAAATGTTATTTTTTTTTATAATTTGTTAATTCATTTTATGTAATTTTTTCTGTTTATATATATTTTCTAAAGTGTTTGATTTTTTTAAATTTTAATTTTTGTTATTTTTTATTTATATATAAGTTCATCAAGGTGTAACATGCATCCTCACGTGCATTTTCATTTTTTTTTTTTTTTTTTTGTTTAACAAACATTTATTGTCACTTTGAAATTCATGAGCGCTGCGGCAAAGGAAAAAAAAATACAATATATTTTAAAACCATTTTAGTTGTCACTTAAAAAATGATTTTTTTTTTAAATCCAAGATTGTCACTGAAAAGGAAAGCCATACGTTGATTACAAAGAATGAACCGCCGTTTGACTATTGTTTTGTTACATGGAACTCAAATTGTATTTTCGGAATATACCATATGCCTGCAGATTTTAATTTTATATTATTCTTTTGATTTGTTTTTCCAAATTAAATTCTAGCCTAGCAAATCACGTGGCTAGCAATTTTACCAGTCATGAAAAAGCCGATGAGTTCCGAATAACAAAGGCGATACACCTATGAACTAATGGGTTTAATGTATTCCACCACGATATCGATATGTTCATAACCTTTACAGATTGATGTGCACAGAAATGATAGACAAGATCACCGTAACAATATTTCAGAGTACATTATAGTTTTAGCATATTGTCGCAATACAGCCTCAGCGCCTTCCTTTGTCTTCTTGTGGTGTAATATGGTTTATTTAAGAGTTAGTTAGATATAAAAATGAATCGCAACAATATTTGTTTCAATTGCATCACAGCCTTTAATCTCAAAACAGAGAAAAATAATTTGGGGTTCAGAACGCGATTTTTCGATTTTGTACCTACATGTTTTTGGGATAAGTTAGAATACAAACCAAACCGACTTTTGATAAAAAAATAAATTTTACAAGTGAAAATTTAAGGCGTTGACAGGCGATTTTATGCTCAAGTTAGCATTGCAATAACCTGGCTTAATTTGGAAGAGAAATAAGGTCGACTAATCGAAGACCGATATCAAATGTATAGACAGTTACAGCAAATATATTATATATTGCAGAATTAATAAGCGTTATGCTAACGGTGTTTTTTCCCATTTAATTTTTTTGCTATTTGATAAGCATTCAAAACTAGTCAAGGAATTGTATATTAATTACATGTACATTTATTTTTAACTATATTTAACTTTACCTTTTGCTAGCCCTTTTGTGTCTTTTGCTAGCCCTTTTGTGTCTTCTGATGGCGAAAACTGTTTTTGTGTCAAGATACAAATGTTCCGAAGGTTTTGTACATCCTATATATACATCGTAGTCCTTCGTAATCAAAGATTTCATCTGACCTACTTCCATTATTGCTTTCCATAATGCAGAAATACTCCAGTTTTATTCCTTCCGAGGATATTGAATGACAAATACAATAAAACCAAATCTGAAACCTTTTTCTTGAAATTTTGATGAAATTTCTTGCATAGTGTTTAACTACTTTTTCATATATGATAAGATTATATTAAGAGATAGATAATCAAAGCTGACAGAACAATATGAGTCCACAAAAACGTGTATCATATTATACGAAAAGCGCAGTTTGATGTAATATTATCCACATGATTGGATATAGAAAATGTTATTAATTTATATCTGAACAACCTGATATTTTTAATTTTTGATACGACCATATTCATTTGAAATTATGTAAATATCACATCATTAAAAATTTATTATCATATTTTGATACCAAGATATCATATCGTTTATACAATATTGTACATTTAATGTATATTATCCAATGATATGATACAATATTGTATTATTTGACAAAAATACAATGTTGTGTACGAAATTAAATTGTATACAATTATTAGTTACTATTTGAAAGAAAAATTCATCATGACGTCATTTACATTGACATTCATTCACAAATTGGAAAAACCAGTAATATTAGAAGGGAATACGATTATACAATTTATTTGACTAGATTTCATTTTTATATTTTCACAAGGACTGCATGAAAAATACCAATGTAGCATATAACTGTTAATTTTCTGATAAAGTACAAGCAATGATCTATTGTATGAAGTGATTGTGTTTTAAGGATTACTTTTGTGCAAAATCTCACTGACATGATACAATTCTGAGTATTTTAACCGCATGCTGTTGCACCTCGGTCATTTCTGTAAAGCTTTTCATTTCATTTAATACTATGTCTCCCTCTTTTTGTGAAGAAGGGGGGGGGGGTGAAATATATTAGTTTTGTTTTAATACTTTTTGTATTATAATTAAAAAGGTTAGCTCCAGTCGGTCCCTTGACTAAGTGTCATTATAAATGGTTTTACAAACATCACTGTCAATCGTGAAATAATCATAGATCGGAAGTTTCCAATTCATGTCCATGGACAATGAGGAAGTATTGGGTGCTATTTGAGTCTTTTTTTAGATACGGTGACTGATACATACCAATATCAGATGTGTTTATTGAATAATTTTCTCTCATAATAAAACAGGTTTGAAGTAATAAACACTTATCTTGATTACACGCATAATCTAAAACAAATAACGATTATACACTCTCTAAGCAACGAACAATCATTTGGTTTAAATGAATTTATAGGAAACTGCATCTTAAGCGAGTGCATATCTTGGCATTGATATAATCATACGGCACAGTGTTCTTTATATAACACACGAAAACTAGGAATAAAGCTAAGTCATTCCCCAACGTGTCTTTATACGCATATGCTTAGTATTTGGAGATGGATTTGGGGTTAAAAGATGAAAGAACACTTTTTTCATTGTAAAAAATAAATAAATAGTGAAGTACAATGTATATATTTAAAACATGAGATCCAGCTCTGCACGCCCCATTTTTGCATATTTCCAGAGGCTCAGTTACATCCACAAGACGTATTTGAGCTATACAATTTAAAGGACACCGCTAAAATGTGTAAACTTACACTTGAAATACAGCTTGACAATTCAATGGGGGAAAAATCTAGTTTAAATTCAACTGCATATTGAACTATGACTAATATCCCACATACACACACAATTTGTTTAATTAAATCATATCGGGGATGACAACAATTTAACCCATGGGTTGATGATAGCGCTTTTGATGCATCAGAATCAACTGTGCAACAACCTTATAGACATATATCTTTCATTCTTGTTTGAATGTTTGAATGTATCTAAGAATCATGGCTGTGACTTTATTTATATGGATATTTTAGACAGTGATCAATCCAATCCACTGGGTCTTTTGTTCTTATCTACTGAATTAGAGAAAAAAAATCAAGTATGTCCTTAACCTAAGTGCAACTTAATTTTTTTTCTTTCTTTAAACGATTGCCAATGCTATGGGCTTTTTACAAAACAAAACAACTTGAATGTTTTAAATGGTACTTCAGTTTCCATAGGAACAAAACATTTTGTGTTGCATATCAAATTTCTTTGTGGAATATTATGAAATTGAGGTACATTTTAACAGGTATCATCAGAAAAAAAATGCTAAACGTCTAATAAATAAAGAGTAAAAGCATTTTAAATCAACTTTTTTTTTTAATTTTTCGTATTGCTTGGCCTTGTTACCATAGCAACGGATGTCATTTTTCATTAATAAAACTCATATTGCATGGACTTGGTAGGGTTGTAGGGTTGTAAATATTAAATAATTACCCAATTTGGTTTTTTAAAAAATCGTAACGAAACTATTTCAATAATCTTTAACGATTTTCATGGTAACATTATAAAAGTATTCAAGTCTTTCTTCTATAAAACGATGTTTTATGTTTTTATTTGCTTTTGTTTGTGGGCAACACCTTATCATATGACCTCATATAAGGTTAGATTAGTTAATTTTTCATTATTTTGATGAGTTTTATAATGACGTTACAAACGTTGAACGCTGTTAAAGTGCAACGTCACAAGTAAAAATCAAAGTTCATGGTTTTGGCTGTTACAGTAGCTATTCAATTAATTCAAACCACAGGATAACTGAGTGATTTTGAGGTACATTTCACATTAATTTTGCGAACATGGCAAGAATGTAGAATTAGCATTATATTCTTATTTTTGGATATCGTCGGTCCCATAACATGATTTGGAATAAGAGTCCACCTGTCTTAGGTGGCAGGTGTCATCCTACCAAAAATGATCATTTAAGACAGCTGCGACTTATTAAGAAGATGCCAAATTTTAGGAAAGTAATTATATTTCCTCACATTTTTCAAGAAAAAGGATTTGAATATCAATTAAAAATGGCTTATATTTATGGGAAGACTTCATTTCAAATTATAATAATCTACACTAAGAAAAAAAATTGCCAATGAACTATAAAAGTAAAGAGTTGACACATGCTGAATAAATAAAATAAGGCAATTCGTTTCCTGAATGCGTAATTTTAGTTTTGATAGAGAAAACTCATTCGTTTGCAAAGCACGACCTTTGGCGGGAGAATTGGATAGAACTTTGCAGAACGGGGTGACAGAACGCAGGTTGAGAAGTAACAAAAAGTGTAGGACGAGTTCATCATGCATAGCAGGCAAATATTTTGGATTAACAGATAAGAAATAAAATGGAACAGTTAAATGCGATTTTAGTTTTTATTAAACTATTAATTTGAACTAGATTTTAGTTTTGATTGAAAGTACTTTCAAGAACGGAGTGCCCAGGAACACGGGTTGACTAAACATCATAGCAGAGATTTTAGGGCGGTTAACTATTGGGAAGATACTTTAAAACTGACAACTTTGGTATATAATATGCGAAAAAAACCTTAGAAATTAATTTGTAAGCAATGAACAGATTCTGTTCTACGTCTTTATTAATAAATAAATCGTGCATAAAACGGCGAGTTTGAATTATGGGGGAACCCCTACCCCTTCATTGTTTTTTTCAAAAGAGGAAATTTTTATTTAGGATATTGATAAAAATCAAAGTCAAATTCAAATTAAAAAATAAAATCTAGAGATACGACGCACTTAATACCAACTCACTGGTTTTAAATAAAAAAAATTGTTATTCTTATTTCCAGTCAGCTGCAACAAAAAGAATTACCTAAAGGCTACGTACATGTATATATCATCCATTTCGGTTTAGATTGTTCATCCATGCCCGCTTTCTTAAATATCCAGCCAAGCATTGGGGTTTTTAATTTAAATTTTAAACAATAGGTCAAAAAAGCAATTAAGAGAGAATTCATTCAGGCACAGTATATACACAACAATTAACAACAAAATGGTTTAACATATAAAGCATTGCATCCTAGTAATGTATAAAGTGTTAATCCCCGTGCTTGCGCGGTATATCATCTAGTATAATGAATGATAAAGAGGTGAAAATAAATTTTATAAATTTACAGAGGTATTGTGTTTCAGTAACTTATTGGTAATTGATTAATTTTATATTTGTAAGGTAAATCACTTAATTAGTTAGCGTTATCGTTATCAGTTCTACATGTAATAAAAGTATACAATAAATATGAAAATGACTTACAGTTCGCATGTATCATTGGGTATCCCCGTCGGAACGTTTTTCAGTCCTCGATTGGGGCAAAACACATATTTACACGTATCCTTAACGCAAGAACAGTCAGCGGGACAACCTTCAGTCATACCAGCAAAACACACCCCATACAGAAGAAATGACCAAATGATACAATGATTTCCATTCATTTTAAGGCTTATAAAATAACTCTTTCTTGCTAAATCGTTATACCAGTATTTCAAGTTCCAAAACGTGTTATCACTGATTTCCTTTGTTATAGTGAATATGAGTAGTGTTTTATAAGCGAAGATGCAGTTTGATTATCGAATATACTAGTGATCATATAACTACAAAATGTAAACAAATGAAATACAATCTCGATATGATAACATTAAAATGATTGGGTAATTTTAATGTATAAACGTTTTCAATGTGAGATCAGCTTTTGGAGCCAATGGGATTGCTTTAAAATAACAGGAAGGAGTCAATAATGTAAACTATTAATTGACATTTCAGGTGTTAATTAACTCCAGGAGCCACAGCTGAAATATACAAACCGTGTGCGTATAATAAGGGATATTTATAATAATACAAGACTAAACAGTTTCTATTGTTTTCATTTTCTTTTCTCTTGTAACTTTCCAGTTACGTAAATGACCCAGTCTATTGGAAAAGTGATTGCAATTGCGAATAATGTTAAGCCATACTTTGATACTCAATGAACCATTTTCTACACGACGAATCAACCCTAAAATGTTATGATTGTTGCATGTTATGCATGGTATTTCCTATGATAAGAATAATACTATGCAAAATAATCTTTTGGACTCCGTTCTTGTACAATTTATTACCATACATGGATTTACAATAAATAAATTTTGAACAACATGAATTGATGATATTAGTTGAATCAAAATTCGATGGCCACACATAGTCACGAATTTTCTTCATACTTTACAGTTTGAAAAAGAATTTGATGTGCAAAAACAAAATCTTAACACCATTTATTTGTTGTTATGTGGTCCCGCTGCCATGGTAACCGAAGATAAAGGTGTATAAATGGCATTCAAATTCTTATTTCTTTTATTTCCTTTAATTTGGAATTTAGATGTAAATACCATTAAGTTTGTGCCATACGAAATAAAAAGTAAAAATTTAGAACTGTTGCTATAGTAACAAGCTACAAAATAAGGAACATTCAAAAAAATTAAGGCATTTATGATTAGGTAATAATCAATTATAAATATGATAAGATGATAATAATTGTTGAGAAAAAAATTAAGTATGTCCTTAACCTAAGTGCAACTTAAAAAAATAAAAATTTTCTTTAAATGATTGCCAATGCTTTGGGCTTTTTACAAAACAACTTGAATGTTTTTAATGGTACTTTAGTTTCCATAGTAACAAAACATCTGTGTTGCATATCAAATATTTTTTGTGGAATATTATTTTTTTTATTTTTCGTATTGCTTGGCCTTGTTACCATAGCAACGGATGTCATTTTTCATTAATAGAACATATTGCATGGCCTTGGTAGGATTGTAAATATTAAATAGTTACCCAATTTGGTTTTTTTTAAAAATCGTAACGAAACTATTTCAATAATCTTTAACGATTTTCATGGTAACATTATAAAAGTATTCAAGTCTTTCTTCTATAAAACGATGTTTTATGTTTTATTTGCTTATATAAGTGGGCAACACCTTATCATATGACCTCATATAAGGTTAGATTAGTTAATTTTTCATTATTTTGATGAGTTTTATAATGACGTTACAAACGTTGAACGCTGTTAAAGGGCAACGTCACAAGTAAAAATCAAAGTTCATGGTTTTGGCTGATACAGTAGCTATTCAATTAATTTAAACTTAACCACAGGATAATTGAGTGATTTTGAGGTACATTTCATATTAATTTTGCCAACATGGCAAGAATGTAAATATTAGCATTATATTCTTATTTTTGAATATCTTCGGTCCTATAACATACCAGGCCGTGTAGACAAATTATCATACCGCTCTAACACAGTATTCAATTTGTCTGCACTGCCTGGTGTATTATACACATGTAGAACCAACGATATCCAAAAAGAAAAGAAACCAACGTCTTAATAAGTAAATGCTGTCCTTCTGCTTTGAGGTAAACTACAGAAAACCACTCTTATTCTTTAATTTGACTATTGTCATGATGTCGAAGGTAGAAGTAGATTCAAAGATGACGTTCACAATCCGAAAAATGCCCTTACTTGATTGGTTGGTTATCATTTGTTGTAACTTAAAACCTTTCGATTTTTGAAGCATGGGAATACCAACAATAAAACAGAATAAACTATTTTACATTTTATGTGCTGTTTAAATTGCATTCATAATAATTTTAAAATTTGAACAATCTAAAAAAAAAAATGTTTTTACAATAATGTACAACCTATAATAACAAACAAAAACACGGAACAAGCTTTGTTAACAGAGCCATATAAATGAAATCTGAGATCTGTGTCTGCCTTATAACTTGACAACTAACATTAATTCTCACTTTTATTTTTCGACACATGTAAACTAAACGAAACTAAAATTCAGCATCAGAAATTTTTAAATCTTGCGATTTGAAGCAAAACGGTTGAATCGTGGAATTAAACTTGTACTCATGAAAGATAAGATACATGTATTTACAGAATTTCATTTAGTTTTAGCCAATAAATCTAAGACCGATACATCGAAGTAAACTATTTTTTCTTTAAAAGATCGCTTTTTTACAACATCCTTATTTATGAAATAAAAAGAAAAAAAATATAATTTCACCGCCCTGCTGCATCTGTTTTTTAAAATGTTGCCATGAGAACGAATAGATAATTTTGTATAATTCAAACAATAAAATGCTTTCTTTTTTATGATTCATGCAAAATATAAAGGTGGCGACATTGCAGAAAAAAGCAAGCATTCTGAAGGTATTGCATAAGCAATACACGCCCCCTACCGGTTTGTATTATTCGATGAAAGCTTTGAAGCATATATCTATTTCTAAACGGTTTACTATTATAAACGGGATGTTATGCTTTAATCAGAGATAAAAGAACAGAGGAAATGCAAACTACATAGTTTATATAAAAATTAAGAAAGAAAGGGGTAAAATAATACTCTTTATTTTTTCCCCTGTAATTTCGCTAAGTCCATTAAGTATTTGCTGGTAGAAATTAGTAAAAACAATGCACTGTTATGCAGAATATTATTTCTTACCGTCTTCTGTACCCCGAATCAACAGTCCAACCCGATAATGAACCCGATTGTAATACTACAATAAACCCTGTCGATGAAATTTACAACAAAATGCTTGACACTATTTTACAGAACTTATTTGTTTGTTAGAAACAATAAAAGGAATGGTACAAGTAATGTACAATATTATCACTGACTACATATTTTCCTCGTTTATTCAATCCACACCTAACCCGATCATTATAAAATTTGAATATAAAAAAAATAATTTTCTCGAAAATATGTCAACCAGACGCTACAGAAGTATAAACTTGATCTGTAGTTTGACAGCAAATTTCATGTTATTCCTCAAACGCATAAAGAAAACAAGATTGGAAAACTGCAGTGGGACAGACAGACGAACGGACGGACAGACGGACTGACGGACGCAGAGGAAAGCTATAGTCCCCTCCGGTGAAACCGTGAGGAGAATAATAAATAAACCGCGTTTATGAATATTTCGTGCATTCCGTAAATTGTTTGTAGTTTCACAGGGCGAAAAACCATCTTTAAGCAAGTCCTTAAAGGTGGCTTAAAGGTGACTTAAAGGAGCTTAAAGGCTATACAACCTTTAAGCCGCCTTTAAGTCACCTTTAAGCAAGTGCTTATAGGTCCTTAATGTCCAAACTTCTTTAAGCTACCTTTAAGCCACCTTTAAGCCACCTTTAAGCATCTTTAAGTGGCATTTACGCTCTCTTTACACTGCCTTTACACTGTCTTTAAGTGGCCTTTAAGTCAATATTGATCAAGCTGAACAATAAAAACATATATTAAATGCAAAAGCTCTTTTATAGAGATGGGAGGGGGTCATCCGAGTGATAATATAATTTCCAAGGAAGGGGGGGGTGTTCCAGGCGGTTTTAATCGTCGCTCCATTAAACACAGATCGCTATTATCAGCACCGCTCTGATGGACACAGATTGCCGTTATAAAATACTTTATAATTTTTGGGGGGTTTCAAAATTATTGTAGGTATGAGCGCAGTCTCTGTATCTTACTATGTGCATAAAACTAATTAAAGTATGTTTGTTTCCTATTATAAATTAATCGGTGAAAAATCTCTCTCTCTCTCTCTCTCTCTCTCTCTCTCTCTCTCTCGCTCTCTCTCTCTCTCTCTCTCTCTCTCTCTCTCTCTCTCTCTCTCTCTCTCTCTCTCTCTCTCTCTCTCTCTCTCTCTCTCTCTCTCTCTCTCTCAGTTCATCCGGTTATTAAACAAAATAAAGATAATGAACCAAAAATGCATGATTTAATTTGTTAATCGGTTTAAGGTTTGTATTTTTTTTTCAATTTTCATTATTTCTAACTCTAGATCTTCTAGATACATGTTAAAGATGAAAAGACTCTCAACTGCCTTTGTTATATCGGGCAGGATATTACTGCTTTGTTTGTCTAGACATAGTTTTGTTCGTTTGTGTATATCTAATTAGAGTCTATTGTTTGTCCAACTTAAGAAAACCCCTGGAACTAACACAGAATATACAAGATATACACAGCAGTTGTGTCGTGTGCCCAGGTGCATGTTTGTGTATATCTAATTAAAGTCTATTGTTTGTCCAACTTAGGAAAACCCCTGGAACTAACACAGAATATACAAGATATACACAACAGGTGTGTCGTGTGCCCAGGTGCACGTCAGGGTTTCTAAAGGCGTTGAATCTTAGTATGTACGAGTATACGATAAGTCTAGTGAATAAAAGTTAATTTACATTTGTAATTCATTTTCAAAGTATTATTTCCTAGCTCTGGGTTTCAAAGATGTTACGTCTACAAATTAACGATACATGTATGTAAGAGTAAAATCTTGAGGCTAATTAATTAATGTACCGGTGATCATAAATAGGGGTTGATTATTTAAATATATGTATAAGGGTAAATATGTCAAATATACCCGGCCTGGCACATCATACAATTGTATGTACAAGTCATTTGCAATTGCCACATGCAGTAAATACGTCACCGGTAATTGGTAATTTTGTTTGTTATAGAATTGATAGTTTAAAAATCATGTACATGTACATACAATTACATGTAAATATTTAAACATATTGGAACGGCGCCGCGATCATGAAAACCGGGAAATTGCGGGAAATTGAACAAATACCCTAATAGTATCAATGCATTTAATAAAAGAAATGATTTCATTTTCTTTCTTACATTTTTATAGCTATAAATTAGATGAACGTATATCTACTCGGTTTAAATTTATTAACTAAGAAAGCCTACTATAGTGAACCTAACGGTTTCCATTTAGGTATAATATATTTTTGTTCACTAAAGACCAAGTTCCGTATTTCATTCTAAATACATGCATGCATGTAATTTATAAATTAGATATAATTGATTGTTACAAACTGAATGGTTTGTCAAAATCTTTTCAAATAAACACATTCAATACAGTGATTCAATATCCATTGATATATAGAATATAAAAACGCTCATATATAAGTAAGTTGCCGTGGCGCAGAGGATGTGTGGTGATGCTAGTAAACTAAGGGTCCCGGGTTCAATTCTCGCCGTGGCCTTTTTTTTTTTTTTCTTTTTCAATTTTCTTCCTAGAACAAAAACCCGTTTTAATACCTTTTCTTTCATAAAGTTAATACATTTTGTTGGAAATTAAGCACAATATTGAATTAATTTTTTTTTAATGGCTTAAAGGTGGCTTAAAGGTAGCTTAAAGGTGGCTTAAAGGTGGCTTAAAGGTGGCTTAAAGAAGTTTGGACATTAAGGACCTATAAGTTGTCCTTAAAGGTGGCTTAAAGGTGGCTTAAAGATAGTCTTTAAGCTGCCTTTAAGCCATCTTTACGCTTTCTTTAAGCCACCTTTAAGCAATACTTATAGCTTAAAGGTAGCTTAAAGGTGGCTTAAAGATCGTCTTTAAGCTACCTTTAAACACCTTTAAGCTATCTTTAAGGAGGACTTAAAGATGGTCATTCATCCTGTGTTTGCTGTAGGTTTCGACTAATCGATAAACGGGGCGTGTAGGTTTAGTCTGGCCTTTTCTATAGAGCTTTGAATCAACTAAAAGTTTCCGTAAGAAAATAAGGAATCATGCTCGTTTGATGTAAATATGATAAAATGAATGATAAAGAGGTAAAAGTCAGTTCTAGAAATCTACAGAGACATTATGTTTTAGTTACTGATTTGTAATTTTATATTTGTTACGTGAATCACTTTATTTGTTAATATAATCGTCATTAGTTCTACAAGTACATATTGTACAATTTATTTGATTAGATTTCATTTATATATCTTCACAATGACTGCATTAAAAATACCAAATGTAACATATACCTATTAATTTTCTGATAAAGTACAATTAATGATCTATTGTATGAAGTGATTGTGTTTTAAGGATTACTTTTGTGCAAAAAAACTCAATGACATGATTAAATTCTTTGTATTTTAACCGCATGCCATTGCACCTCGGTCATTTCTCAATTCTGTAAAGCTTTTCATTTCATTGAATACTATGTCTTTCTCATTTTGTGAAGAATGGGGGGGGGTAAAAATATATTAGTTTTGTTTTAATACTTTTTGTATTATAGTTTAAAAAGTTAGCTCAAGTCGGTCCCTTGACTAAATATCATTATAAATGGTTTTATAAACAGCACTGTCAATCATGTAATAATCATAGATCGGAAGTTTCCAATCCATTTCCATGGACAATGAGGAAGAATTGGGTGGTATTTGAGTCTTTTGTAAGATACGGTGACTGATGCAGACCAATATCAAATATGTTTATTGAATAATATTCTCTCATAATAAAACAGGTTTAAAAGATAAACACTTATCTTGATTACACGCATAATTTTAAACAAATAACGATTGTACACTCACTAAGCAATGATCAATCATTTGGTTTAAATGAATTTATAGGAAACTGCATCTTAAGCGAGTGCATACCTTGGCATTGGCATAATCATACGGCACAGTGTTCTTTATATAACATACGAACACTGGGAATATAGCCAAGTCATTCCCCAGCGTGTCTTTACACGCATATACTTAGGATTTGGAGATGGATTTAGAGTTAACAGATGAAAGAACACCTTTTACATTGTAAAAACAACTAAATAGTTAAGTATATATTTAAAACATGAGATCCAGCTCTGCACGCCTCACTTTTGCATGTTTGCAGAGGCTTAGTTACATCCACAAGACCTATTTGAGCTATACAATTTAAAGGACACAGCTTAATTAAATGTGTAAACTTACACTTGAAATACAGCTTGACAATTCAATGGGGAAAAATCTAGTTTGAATTCAATTGTATATTGAACTATAACTAATATCCCACATATACATACAATTTGTTTAATTAAAACCATATCGTGGATGACAACAATTTAACCCATGGGTTGATGATAGAGCTTTTGTTGCATCAGAATCAACTGTGCAACAACCATATAGGCCGATATCTTTCTTTCTTGTTTGAATGTTTGAATGTATCTAAGAACCATGGCTCTGACTTTATTTATATGGATATTTTAGACAGTGATCAATCCAAAAATATTTCATACCACATAAGTACAATATTTTAAGAAATAGTACACATAGAGTGTCAAAACAGAAAACAACCTTGTTATTTAAAACATAATTGTAAAAAATTTAAGCATTGAATTTTTACTTTTGAAAGATGCGGTCTCATATCTGCAACACTGTGCACATACCGTTGCACTTATAAAACCACATTTTTCAAAAAATAACGTTTGATGCTTTGATATTTTTACAAACCTTTATTTCCAATTATGAATAATTTTACAAGTAATGCACTATTAACGGAAGAGCAATTGGAACAGCCGAACTATGCTGACAAAAACAGTGCACAGCGCTTTAAATTCTAAATACTGATTCGATTTTTCATTCTGTTAACCGATGGATATAACCTTAGTGATGTAATAAATTTATAAGTTGGATCCTTTTCACTGTTAACAAATATAATTTTATTTTTCATTTTGTAAACCGATGGATAAAGCCATTCAAGTGATAATGAATAAATAAATTAGATTCATTCAACTGTTAATCAATTAAACGTTGTCACCATAGGTATACTATCAGGTCTACATTGAGTTTAAAGTTGCAAGAAGATGTCAAACATTTTCCTCGAGAAATACTGATTGGTATTGTATTCATAGGCACCAGATTTGATGATTGGGTCTTCTGTGATATGCGTAAATATCACTCAATCAATCAATGCAATTAAATAGGAAGACAGAAATTATTAATTTGAATAAACATATATTATTGAACACTTCCCGTTACCTTCTGAGATAACCGTCAAACGATGCTTTGCTTGTTTTGTGTGGTGCATATATCAGTGAAAAAATCATCTTTCACAAATCTCACCTTCATTACTAAATTCTGAAGGTGTCCGCTCTAAAACCATTTAAATAAAAAAATTATTACCAATACACTAGTCTCTGTTCATATAAAAAGATAATGAACTGCATTTTATAGAAGACCAGGAAGGTAACGATGGATGTTTGTTGAAATCAACATAGGCCATTTAGAGTCGTTATTTTATGAATGAGATTGATAAAGGAAGAATGTAAACAAAGATTTTAAATGAGACCAAAAAATAACAATAATGTTTTCCATCACTGTGAGTGATTGGAGATGAAAATAAGTTATAAACATCTCTAATATACACATGGGAATGACACTTTGCGAGATACATACAAATAAGACCCCTACCAGGTATAGACTTAAGGCCCTGACTAGATCTCACAGACCAACCATACATAAATGTCAAACATAAATATTTAAAAGGAAACACAGTCATTTCATTATACCTTCGTTTTATCTTTGCCGCATTGCGCAGTTCATGGAGAGAAATTCAATTTTCAACATCTTACCGTATGTGTCCTTAATAACTTACTTATAAGAGGAAATTGACGGATGAAAAATTCCATTTGTTTATCAACGTTACTAAAATATAGTTAGGGCATATCTAATGTTTGAGGCAAGAGATTTGTTACGGGGTTCGTTTTGTTTGAAGGAAAACAGGTTATGGTGTATGAATTTAATGGAAGTCTATCAAAATGGTAAAATGCGCCAGCACAACATTAAATGAAAGATTGAAATAACTGAAGTTTTATTCTGGCAAGGAAAGTTATGATAGTAGTCACAGCCTTATTCAGAGCTGAGCAAAGCAACGAATCCCTCAAAATGAAAATAATCAGAATTTTAATAGACAGAGATCGCGTGACATATACAATTTCGCAATTTACACAATTAAAAAAAGATGATTGCAAAATTACATTGATAATAAAAGTCTCTTTCATATTGTACAAAAAAAGAAAAGTCCATAACAGATTTATTGACTGTGAATAGTTTTGTATGATATATATATATATTTAAAGCCGCGGTCAATTTAGCCCCCCTCAGTCCTCTCAATCATGATATATACCCGTATTGAGGCATAGCGCGTTTGCCGATTGAAGCGCTTTGTACGAATCAGTCAGCCTACCGCGCAAAATCCTTACTCTACTGGTTTTTTAAGATCTATACGGACAAGAAAAGGTACAGTGAATAAATTTAGAAAATCTAAGCTGAGCCAAACGAACCGTATACATGTTGAATGTATATGGATGTATATGAAATGGATTCTACGTTTCTAAAAATTACTACTGTTTTCAAGACATCATTCGCTGGTTGATAAAATCTTTTCTGAGGAAGCAAACCTAATTAAACCTGTAGGGAAAAAATGCAAAATGCCGCAGACTTTCTCCTGATGTTGTGTGCTGTGAACAATAAAACACTGTAAACCATTAATGAAATGCCTGTTGTACACAGTGTTATAGTGACCCAACAAGTGAATTGGGTGGTAGCATACCTCTAATTAAGTAGGAGGCTGAAACTTTAGCATGCCTTTTCTAGTATAAAACAATTACCTGGGGACTAGAAGATCCGAAAAGCCCAAGGGTCAAGTTGGCTTATCATATATCACTGAGGTGGCATGGGACAGGTTTTTTTTTAACAATTCATTGTAGCCAGGTAATGTATGTCTTTGGAACTCTGTAACTAGAATTTCCTCAGTTCCCATTCAGCACAAATACCTCTAATTCACTCCTTATCAAGCCAATCACCAATTTCTGAAGAAAATTAGTAGTCAAAACCTGTAAAATGTTCTACATACTGGTTTTTCTGAGATTTTGACCCTTTCATATTTCGCCCATGAACTCTGGAACCCATTCTCCTATTAGTGAGCGGCCACTGCGCTAACCACTGGGCCATAAAGGCAAGACAAACATAATCTTGCTTTTGATGATGAAGGAAAACTAACGCGCTGGTCGCTCACTACACGGTCGTTTGAAATACAGGTGGAAAGCAGTTAAACGACAAATTGAGAGGATCGAAACGACACACATTGCATAGATATTTACATATCATAAGCACAAACATTGCAATAACTCTCAAATTGACATATACCTGCTTTATGAAACTGTCTATATCGATCTTTTTTTTTCAAATTATCACGTGGTTAAAGTATCGCGCTTGTAAACCGTAGATCCCGAGTTCTTATCCGCTGGGTCTTTTGTTCTTATCTACTGAATTAAATTTGAGACACTCATACTTTGTTTCATCAAATTGCTAATTGTTTGCCTACTTGACTTATATAATACTTCATTATGTATCCATTCTGCTTCTCTTTACTACCCGCTATCCTGCTATCTGCTCGTTTTCCTATGAGTTGAGAAACTATTTCAAGTTATTTAGGCACCTTAAAACGATTTTAATACAGTCACATCTGCTGATACTGCCACCTTTAATCAGCGGCCACTTCCCATGAACTGCCACTTTCAATCCCGCCCGTTTAGTGTTTCACTATAAGCGGCCGCCCATCTAACGCGGCAAGTGACCATTGTTTTTAGTTGTTTATAGTCTTGTGCCCAACACGTACATAACCGCTATTGCCAGTATTATTCATTTTTGAGTAAAATTCGAGTATTCTGAATAAATGTATGTGAATAGAAAGTAGAAAGAAATCTTCACAGTTAGACAATAAGACCATGGCTGTAGAGCTTGGTAAACAATGCATGTCCTCAATAAAAATATTGGAGATTGTGTCATGATTTTGTGTGACAATAATTTGTAAATATAACATATGAGTTATTATCTGCACAACACAAAATAAAATGAAAAAAAATATATATGAGGAAAATAAATATAACTTTAATAAAACATAGAAAAAGAATAAGACTTTTTTTTAAAAATATGTTTAAATAAAATAAGTTCATGTGACATAACTTCTTCATTTGTTGAACTTGTCGAAATTATGTTTAAAATGAACAATCTCAGATATTTTAGAGATTTTTCTTCAGTGATGTGAAACTTGGAATAAGAGTCCACATGTCTTAGGTGGCAGTTGTCATCCTACCACAAATGATCATTTAAGACAGCTGCGACTTATTAAGAAGAGACCAAATTTTAGGAAAGTAATTACATTTTCTCACATTTTTCAAGAAAAATGATTTGAATATCAATTAAGAATGGGTTGTATGGACCGGACAGG
This sequence comes from Magallana hongkongensis, assembly GCA_015776775.1. NCBI lineage: Eukaryota > Metazoa > Mollusca > Bivalvia > Ostreida > Ostreidae > Magallana > Magallana hongkongensis. Next base: position 1,401,652 of record VIAA01000014.1, on the reverse strand, counting down.
GTTATTAATGGAAAGACATTATATAAAATTATAATAATCTATGCTAAAAAATTAAAACATTTTGCCAATAAACTATAAAAATTAAAAGTTGACGCATACTGAATAAATAAAATAAGGCAATTCGTTTTTTGAATGCGCGATTTTAGTTTTGATAGAGAAAACTCACTCGTTTGCAAAGCACGACCTTTGGCGAGAGAATGGGATAGAACTTTGCAGAACAGGGTGACAAGAACGCAGGTTCATAATTAACGAAAAGTGTAGGACGAGTTAATCATGCATAGCGGGCAAATACCTTGGATTAGATACTTTAATACAATAACAGATAAGAAATAAAATGGGACAATTAAATGCGATTTTATTTTTTATTAAACTCTTTATTTAAACTTGATTTTAGTTTTGATTGAAAGTACTTTCCAGAACGGGATGCCCAGGAACACTAAACATCATGGCAGAAAGTGTATGGCGGTTAACTATTGGACAAATACTTTGGAACTGACAACTTTGGTTTATAATATACGAAAACACACCTTAGAAATTAATTTGTAAACAATGAACAGATTCTGCTCTACGTCTATATTAATAAATTAATCATTTTAAAACGGCGAGTTTGAATTGTGGGGGAACCCCCCCCCCCCTTCATTGCTTTATTTTTCAAAACAGTCTTTTATCTGAAAATTTTATTTAGAACATTGATAAAAATCAAAGTCAAATTCTACTTAAGGTAGTACGAAACACCCCTGAAATTAATTATTTGAAATATTATCTCAAATACACAAAATAATGACTTAATATTATGTAAAAATTATTTTCAGTCCATTATCTTAAGAAAAAAAATATAAATCATACCCATCAATTACTCAAGGCCAAATGAATTTAGGATACAACGCATTTCGAATATTTTGAAACATTCATTTGGATGGTGTTCATATGATTTTTGTGCAATTTAGCCTTATATCATTTAAAAATGCGTAACTTGTGTTCTGTTCATAGTAAAGACCTAAAATTTGAACACAACCACCACCAGTGTATAGGTTTTATGTTAAACAAATTTCAAGGTCATATCAACAGTTCAAAGGTCAAATATGATGACGTCACCTAGGATTTTTATCAATTTATACCTCTGTCAAACATACTTAAACCTTAATTAATCTAAAACCAATGGTTAAATTTTCTTTATTTTGATATATTTTAATTAAAGGGTCATGACAATCAAACTGTTAAATTTTATTCAAATTTGAATGATACATTTTCTTATTAGATACCGTTAAGTGCTGCAAATTTTCGTCTTGAAAGAGTATTCACAAGCACTAGTTTTACATATTATCGCATGAAAAATTATCTTAAGCTACCAGTATGAATTTATTTCAGTATCTTTAACTAACAAGAAGGTATTCTGTTTAATTAGCAGCACAAATATTTGTAATATCTTGAAAAATAACTTAATGGCATAGAAAATTATAACAATTACTATTTCGTTTTACACTCCACTGAAAGGAGGTTCCAATGGTAGGTTTGGGGCAATGTGGGCAAAAATTGTGAGGTCGGATTTTTTTCAAATTTTACGTATTGTAAGATTTTATTCTAAAGAAAAAAATATAAAAATTTCAGAAAAATTGAATTATAGGAAAAATTTTGCTTATCTGTTTTGTACTACCTTAAATGATAAAATCTAGAGATACGACGCACTTAATACCAACTCACTGGTTTTAAATAAAACAAAATTGATATTTTTATTTCCAGTCAGCTGCAACAAAAAGAATTACCTAAAGGCCACGTACATGTATATATCATGGATTTCGGTTTATATTTTTCATCCATGCCCGCTTCCTTCAATATCTAGCCAAGCATTGGGGTTTTTAATTTAAATTTTACGCAATAGGTAAAAAAACCAATAAAGAGAGAATTCGGGCACAGTATATACACAACAATTAACAGAAAAAATGGTTTAACATATTAAGAATTGTATTCTATTAATGTATAAAGTGTTAATTCTCGCGCAGAAGTATTGTGCTTCAGTAACTTATTGGTAATTGGTTAATTTTTGTATTATATTTGTAAGGTAAATCACTTAATTAGTTAGCATTATCGTTATCAGTTCTACATGTAGGAGAAGTATATAATAAATATGAAAATGACTTACAGTTCGCATGTATCATTAGGTATCCCCGTCGAAACGTTCCCCAGGCCTCGATTATTGCAAAGCACATATTTACACGTAACCCCACCGCAAAAACAGTCAGTGGGACAACCATCAGTCATACCAATAAAACACACCCCATACAGAAGAAACGACCAAATGATACAATACGTACCATTCATTTTAAGGCTTATTAAATAACTATTTCTTGCTAAATGGTTATACCAGTATTTCAAGTTCCAAAACGTGTTATCGCTGATTTCCTTTTATATAGTGAATATGCGCGGTGTTTTTTAAGCGAAGATGCAGTTTGATTATCGAATATACTAGTGATTATATAACTACAAAATGTAAACAATGAAATACAATCTCGATACAATAACATTAAAATGATTGGGTAGTTTTAATGTATACACGTTTTCAATGTGAGATCAGCTTTCGGAGCCAATAGGATTGCTTTAAAATAACAGGAAGGAGTCAGTGATGTAAACTATTAATTGACATTTCAGGTTTTAATTAACCTCAGGAGTCAGAGCTGAAATATACAAAGTGTGCGCGTATACTCAGGGATCTTTATAATAATACAAGCCTAAAAAGTTTCTATTCTTTTCATTTTCCTTTCCCTTGAATATTTCCAGTTACGTAAATGACCCAGTCTATTGAGCAAGTGATTGCAATTGCGAATAATGTTAAGCCACTCTTGGATACTCAACGAACCGTTTTCTACACGACGAAATAACCCTGAATTGTTATGATTTTTGCATGTTATGTATGAGATTTCCTATGATAAGATTAATACTATGCAAAATAATCATTTGGACTCCGTTCTAGTACAATTTATTACCATAGATGGCAATGCAATAAAACAATTTCAACAACATGAAATGATGATATTAGTTGAATCAAAATTCGATGGCCACACATAGTCACGTATTTTCTTCATACTTTACAGTTTAAAAAGGAATTTGATCTGCAAAAACAAAAACTTAACACCATTTATTTGTTTTTAAGTGGTCCCGCTGCCATGGTAACCGAAGGTAAACGTGTTTAAATGGCATTCAAATTTTTATTTCCTTTATTTCCTTTAATTTGAAATTAAAATGTCAACACCATTACGAAATAAAAAGTAAAAATGTATAACTGTTACTATAGTAACAACCTACAAAATAAGGAACATTTCTAAAAATTTAAAGCTTTTATGATTGGGTATTAATCAATTATTAATATGATAATAAATGTTGAGAAAAAAATCAAGTATGTCCTTAACCTAAGTGCAACTTAAAAAAATAAAACTTTCCTTTAAATGATTGCCGTTGCTGTGGGCTAGCTTTTTACAAAACAAAACAAATTGATTTTTTTCTGGTATTTTAATTTCCATAGCAACAAAACATCAGTGTTGCATATCAAATATTTTTGTGGTATATTATAAAATTGAGGTACAGTTTAACAGGTATCATCAGAAAAAATGCTAAAAGTCTACTAAATGAGGAATAACAGCATATTAAAACAACCCTATTTTCTTTATTTTCGTATTGCTTGGCCTTACCATAGGAACGGATGTCATTTTTCATTAATAAAAACCATATTGCATGAACACTGATAGGGTTGTAAAAATTAAATAGTTACCCAATTCGGTTTTTAAAAAAAATCGTAACGAAACTAATTCAATAATCTTTAACGATTTCCATGGTAACATTATAAAAGTATTCAAGTATTTATTCTATAAAACGATAATTGACGATATACCAAAGGCTGTTATATGTTTTATGTTTCTATTTGCTTATATAAGTTGACAAAACCTTATTAATGACCTCAAATAAGGTTAGATTAGTTTATTTTTCATTATTTTGATGAGTTTTATTATAACGTTACAAACGTTGAAAGCTGTTAAAGTGCAACGTCAGAAGTGAAAATCAAAGTTCATGTTTTTGCTGTTACAGTAGCTCTTTAATTAATTTAAACTTAACCACAGGATAATTGAGTGATTTTGAGGGACATTTCACATTAATTTTGCGAACATGACAAGAATGTAAATATTAGCATCATATTCTTATTTTGGATATCGTCGGTCCTATAACATACCAGGCCGTGCAGACAAATTATCATACCGCGCTAACACAGTATTCAATTTGGCTATTGTCATGATGTTGACGGTGCAAGTAGATTCGAAGATGACGTTCACAATCCGAAAAATGTCCTTACTTGATTGGTTGGTTATCATTTGTTGTAACTTAAAACCTTTCGATTTTTGAAGCATGGAAATACAAACAATAAAACAGAATAAACCATTTTACATTTTATGTGCCATTGAACAAATTAAAATTTGTTAACCGAGATTAACTCTACAAAAGGTAACCATTTGTTGGTAACCAAGATATATATATTTTTACAGTTATATTGAGTAAAGCTGACCTTTTGTAAGATTGTCCAGTGTATCCTCTGACAGAATGGAGACAATTTTGTGTCAAGATATACATGTTCCGTATTCCATTCTTTTGGCTGACAAAATTGTGGATAAGTCTACCCACTGCGCACACCCCTAAGCCCACCCCCACTTTCAAAATCAGGCTACGTTCCTACTTGTTATAGTCAACACTTCTCAGACAAGTGTCAAAAAGGTCAGGCAGACAAGCTATAAAGGTCACAATTTTCTTCAAAGTTCCCTTTTCCAAGTTTAATACATTACAGTATTTACAATGCTTTACCTATTCTAGATATTCATATTGGTTAGCCAAAGTTTTAACGTAGGTAGTTAAGTTATAAGCGATATAGAGAGCTTAAGAAGTGAGAACAATACAAACTGTTTAAATTACATTCATTATAATTTTAAAAAAATAACAATCTAAAGAAAAAGAATGTTTTTACAATAATGTACAACCTATAAACCAAAAACAAAAACCAGGAACAAACTTTGTTAACAGAGCAATATGGATGAAATCTGAGATCTGTATCGAGCTTATAACTTGACAACTAACATTAAGTTTGAACAGGCTTTCGAAAATACTAAAGTTAAGCATTGTTAATATTGAAATTAATATTTCGAACCATTTAATTCAACGATTTGATTCATGTATTTAAACCTTATGAAACATAGACAATTTTTGATGCATTGCTTTGATATTGGACCAATTAGTTTTCTATTTGACAGACACAAAAAACAAGCTGTTTGGTTAATTATATTGTCAATCTCTTTTGATGTTTTTGCATTTAAAAATAACGATCCCGAGTATTACAAGAGCGATTGGTTCTTTTAAAAATCCAATATGGTTTTTACACCCTGACAACATACTTAATGTTATTAGATGCACATTTTTTTGAAAGAAAATAATGCTTTTATGTTTCTCTTGTTAACTTAGTCTTGATTGAGTGTTGTCTCTATTTGAACTTACTCAGAATTCTTAGGCCCAATACATTCACGACACTTATCGTGATTTTTTTTTTAAATTCTGTTCTCAGTTTAAAAACGAGGAATTAAAAATAATGCATGCTTCAAAACAAAGGTATTGGGCTGATGCATTCCCCATAAAAACAATTACACATTAATTTTATTAACATGATGTAAATACATTGTTTTAGACTTGGATCTATGCCCTTTGCAAAACATTTTGAGACATTGTACAGTTGTAATAGCATTTCATAAACTGGTTTCTAAAATGTTTTGATCTTAGCATTCGCATTACACTAGCTGGGCATTTTTAAGATGGTATTTACAATACCTTATGGCAACTGTAGGTATCTTTCAATTTATGCTGCCTGGTGAAATAAGACATGTTTATAAGTGATTTTATGTTAAATAGACAAAGAACATACATTTAAACAATACGTTTAATATATTTTGTCCAATGCACTACTTATATTAGATGTAACAAATTGGAGAAGTAAACGAGATCAAACAAAGGACAAACATAAATATTACAATTTATTGGCTATATTCTCTTGGTGTATTTTTTACATTAATAACTGCAAAAAATGCCAAAACTAGCATGCCTTTGGCAAATCTCTGATAAACTTGAATTCCTCAATGATTGGATTTAGTGATTATGTTCTAAATCCTATTTTCACGAAATTTCATGATGATAATTGAACTATTTTTACCGCACAGCCAATTCAGTACAACTTGTATCATTGAATACTGTGTCCCATTTAATAATTTATGTAAACTTCTAACGCATGTGCAACAATTTTCATACCTTAGCAACAGATAACCTAATATAATCCAGTAAATGGTTCTTACCTATTCAATAATTTAACGAATGCAATGATCTAAACAGAATAAGAATTTTTATCAACCAAACTGAGAACAATTGAAACATTTCGTCTGCTTTTGTCACTGATAAATATTTGTCATAATAGACCTTAAGATATTCTTTAAATGTATCAGAATATCAAAGGGTGTCATTTTTATCTGCATATAGGAGGTTTAAGTTTTGAATGATAAACATGCGATTTTATTTCTTGCACATTCAATGAGTTCCATTCATTATAACATCTACATGTGTATTAATACAAACAAAAGTATAAAAATGCATCACTCTCTATTAATACATGCCAGCACAACTTAAAAATCAATGTTACACTCGTTCTCATTCGTTCCCTACTTGTCATTGCAAAGATGTATATGCGATGTAATGTGATGTTATAAAGAGAAAAAAACATAAATGATGAGTTGTGTTTTTGAGTTATATTTTATCAAATAAAAAATCCTGAAATATTCCATGTATATTTGCAGAAAGGCATCAGCTTTATTACGCTAGTAAGCGGAAAAATCATGCTTAAGTTATGAACATTTGATTTTTCTTATTTAAAAAAAATACAATGTTGTGCAAAACTATGGAATCTTCATTTCTCGTGGGGGACTAATGTTTGTGGCTTTCCTGGGATACCCTTGCGAACAAATTTGCAATCCCACAAACCTATACATATTCACGTGTTTAATATTTATCAAAATTATCCCGAATACACAACTATCGAAATTACGTCCCCATGATCGAGGACAATTTTGGCTACCCACAAACATTGACCCCAACGAACAAAAATGATTCGACAATCATTAATAATTTATAATTTGTAACCATGAAAGTAAATGCAACAATGTTCATGAGAAAAAGCTACAGTTAAAATAATGCCGGAAGAATTCTCTAAAACGATATAATCACTTCTACAAAATTATATTTCAAGGACCCATATAAGTACAGTTTATAGAAAACCTAAAGTACATACAAATTTATTTTAATCTATTTAAAACTAAAATTTGACAATGGACCTCAGTATAAGTATAATATTTCAACTTAATTCTTTCTTTTTCACTTGTTTAAACCTTGAAATATCAGAAATATTGTTTTTAATGATTACGATCATCAGAAGTCTATGATCAGGCAATTTCTGTAATGTGAATTTTATAAAAGAAAATTGACGTGTGGAAAATTTTGTAGGATTATACTGTTTTTAAATACATTTATTCAAATTTTGAGTCGAGAGTTGTTAACTTTATAAGGAATTAGTATGTATGCAAAGTTGCGAGTAGTTGTTTTTTAAATTTCCTAGTCCCTAATAATAATGCACACCGGACTAGGTCCATTTAGCGCAGGAATTGAAGCGACTTTTTGAAACGGACTAAATACTTAACAGTAGTTTTTTTCAAGATTTAAACAGTAAAAAAAGCGTAAAAATTATTTTTACAACCCAAACTATATTTTGTAGATCTAAGAAGGGTTGTAGTGACATGTACAACCTCTCAATATCAAAAAAGAGAACTTATCCAAAATCTGAAGCAAAATGGATGTCAGAATTCGAATTAACTGAAAAACAATGGAGGAAAATTTATACTCTGCCCCTTTAGTGCACAAAGGATTCAAAATTACGATGGCTTAAATACAAACTATTACATAGGATCTAACCAATCAAATATTTTTTTACATAGAGTAGGGAAAGTAAATTCGTCGTTGTGTTACTTTTGTCAACAGACCCCTGAGACAATAGAACATATTTTTTTGACTGTAAATTAGTGAAAGAAATATTGATTGAATTGGAGAAATGGATGACAGATATCTTTGGTTCACAAACAAAGTTTGATAAATATTAAATCCTTTTTGGAAAATATGATAACAGAGATATTTATAGGTTAGACAATTTAATCGTTTTCTTTTACAAAAAAGTAAAATGATAGCATCAAGGCTAAATGTTAATATGATTAAAAACACTCACAATTCTCTTAGCTGTGACAGCCCTTGAAATGAATTATTGTTTATCCGACTAATCTGGTTGGAATATAGATACCTTTCAATAAAAACAATGCAATGTATCAACGTTCGGGATAATAACACTGTTAAATTGAATGACGGGTAATGGAAAAACCAAAGAAACAAATATGTTCATGCAAATGAATTTTATATCAATGCAGAACATTTAAAAAATCTTAAATTTCAAGCTTTTATTTGGTTGCAAGCATATTTTATAAAAAAAAATTAGGATTTCTTAAAATATTTTATCCACATTGAAAATTTCTGTTAGAACTGCGAGGGTTATCTTTTCTACGGTATTATAAAAAGTTATACAGCATCTTCATATGGACACAAAATCAACTTCGCCGGTTGTAACCAATAGATTAATTTCGAGGTAAAATTATTGTAGCGTCATTTTAATAGCGTGGGTTCTTACTACCCTTTCAGAACACCGATTGCTAAGCATCGATAATTTTCAAAGCAATCTTTACACCGTCCCCAACCCCAGTTTCCTTTTCCATGAACATGTATATAAAAAAGAGAAAATGTTACGTATTTTCATTTTTTTTAATTTAGCATGGCGCTTTCAGACCACAAGAATTATGTTTTTTTTATAAGTTATCTAATTAATTACATCATCGATGAAATGAGTAATGGGAGTTACATGTATTGATGGTTTAGTTGTAAAATATAATTGCATAAGGAATCAAATACTCATAATTGTATTATTAATATTATTTAAAGTTAATAACTATTGTAATATAATCATCTCTTGTCATTTTCCTGATTATTTCGTTAAATAATATAGTCACAAAAGTGACAGAGTGAAACATACCTATTTGTTTTGTGATGTGTTACATAAAAAGGTGAAGGGCTAAGCTGGTTCAATTTCGAGCAGATAGAGATTTCATGGGAATATAAGTGAAATAATGCTATATGTATGGTCAAGTTTGAACATTATCAATGATGGATATATGTATTTTGTACAATTCTCGTGCACAAAGTTACTAAACAAATATTTACCAAACGCAAAACATAATTGGCTACTTAACCTGTAACCCAAACATTTTCTTCGATTTAGTATATGAATCATATACATTCAGTATATCAAACCCTTAAAGCAAAAATTTTCTGCAATGCCTTACCAAAATATTCTTTCCCACTTATCTGTTTGCAACAAAACAATCTTGGCTTACTGGTTTACCATTTCTTGTTGTGAAAATCCGCTATTTAATCTTATCGCATGTAGATAAGAACATATACTATTTTAGTTATTGTTCATCCTCAACAGTAAAGTGTATACACACCATGAATGATACAGTAACACTTTCTATATACAAATATTATACCACGTAAGCTTGATTTAAATATAAAGAACTATCGTCCTGACGATCTGAGCTGTATTTCCATATTTCCAGATTATAATGGTTTAGCATTCTTCACCCTTCTACTAACGTTTAAGAAATGTTTCATATATTTAAATTCAGCAATCGGTATAGTCACTGAAGAGAATTTGTTTTTAAATGAAAATATTATTTATAATAGTATGACTACAATGAGTGGTCAATGAGCCTACAATGCTTAATAAAGGCATAATAATGAAGGATTCGAGTCAACGTCTCCAAATCTTTAGGTATTGACATTTTAAGTAAAATATCAGTAATTAGACCCTTTCCATAATTAATCAGTGAAAATATTCTGCCTTATACATGCTTAAATTATTACAATTTTTAATTGGCTAGTATGAGATTCAGATTATTAACATATCTTAATTGCGTTATCTATTAATCTTGAATGTTAAAATGCATATCTTTGTCAATGATGCACAGACAGCCACACATCTTTTGCGCCTGGTACAAATCACTTTACAACTGATTCATTATCAAACTACACTAGGACAACCAATCCACGAATGTAGCAACAAATTAATACAAAGATGAAATAGCGCAAAATCAATCAACGAAACCACAACACACCATTACAACAATACACAAGTTGTTTGCATGGTCGGTTACCCCCCCCCCCTTTTATATCATAGTCATACCCCTGGTATCTGACAAAAATATCCATGTTGACCTCATACACCTTAATAATGTCAATATTATTTGACACTGATCTTTGAAAAGTCAATAAAATCAGAAAGGGTAGAATTCTTGCTAAAATAGCTATTAAAATTTTATTTCGTGTTCTGTGTGTTTGTGGGATTTTGAACTTTAAAGATTTTTGTTTCGAAAGGAAATAAAACGTAGTATCTGTATGTTGTTTGCTTAATATCGTGCCACACATTTTGATAAATTGTTCAATGTTTGGTTGCCAGTGTACGACAATAGTTATAAATCTCTTATTTTAAATAGATAATACTCATAACTTATACAATAGTTTTAAATCTATTTTTGTGCATTATTCTTCATATGCATATTATAGTCTTTATTATTTGTAAGCATTGACTGCAGTTTTTCTCAATCGACCACCTCCCCTGCCTCCATTTTCTATTAAGTATTTAAAGTTTCATGGGATGATAGGACAGGTTACGCTGCATCTTGTATTTTTTCAAAGTCATGTTTAATATGTTTACATTTAATATGTATGCTTCTTTATCATAGTATATTTAAAATTTGAATTATGGAATATTTCTCTACTTTCGGTGTTTTTTTCAGTTTATGTTCCAACTTTAAAATGATGTTTTCTAGTCAAGAACTGCAATTTCAAACTCAACAAAATTTGACAATCAACTTCTAACCAGTTCTTAAAAGCGATAATACCGCTGTAAAATTAGGATGCACAGCTGTACAATAAAACAAGTTAATGCTTTAAGTTTGAAGTAAAAGCCTAAGGTTAAAGAACGCCTAATAAGCAGTCATATTTTCGAAATCGTATTTTATTTATTGAAACTAGCATAAAAAATATCTTGTAATAATTATCGGAAATTCATGGTATTGAAATATTATCATTTGATTATATAGACATTACTTTTTTGATAGAAATATTGAAAATACTGTGATGCATTTTTAGAAATAACTAGAGGGTTATGACCATTCTTACTGGAATGTGCAGTGACTTATATTCTATCATGAGATGTGTTTGTTGTTCCGAAATGGTTGACAGTAACACATTCGGTGTATCAATAGCAAATGTTTAACAGCCATAATACAGTGTACAATTTATTGCATGTACATTATTCCTTATTGAAAGACAAAATATATCGGAAAAGCATTCATCGGGCCGTATTCCTATCTTATTTGCTAACACGTGGAAGTCGACTATTACAAAATCAATTTATATTTCTTATTAAAAAAAATATTTCATCATCAATGAAAATTCAGTAAAATTTTACTTGCAGTGGATTGGAACCGAGAATTAGGACCAGGCAACAATTTTTTTTTTCTAACAAATAAATCGGCGGAATATTTTTTCCTAAGAATAATGGATTAGAGTAACTGACTTACAGTGTTTGAAGCTGTGATAGGCCCTGAAAAGCGTTGCTGTCGATCTTACTTATCTGATTGTTATGAAGGTACCTACATGAGTAAAATAACAATTAATTGATAAAAATAGACTTGAAAGTTTACAATACAAATCCAACAGAGAAAATTATTATGCATATCAAGAATAAATACGATAATGTAGGCAGGCATGTAGGGGCTCATATATCTAACATGTTTTTTCTCTGCATTTTTGTTAGTGTTTGTAACATTTAATATAAGTAGGAAATTGATGTTTCCGATGGATGCTTCTTAAAACCTTTACAAATGTGTATTATAGACCTATTCAATAACATTTGAGAAATATAAATGTAGCGTTGATCTCAGCATTGGCTAATGAATCTGAACGGTGAAGTGCATCTAGTGACTGTCATGCAATGACAAAATAATCAACATTTAGGTGAAAATATATTCATTATGGTGCTCATTTAATTTATGACTAAAATAGATTCTACCATTAGTAAATACGATATAAACAGGTACACGCAAATGATTCTTATAAAACATTAATCTCATCAATCAATTGTATCTTTTTAATGTGTGTAGCCGAGATTTTAACATCATCCTTTTTATTCTTAATATTATCACAAAGAGGCACAACATTATTTAAAACAGACAAAATTCATCATTTTACTGTAGAATGATTAAAATTCGTGGGGATTGATATTGTGAATTGCTAAAAATTTATAGGTTCGTGGAGACGTAAAATCGTGTATTTTGTTTTACCCCCGAAAGGAAATATGAATACAAATAATTAAATAATCAATTAATTCATGGATGATGTTAATTTGTGGTAAAGAGGAATACGGGGATTCCACGAAAATTGAGACAACACAAACTATTTGATTCCGCAGTATCTAAAAACTGCTTTAAATTAGATTTTTTTATTGTGCACCCAATTAATATGTTTGGTTCTAAGTTATTCAACAATTAAACGAATGCAATGATCTAAACAGAATAAGAATTTCTATCAACCAAACTCAGAGCAATTGAACCATTTCGACTGGTGGTGTCGCTGATAAATATTTGTCATAATAGACCAAAAGATATTCTTTAAATGTATCCGAATATCAAGGTGTTTCACTTTTATCTGCATATAAGAGGTTTAAGGTTTGAATAATAAACATTCGATTTTATTTCTTGCTCATTTAATGAGTTCTAATTATGAAAATACATCACTTTCTATTGATGCATGCCAGCACAATTTAAAAATCAATGTTACACTCGTTCTCATTTGTTCCCTACTTGTCATTGCAGTGATGTTCATCGATTTGATGTGATGTTATCAACACAAGACACATATATGAGGAGTTGTGTTTTTTTAGTTATATTTTATCAAACTAAAAGTCCTGAAACATTCTACGTATATTTGCAAAAAGACATCAGCTTTATTACACTGATAAGCGGAAAAATCATGTTTACGTGATGGTTATTTTATTTTTCTTCTTATAGAATACAACAGTGTGCAAGACTGTAGAATCTTCGTTTTTCTTGGGGGACCAACGTCTGTGGCTTTCGTTGGATACCCTTGCGAACGAATGTGCACCCCAACAAACATATACACAATCATTGTCCTATATTTATTAAAATTATCCCGTATACATACACAATGTAACCATCAAAATTATGTTCCCATGATTGAGGAAAAAATTGGCTACCCACAAACATTGACTCGCACGAATAAAAATGATTCGACAGTCATTAATTATGTATAACTTATAACCAAGGGAGTAAATGTAATAATGTCCATGGGAAAAGGCTACAGTTAAATAATGCCGGAAGCCAACGATCAGGCATCCTCTGTAATGTGAATGTTATAAAAGAAAATTGACGTATGGAAAATTGTGTTGGTTTATAACTTTTTAAAATACATTTATTCAATTTTTGAGTCAAGAATTGTTAACTTTATAAGGAATCAGTATGTATGAAACGTTGCGAGAAGCTCTTATAGCCCTCCTAGTCCCTAATAATTATATGGAATTGAAGTGACTATTTGAAGCGGTTTACCTTTTTAACAGTAATTAAGATTCAAACAGTTAAAGAATAGCGTAAAAATATTTTTACAACCCTAAAAATATTTTGTAGATCTAAGAAGGGATGTAGTGACATGTACAACCTCTTAATATTAAAGAAAAGAACTTATCCAAAATCTGAAACAAACTCAGAAGTCGAATTAACTCAAAAGCAATGGAGGAAACTGTATATTCTGCCCCTTTTGAGCACAAAGGATTCAAAATTACCATGGCTTCAATACCAGCTATTATAGGATCTAGCCAATCAAATATCATTTAAATGAGTAGGAGTAGTAAACTCTTCGTTGTGTTACTTTTGTCAACAGACCCCTGAGAAAACAGAACATGTTTTTGTCGACTGTAATTTAGTAAAAGAAATTTGGATTGATTTGGAGAAATAGATTACAGATACATTGTATCTTTGGTTTACAAACAAAGTTTGATATATATTCAATCCTTTCTGGCAACAGAGATATTCATAGGTTAGACAATTTAATCATTTGTTTTTACAAAACAATATTTGGTGTTTGCAGTCCGGACCGAAATGTAAAACAATATATCTGAAAATATATTCAGTTTTATGAAATGTGTTTTAATTAAATTGAAATGTTCAGAAAGTTTATAACATATACTTCGATAAAAAAAACCACAAACATTTATTTCTTTAAAAACATCGATACGACATAAATAGCTTTAAATTTCCGTCTAAATAATGTGGATGCTTGTAGTCATTATCTAGATTCAAATCTTACTCAAAATACTTAATCCCAGAACATGTCAAAACTTTTTGTTATATAATTTTGTTTTCATTTTGATCTCGGTTTAAAACATACGCATGCTAAAAACAAAACTGTTAGGATGATGCATCCCGCAGAAAGATGCATACTAGTGCAATGCACTTATCAACAGGCATAAATACTCTATTAAGGATTTGGATTTACATCCTTTACAAATCCTTTTTACACGTTGTACTAAGCATTTCCTTATACGGGTTAAAAATATTATTGACCTTATTATTTTCATTAAAGTAGCTGGACGTTTGCAAGAGAGCAATCATTATACATAATGGCAGTAATGTAACTCTTTCAACACGTTCTGCTTGTAAAACAAGCTGTGCAAAAGTGAATTCATGTGAATAAACTAAACAACGTGTACTCAAGCAATATCTTTAGTGATCTGTGTTTTATGCTGCACCTATTACCTGGAGGTGTTATTACTTGTACTTAAATAAAATTTCTATTATGGCGTCTTTTACAGCAACGTTCATTCAAAAATTGGAGAAGTAAACGACATCAAATAACCAGTCATAATCCAAGGACATAATAGTTATCAGTTATCTGATAACGTATAATTCATGAATCATTGTATGTCATAATTACATGTATGTTTTAAATCTGACTTTTCCACGAAATTCAATGACATGATAAAATACTGTGTATTTCACCGCATACATATCTACCGCAGTCATTTTACATTCACTTTTTATTTTATTGAATATCATGTTTCTCTTTTATTTTATTTTCTTTCTTGGTGAAGAGAGGGGTGAAATATATTAGATTGGTTTTATTACAACATGTTATATATTCTACAAAGCTAACTCCATTCGGTATCTGATGTGTCATTATAAATGGTTCTATAGACAGCATTTTCGCGCATAAAATAGTCACAGATCGAAAGTTACTAATTCATTTTTAATGTGTGCTCTTTTTTTGAGTGTTTTGTCGGAAACAGAGACTGGAACTGACCAAGATAAGATGTGTTTATTGAATAATGTTCCCTCATAGTAAACCTGGTTTGGGAGATAAACATGTTAATTAGACGCATAATGTATAACAAAATGGTAGTATACTCTCTAGGCAATTGCCAATCACCAAGTATTCAAATGGATTTTAACAAACTGCATTGAAGCGGTGAAATACATGTAATGCAATGCTATCTTGGCATAATTATTCGGCACAGTGTTCTTTATATACACGTGAAACACATTATGGCTAGAAATATAGCTAGGTAAGTGCTCAAGCGGTGTCTTTAAATGTACACATCAGCTATGGATTTGGGGATGGATCTAGTGTCAAAACATAAAAGAATTAATTTTCATTTAAAAAAAACCTGAAATATAATATACAAAACATGAGATCCAGCTCTGAACAACTCATTTTTTCTCTAAAGTACTATACATGTATGCTTAGTCTTCGAAGCTTAGTCACATCTACAAATGTGTTTTGATTAAATAATTTTAGAGGGCACGACTGAAATGTGTATACAAACATCTGAAACAGCGCTTGGCAATTCTAAATAAAAGTGTATTGAACTGTGACTAATATCCCACACACGCACACAAAGTTACTGTTTTAAACCAGATACAAAGCATATCTGGGATGACAACCATAAAACCCAAGGACTGATAGTAGGGCTTTTGTTGCTTAAAAAGTCAACAACCATATATATATTATTTAAGGATTTTTCATTCTTCTTAAAGTGTTCGAATTTAGCGAAGAAGCATGGCTTGAACAATGTAAATTTTTTAGGCATTGATAATTCCGAGAAAATTTGATATCATATAAGAAATTAAAAAGCGGATATCAAGCTTGATATTTATAAATAAATGGTCATAGTTGTTATTAAAAAACCCACTGTTTTTGGTATTTAAACATAATTCTTTCTTTTACTACTACAACTCAGCAGTAATTTAATGTTAAGGATGAATTATCATCTTTAAGCAGTGGAATAACAGATGCCAATGTTCAGCATTTAGTAAAAGTCTCGACTGATTTATAATTATTAATACGGATGTATATTGCTTAGAGGTGATTAACAAAGATTTATAACGAGAACATACATTTTTGTAAAGACTGTGCATGTAAAAATGTCATTTATCATATCAGAACACAAATTTCAAAATTGAACCTATTCAGAAGAAAGATATTGACTTTCTAATTTAAGAGACATGTGAAAAATCTTGTATTATGATTAAAGATTGATGTAATGAATTAAGTCACACCAAAATAACAACTTTCAAACTATTTATCTCTTTTAGATAGATACGCG
The DNA here is from genome assembly GCA_015776775.1 of Magallana hongkongensis. Classification (NCBI taxonomy): domain Eukaryota; kingdom Metazoa; phylum Mollusca; class Bivalvia; order Ostreida; family Ostreidae; genus Magallana; species Magallana hongkongensis. The sequence continues at coordinate 1,384,752 of VIAA01000014.1, read as the reverse complement.
AGTAGGTTAAGGCAACTCCGAGTGTAATGACCGTCGATATTATGATCAATTTAAAAATTGTTTATCTTTATGAAAACAGTGCTAAATATTAATATCAAGTGGATATGTTCGCAATGATATTATTTTTCTACTTCGGAAGCGAGTCGTGCAATGTTATCACGTGACAGCTGAAAATAGATCACTTTTTTACCTTTACAAAAAATCAAAAAGTGTAACACTACACCGAAGTTCATTTATATGTATGATACAATAATTCGATCGGCAATTAGATCATCTTTATTAGTAGTACTGCTAGAATCCTATTGTAAATCGCATAAAATGAATTTTGTCATTATTTATCGGAAACCCCCTCGACTTCAATTTCAATAAAAATACTACGTATTTTAAATTACAACAACAAAGCACAGGATTTTCTAGCAGCACTTTTAAGTAGTTTGGGTCATATGCTTTTGATATTTGCCAAATTCAACTTTCATCATATTTGGGGTAGTGTAACACTTTTGCTCTTTGTGTACACACTGACAGAGGAAAGGCCGGTGAAGCCACATAAAAGTATCTCTGCTTACCTTGTAACAGTCGCTTAAAAAAACTAAATATCCACGCCGAAATTATCCTGATAATATCAAATCTAACATTCATCGAAATCTTGTGTATCAGTATAAAATAAGTATAATTTCGGCATTGTTTACATGCATTCAAATCATTTGTCTCCTGACATTGATCTTCTTTATTAAACATGCATGTGACGTCATCAACGATAATGATACATAATACAGAAAAATTGAAGATATATTCAGTTAAAAGAGTTTCTAGAGACATTTTACGCCGGTAGTTTTTATAATTAGAACCAGAGATTAAGTAAAAATTAACATGTTTCTGATTAAAATATGACATCATGCTGCTTATTGTGACGTCACATTAATCAGAGGAATTTAACTCAATCGATCGCTGAGAGTTGCCTTATTATATCCGCGTAATTATGTTGTATCATAAAGCACCTAAAGGCATCTCTATTCACCATAAAACAAACGTGATATTCAAAAGATAGCCTATGTAATTTGATACATAAAGATAAAAATATGGCTTCAGTATCTTAATATCCATTTACAAGTTTTAGAAAAAAAAGACAAAAAGTGAAATGCAGGAGGCAAAGTTAGTCAGCATTTTTTTTATAAGAACGTCATACAAATATAATCTTCATTACTTTTGTACAGATTAGAGAGTAATTTTTAGACTTCGTAGGGGTCTTAAATCTATGTTTCTAGGAATTTGTCATTCCTAATTGTATATTTTAAATATTTCATTTTCTGATTCAATCATTCACTGATAGGGAACATGAGTGTTGATTTTAACTTTTCACTTAAATATTTATTATTGAAAGTCTTATACCAATTCTCTTATTTAAATATGTTACCTCTTCAAATGACCCGTGTTGATTAAATAAATACCTGACATCAGACACTTGCTCTTACTTTCTTGCCTATCCCTCTATATAACCGTTAATAATCTTTATAGATGTGTTAGATATATAAATGTACTTTTATTTTAATTATCCTTAATTACTTCTCTTGTAGCAAGGCTGATTTGTATTTTACTTTACTTTTATTTTCTCTGAAACAAGTTTATGTATATAATTAATTATGTAATTATCCTTTAATTTGTTTAAGAAAGAGGGTACGTAAATGACGTAATAGATTTTTTTTTACTTACAATGTTTCAAGCTGTGATAATCCCTGAAAGGCATTACTGTCTATCCTGCTTATCTGGTTAAACCTAAGGTTCCTTAATGAGTACATAAAAAAAACATATATGTCAATCACAATGTTGACAAAAAAACATGCCGAGGAAAGAATATCATGGACAGAGAGTTATTGCATTAGGAAATGTTTCATATTCCAGTTAAAGATAATTATTCGTGTTCATTACTTATTTTTGCAATTCAGACATCCAACAGAAACGCCACATTATACACTGGTTAAACTTCACTATTCATATTCACATTGCAACCGTTACGTTGCAAATCAGTTTTCGATGAACAACATCCACATCACATTTAAAAAGACTATCTATTTTCATTATCCTAAACTAATTAAGTCTGATACTCAAAGCAACCAAAAAGTTTCACATCTTAGGTTTAATAGAAAAAACCTCAAACAGTTTCCTAATGTTGAACTTTGATCATATTCTCTGCTTGTAGTGCATAATTACAAACTGGTATTTTTGTCTATGAAAAAGATGTTTTCATTGTTTTGTGTGATGCATATATCAGTGAAATGAATTATTTTTACAAACCACACCTTTATTACTCAATTGTTTAAAGTATCCGCACTAAAACATTAAAACACCCACATTGAAATTTGAAACAAATACTTCAAAAACACCAGTCTCCATTTATATACAAAGATTATGAACGGCATTATATAATACACAAGGTATCGGCGAGTGTGCAATGATATATGTATATTTTTTTCAGCAAGAGGCATTCATAGTCCGAAAATCATGATTGCAATTGATAAACGAAGATTGTAAATAAAGATTTTAAATGAAAAGGTAAAAGTAACACATACGTTTTCCGTCATATTCAGGGATTGAGATGACAGTAAAGGACTATGTGTGGTATGGTCAAATATCTGCCCCAGATTTCAACCAATTTTTAAATAGTATCGTATAAAAATGAAATCTTCACAAATCATTGTAAAGAGGAAGCCTATAACTTTAATCTTGATTTGAGTCATCATTGCTCACTCGCTGTTTATGTATGACGTCACTTAAATGACCTAATTCCCGCAAAATTTCAAACAAATGAAGATATTTTCATTTTTGCTCTTTATTTTGCATTCGGAAGTATAGATCGCAGGTCTGCTCAAGTGCAATTTTAACATGTGTTTTTCTTCAGATAGTTATACATATTATAGTAAAAGTGGTACTTGAGCGAGCCTGCGCTCGATGTTTCCCAGTCGAAAAACCATCGGAAAACACCCATATTTTGCTACAAAACATCAATTTATCAAAATAATGCAATATTCATGACGTCATTTCTACATTATGACGTCACTGTGGTGATAACCTTTTACAACTTTATTTTTAATATGATTTTAACTATCCTTCACCTTATTTCAAAGCTCTTTCTAAAACTTTGATTTTGGGGGACAAAAATTGCATAAAACCGCACTTAGTCCTTTAATACATGTATAATATACACATGGGAATGACAAATTGTAAGACATAGAAATAAGTCCCCTACCAAATATAAAAATAAGGCCTTAACTACATGTAGAATTCGCAGCCCACATATATATGTCAAACATAGGCATTGTTAAGGAGGCACAATCATTTCATTATACAATTTTTTTTATCTTTGACGCATTGAGCAGTTCACTTCTTACCGTATATGTCCTTCGTACGTTATTTATAAGACCAAATTGAGGGATGAAAGATGTCATTTGTTTTTCAACGTTATTGCAACGTTATAGTTAGGGTATATCTAATTCATGAGTCAAGAGATTTGTTACGGGGCCCGTTTGTGTGACGGAACACAAGTTATGGTGTATGAGTTTATTGAAAAGAGCTAGAGCCACGAAGCATCAAAATATGCCTTAAAATTTTCACAAAACTCAAGTTTGAAACAATACAAATTGTAATTACTTATAATGTAGGGCACAATATTCTGCTTCTACGCATATGAAATTTTTTCACTTCGGCCCCACCGTTTAGCACATGCGCATCATCAAACATACTATGATCGTTAAAAATAGCCGAAAATTGTAGATTTTACTGCAGTATTTCCCAAATTTGAATGTGGCCACACTTGAGTACCTCTTTGAAACTTTTAAAACTGAGAGATATTGCATAAATGCTTCTGCCTGCAAAATTTCGTAGAGGTACTCAAGTGTGGCCAATGTGTATTTTACAAATTTTGAAAATTTTAGTAACAGAAAACAAAACTGACCACTCTATTTTAGGGTAATTATTTGCTTCCTTTTTATTCAAATAGAAGAACTAGATTAATAATGATGAAGAATTATACGTGATTATTTACAAAATCATCATTTTATTAAATATTTGAGGAAGAAATGCATATAAACTGAACTTTAACATGTTTTATCTAGTAATTTTATACTGTGTATTCATGCTTACATCGTGCATCATCAATGACGTCATAGTTTGACGTTTGCGACGTCAGTTGAATCTGTACATGGAATCTTGAGTTCCTTCAGTATTTTGCCATAGAATTTACCAGTAAAATAGGCATTTTTAAAAAGCATTTATTTCTATGTACCACAGTATTATTCAATTGCAGTAGAATATGAGATACATGAACATTGCTAATAACAGAAAATTTTAACTGGCAAAGTTAACATTGTACGTACGAAAGTATATATATTTCTCTACCTTTATGTAGAATAAGCGATAGCATGTATAAGTAGCTAGTTGTGGGTTTTTGTCAAACGGTGAAATGCATTAAACGAAAGGAAAGATGCAAGCGATTTTTTTCACACAAGTACGTGTTCCTGAATACTGCGGGAGAAAGACAGTCGACATCACGTGAAAACATGAACATATATATATGATAAACTTATTCCGTCAAAAAACTTGATTATTTAATTCCTAAGTACAGCTGTAATTGAATATTAAGCCATCGTCCCTTGCATAAAAACATTTTGCCAATGCATATGTCTTTTCTTTATCAGCCACCTGTTGATCAGTGTTGATTCGTCGCGTGGTCAATGTATTTCCGGTGAACCAGAATGCAGTTACACTCATTTCTTAAAAGATCGATTGTGTCCGTTTCGATCAAGACGGCTTTTGGTATAAACAGCTACATTATCAGCATGTGCACTATATAGAAGTCTAATCATAATTGCGATGTCTTTGTTGATAATTTGTCCAATAAACTAAAAAATTACCCTAAATCTGTGTACATCGGTGACTTACTTTTGCCTATGAAATTCTCGATTGAAATCATCTTTGATTATTTTATGCGTATTATTTAAATCTAATTAAAGTTTTTCTTGTATGGCATATAGAAAAAAATTCAGATTGCCGGGCCCTTTCTTTGAATAAAAAAACAACGATGAGTACAGAGAGATTTAAAACAGTATTTGTTTCCATTCAACCCTCCCCCCCTCCCCTACACTCTGAAAAAATCGATTTACGGCTGAGTTCACTACAAATCTTTATATATGATAACACAAATTCTACATGCTTGCTATGAATTCGACTTTTTAAGACAATTTTACGACATTATTTATGTGCTACTGCTTGATGTTTTAAATAAAAATGTTCATTTTAACCTATCTTCGCTTCAAAATAGTAAACCCACATTCTCTCTCTCTCTCTCTCTCTCTCTCTCTCTCTCTCTCTCTCTCTCTCTCTCTCTCTCTCCTCTCTCTCTCTCTCTCTCTCTCTCTCTCTCTCTCTCTCTCTGAAATATGATCTTAATTCTCAAGACATTTACGGATAGCTTATCACTTGTAACAATTCTCAAAGTACATGAATATCACAAGAAAAAATGAAATGTAAATGAATAGACGTTATGGCATTTATAAGGAATAATTAACTCATAAGAATATTTTTAAAGAAATCGATATTCTTTTTTCATTTAATTAATGAACATTAAAACACTGCTGTACTGTCATTCCCTTGTTCCAGCAGTCAACAATTTTACTTGTGACAGTCCGATAAAATAGAGAGCTTCTTAATATCAGACCATTATCAGTGGTTACAACACTGTTATTCTTTAAAATCGGGCTGTCTCAGGAATCAACAATGATATTCAATGGAGTGATTTAAGTGCTATATATGCCTCAAACACTCTTGTATGAAAAAATATCACTGTTCTCGGCCCTATTATGGGCCTCGAAACTGTTTTATATTATTTCATACAGAACTGCTTTTGGCACACTAGACAGTAGTATATCCATTACATATACACAGTCGCTGAAAGGTTTTTTTTTCACTTGAACAGTTTGTGAACGGTGAGCGCACAGTGAGTGCACTCTAAACGAATGGCGAGTGCACGCTGAGCCGAATTTGGATAGCGCTTATGAACGGTGAGCTGTGAGCGAACGCAGAGCGCAAACGCAAGCGCAAAGTGAACGTTGAACGATATATGTACTCTATATTAACGCAAGATAAACGATTTATTTGGAGTGCCACAGGCGGTATTGTTACATTGTGTTTCGTTGGTAATCAGGAAATAATAACAATTAACTAAACGTTTGTTTTGTTATAAGCTTAAATATAATATTATCTGACTCAACAATAAGTGAACACTGAACGAACGCAGTGAGCGCGAGGCGAAATCTTTGTGAACGCATGGTGGGCGATTTGTGAACGATGAGCGGGAACGGAGCGGAGAGCGCAAGTGAACGCACGATGAGCGCACATGAACGCACGGTGAGCGCACATGAACGCATGGTGAGCCCACGGGAAACTGGGAAAATAAAACATTTCAAAGGACTGAATCCTGGCATCTAACTGCTGTAAAGCGCCAGGATTGGGTGAAAATATCGAAGCCTTGAATCAAGTAAAATAATCATTTAGAATAATGTACACAGACTGTTACAGTAATGGATAAAAATTCGACATTACATATATCTCTATTAAATTTAATTACCGTATCTCATATTTATATATTTATTTTTGATAATTTATGATTGCATTGGTAGAATTCAATGACTAATCCTCAGTTATACATTGTGCATCATCAGCATTACGTCATGCAGTTTCAAATTGCAGAAAAAAGAACTTTTAAGACACTGACATATTTAAATGTACCGCCGTTATATTGACCTTCAGCACTGGTCCCTGTAATATGTTTTAAACTTTATTGTAAATAAGCTTTTCATGCTATTTTCATCAATAAATTTAATTTCATAAATTAATTATAATGTCTACATGATAATTTTATTTGTTTTTTGTTTATTTTATTAGATTCAAGTCTTACGTAGTTTTATCATTTCATGACGTTACTTAACAAAAATGACGTATGTTCTACATTTTTCATCGAAACAATGCCATATTGTAAACTTCGTTTATAAAAAAGTATGATAGATATCGAAAAAAAAAAAACAGTTATGGAAAGCTAAGATTCTACCCTTTATTTTACCAAAATATGGTAATTTTTAAAGATAGGGCAATTTTTGATGCTTCGTGGCTCTAGCTCTTTATTAAAATGGTAAAATGCATCAGCAAAGGATCAAATATAATGTATAAAAAAGTGAAGCCCTATTCTGGCTAGGAGGTTTTTAAGTTAATGGTTGCAGCTTAATTTAGGCTGATTGACCATGGCTTATTCAGGACTTTATTCAGCGTTCCTTATTCAGGAAACCCAACTTTTATTCAGAGCTGAGCAAAGCAATGAATCCCTCAAAATCATAAAAAATCAGCTTTTATATAGACAATAATTACGTAACAAACTAAGACGACATCACTACAATTTCGCAATTTACACAATAATTACAGAATTACATTGATATTAAAAAGTCTCCATCATATTATTCATAAGAAGAAAAGTCCATAACATATGTATTGAGGTTGAATAGTTTAGTATGATATATGTGTTTAAAGTTGTTGACGGTTTAGCCTTCCTCAGATTTCTCAATCATGATAAAGATCCAACTAGTGTCATATCGCGTTCGCTGAGAATTGTAGCGCGTCATACAAATCGATCAGCATACTGCGCATAATCCATACTGTACTGTTTTTTTTAAGATCCGTACAGTCGAGAACACGTACAATACATAATTTTACAAAAAACTAAACCGGACCAAACGAACCGCATAAGTGTAGAATGTATATGAAATACAGTGAATCCCAACAGCTATTGAAGATTACTACAGTTTTCAAGACATCATGCGAAGGCTGATAATAATATTTTTCAGCAAAAAAACCTAATTACACCTGTTGGAAATGTCTCAAAATACCACATACTTTCTCCTGATTTTGTATCTGAACATTTGCAGCGCTGTGTAAAACACAACACTGTAAATATACCTCTCAGGAAATGCCTGACACAAAGAAAATGCAATTACTCAGTAAATAATGAACAAAATACATCTTGTTTGAATCATCAGTTTTATGGCTTACCTTTAAGCCAAGATACACCAATAATAAGCAGCAATAATATTTAAAGTTTGTTGATATAACAGCACAACAGACCTTTACGCATATTAGATGGTCATCGCTTGCACTCTGGGATATTTGTTTGAACTTGTAACGTCACAGACTTCCTGCAGATCATCCTATCAGTCGCCACTTTGAATTTGATCCTCCCACCCCTCTCCTTTATATTTTCGGTTGCCCTATTGAATTTTATGCTATTTTAATTGAGTACAAATTGATAGTTCAATGTTTCTGGCTTTGCATATTAAATTTTTTTTTCAGACTGAAGCTGCCACCATAAGAGCCAACCCTATCCGTCACGGCTGCCTGATCCGTGAGAAACAACTGTTGAGCTTGCCAGCGAATAGTTCAGCTTACCAGTAGTGCTCACGTGGACTTTAAATAGTATATATTATATGTTTAAGTATAAATGAATTGGGTATAAATTTTCACGAGTGAACAGCTGGTCCGAATGTTCACCTTGTATTCTGTATTCATTTTAATATTGATAAGCCGTGGTTATTATCGCAAATAAATTCATAAAACTCACATATATTATTTTGTTGTTTAATTTTTATCGTTTAATATCTATGCAAGTAATGTATTGTCTTTGATAAACCTGAAACATTCACATTGCCTATTTTTCGTATTATTGGCTTTTATACTTCTTTATTTATCCACCCTGCTTCTATACGTTACATACTATCCTGCTATAATGCCGTTTTAGTCTGAGCTAAGAAACTTTTTTCAATGTAAGTCCATCAAAAATTAATTCCTTGGTTTGTAGGTCCGCGCGAATTAGATTTAAAGTTGCGCATCGCCCATTTTTATCAGTAATTGAATGAAATAAAATGTCTATAGTGCACTTTAGAATTCCAGGATTTAGGACCGCATTTAGATACTCGATTCATTAAAATCCTTGCCTTATATAAAGAGCATTATTGCAAACAACGCTATGATCCGGACTAAACTATATCAAAATGCAAATGGCCGCCAAATATTTTTATGAGAAGTTGTGTTCAATGTATGATCGCGGCAGCAATGATATTATAGTTTTAATATGAAGAAAACCATCGTTTAAATACAAATTCATATAGGGGGAGAATTCCTGCAACTTTCGCTCTACTAAATATCCCATAATACTTAAACACAGGACTTTTTGTAGATTCCTAATTAAACATAACGAATTAATATCTGCAGAATATTGCGATAAGTACATCTCGCGGATTTCAAACACTCACTTATTTCTTGGACACACGTAAAATAAACGGATCAATTATAAAAACTCAGCGTAAGCAATTTGATAATATTTCAATTTGAAGCAAAACGGTTAAATTGTGGATTTAAGTTCTCATGTAAAATAAGGTATTTGCAGTATTTCATTTATTTTGAGCTTTTAAATCTAATACATGCATTGCATGGTAACTATTTGTTTGCTATACGGACGAAAGACCCAATTCACTTCAACAATAGTGCTTTTCATTTAAATTGTATATGAGTTAGAGTTACTAAATATATTAGAATCAATAAAAAAAATAACATAAAAATGGAATTAGATTTTTAGTAGGAACTATTTTTAAAAAAAATAGTGTTACATCTCTCTTTCAATTGAACACAAGGGAAAAAGCATTCTTGTGAGAGAAAAACAATTTTTAAAAACTTATTCTGCAATATATTTTCTATCCAAAATAAAATAAGGCACTTATGATGATTTTGAATTAATATCATTTAAAACAGGACCATGTCATCAACTTCATTTTGACGGGAGCACATGCCATTTCTGCGATTTGTCGTTATTTTTCTTCAATTTTTCATGCGAAGTAATAGCAAACTGTAAGGAAAAGTTTATGTACATTATCTAGAGGTTGATTAATGAAACAAAACAACTATCAGAGTTTGTTAAACATATGTGTATGATAAAATACTTCAAAACGTAAGCACAGGGGCGGTTTTACACTATTTTAAATACAAGTATAGAACGGATCACAATGTTCACTGGCTCAAATTCTGTAAATTAACGTATGTAGATGGTGATAAGAAACTTGAACTAATATATAACTCACCACAGTACTTGACATCCCTTAAAGATATTTGTACATGTTAAATAATGTTGAAAAGCATTAGTCACTCCTTGCGCTACATAAAGTGGGTATCAATTAGTATTGATGACGTTGAACAGCTATATATTGTGGCATAAGCGATTTTCATTGACTTTTAGTGATTGTGACGTAATATTGATATTTTAATGTTCGTGACAATCCCTCCCTTTAGCTGTGCGATGTATCTGCGCAATTGGAATTGGGTCCGTCGTCCATAAAACATAACTTGTTCTGGACTCTACATTTATTTGTTTAAATAAATGAAAAAATACGACATATCTTTTAATGACATGAGAAGAAAAAAAGTATTGCTCGACCACATCTGTTTTAAAAGATATTGGCCGGATAATCAAGGGCTTAATTTTGTTTGGCCTAATAAACCACTTAAAACAGTCATAATACATGTATTAAGATAAGGTCGAATTTCAGGAAGGGTATTGCCAATTTTCTCACATTTTTGAAGAATGATTTGACTATGAATACGAAATTGATGATATATGGACCGGGCAGGTTTATGAATAATATATGATTTAACCAATAAAATGCTTCCTTTTGTGAATCATGCATACATATAACATAAAAGTGGCGACATTGCAGAAAAAAAATCCATAACCCGCATAAGTTATTATTTACATCTTCCTTTTAACGAATTAATAAATTGATTGTAAAAAGTAAGTAAAATTAACAAAATATATGTTAATGTTCATCAATACATTAGGTAAGGGAAAACATCTAAATCGTCTTCTACATGAACTCGAGTCTGACATGATCATGATTATTTCATGAAGTCCTTAAATTTTGTTTAGGTCGCTGTAGGTTTCGACCAATCAATAAACAGGGCGTGTAGATTTCAGACTGCTTGTTTCAATAGAGTTATGAATCAAGAAAAGTGTCCGTAAGAAATAGATGGAATCATACACGGAAGACATAAATATGATACTATGGATAATTAAAAGGTAAACGTCAATTTTAAGAATTTCCATTGGAATTTTGTTTTAGTTACATATTGGTACATGTAATTGGTTATATTTAAATGTGTTAGGTTAATCACATACATGTATTTAGTTATCATTATCGTCATCAGTTCTACATGTAGTATAAGTATACAGTAAATATGACAATGACTTACAGAATGCATGTATCGTTGGGTATCCCCTTCGGAACGTTTTCCAGCCCTTGTTCCTCGCAATCTACATTTTTACACGTTAACCCATAGCAATAACAGCGATCGGGACAACCATCAGTCATACCAACAGAACACTCCGCAATCAAAAGAAATGACCAAAGGATACAATAAGTTCCATTCATTTTGAAGCTCATGTAATAACTTCTCGTTCCTAAATCGTTCTATAGGCCTTCTGAGCTCTAAATCGTGTCATCATTGATTTCATTTCATTTGAATCAAGTGATAATGCGCGGTGTTTTGATTTTTTATTGAAGACGGAGTCTGATTCGCAAATACAGTGTTCATATCACGCACAGGAAGTACAAAAATGAAGTAGAATTTCGATAAAATTTGAAATGATATTGTAATTTGAACATACAGGCGTTTTCAATGTAGGAGTAGCTTTATCAGCCAATATAATTGCTTTGAAAATTACAGGAAATTGTCCGTAATATAATTAGAATTTATTGACATTTCGGGTCTTAATTAGGTTCTGGAACCACAGATGAAATATTTTACTTGATGTATTTTGAATTTTATTGTATAACACGGTAATTTATAGAATGTTGTTTCTATAGATAAATGTTGTAAACTGTCATGTTCTACTAGTTCAAATAATGACTGTTCATGAAGACTATAATACATGTATATTCTGTATAATTAGATCCAGTATATAAAAATATATAATTATTACACTGTTTTAAATTTATGCACACTAAGTGTTTTTAGAGACTATTTTAAAGAAAAAAGGACAACAAATAGGCTTTCATTCAGAGTGCAGGCACGAATTGTTTACCCCCTTGTTTACCCCTTAAATAGTAAGGAAAAAGGCATGCATGGTGTAGTTATCGAGAAAACATCAGCGGACGGACGTGGTTGTTAGCCAGTCTTTTACTACGAGGAGCATGGCATTAAGGTGGAATAACATATCATCGGAAAGTGGCCGATCTCTGATCGAAACTACATTTTGTTTTATTTAAAAGGATTTTGAATATGGTAAAATGTTACTTACTCAATTACCGAGTGGATACAGTGTCGGATTTGTGATCCGAAATATCAGATATTAAGAAACCTCTTTTTTTAAATGTAAGTTTTTAAAACCGCGTTTAGTTATTGTTTATTCTTTTTTTCCAGTTCCTTTTTGATTTTGCTTTGTTGTTTAAAAATTTATATATAAATCAATAGCTGTTAAGAAAATGAAGATTTTTATATGCTGAATGTAGTACCGGTGTTATATAGTGCCTTTTCCCCCTAGCCATCTTTCCCCCCGGAAAAATGGCTATATAGCAGTTCTTCCCCCCGGAAAAATGGGTATATAGCAGTTTTTCCCCCCACGGAAAGCTGACTATATAGTAGGCTTTCCCCCTTTTTATAGCCAGATTACCCCCACGGAAAACCTACTATATAGTGGAGTTTCCCCTTTTTCTACTTTCCGTCCATGTTTATTGCGGACCATTCGTGACAATAATTTGCAATAACTGAAATGATATTAATTTCTCACAAAAAAGGATAATTATGGCATTATTAATACATAGAATAAAGTACATGGTTTTTCAACCCCAAATATGAACTAAGGCATGCGCCTTCATAACATGCATGTGACATCATCGTTTATTTCACCTGTTCTCACCCCTTTTTGGAACACCTTTTACACGGATTTCGGAATACCTCGAATCTTTTTTCATCTAATCGATGCTTATCTACAGTTTTGACTTCGACGTTATGAACACGTGAGAACACATTTGAGTGAAAATACGCCGGTTTGGAAATTTAATTTTCTAATGTATTACCATCAATGTATCAGCGTCTCCCAGGGAACTAACTGACTAATCTTGACTTAATTTTGTAGAGGAATGGAATAAAAAGTGGAAATGTATTACTCCCATCGTCCAAAAGGCTATCAATTTTAAATTAATACCGTTAGAATTGACGATCTTAATTAAGGACATGTGAACCTGACATGAAACTAATTGAATAATTGAAAAAATTGTTTAAACAGACTCTAATCCATTTGTTTTTGTCAAAAAAGACATTTTAAGCATATGTTCGTGAGTTCGTTCCCATGGCAACGACCTTCAAACTTACCCATGTTCAAAAAATTAGAACGAGACAAAAAACCTTAAATGCAAATTTAAAATGTCATAAAAGACATATTTACAATTAACTAGAAAACTTTTCTCACCAACATATTAAAAAGATTAATGAAATACTCTATTTATCTGAAAATGGATTATAAGAATTCCTTTTATTTAATCCGCTATTTTAGTTTGAATTTCCTCTGACCACTAAAAAAGTGACATTTTTTGACGCGACCCGAGCTAGAAAAATTGCAAAAAATACAATTTCCTATAATTACACTCTTATTTTTTTTATGTAATTTTGAAGAAGTGATAAATAGCAAAAAATAAGTAATCAATAATTGGCATGTTCGTGAATTAGAAAAAAAGATAATAACGTCTGAATTTCCTCTGACCTCTATTGAAATAGATGCTACAAACCCTACATGCTGTTAAAAAAAGACGTATAATTCAGTTTTAAATGGCGATTTCTTTCAACTAGTTATACTGTGAACCTGCATAAGTTCTTGTCGAACAAAATTAAAGGAGTTGTGTTGTAAATACTACAACTAATTGAATTAAAAAGGCTGAAAATCCGAATTTCCTCTGATCTGACTTTTACAAAAAATCACTCTGCGCGCTTCATGAAAGTCAACACTGCCATAAATGGTAGTATTTCTAAAAACCAATTATATAAAGAGAAATTTATTCTTTAATTTAACAATTTTTTCACTTCCTAAAGAGTTTATTTTAATGGTAATTAACAGAGTGTCATAGTTGTACATCTGATATAATCAAGAAACTCTAGTCTCTGTACACAAAAAAGAAAAACATGCATGAAAACTTTAATACACACAATCTTTATTAAGCCTTTGTTGAAAGATTTAAAATACAATCAAACCAAATAAATCACAGGTTTCATAAAAATCATATACTGATTGTAATTAATTTGAATTTCCTCTATCAATCTTTAAAAGTTTTGTCTGATTTGTAAGGTATTGCATTAAAATGGGTGTCGGAAAATAGGTGAATCTTTCAAATGATTACAGGTATAAAATGAAATTTGATACTTAATCATGATAATTCTTTAAATCATATTATCTGATTGGACTAAACAACACTGCAGATTCTGAAATGATTTATGATTTGTCCTTATGTATATACATGATTGTATGCAATCCTATAATTCCTTTGAACTTTGAACCCTTCCTTGGTCCCCATATTGGTCTTGATGCTATTTATAATGTATGATTGAGACTTTATCAGAATGATTATGCAGGGTAATATATTACAATGGTTCAGCCTCAATTTGAACTAAAATATAGAAAATGTGGAAGGCCACACCAATTAAATTTCCTTTTTATCGGATCCTGCATGCTCGTGTTTAAATAAAACTTTACAAATCATATAATTATGGACCGCCTCAAAATTTTTACTACAAAAAATAATAATCTTATTATTTTATCGCTAGCCCGCTTGTACCCTTTTCCACTTAATGTCCGACAAGCAAGAAATTATATTGGTGTGGCCTAACTAGGATATGTATATTTTTTTTCATGCAAAAATGATAAAAATATAGATAAGGATAAGTTATAACAAAAATATTCTTATTCACAAAAATCATTTCAAAAAATATTTAAAATAAAAATTTTACTCAACCATACATTCATAACTCATTCAAAAACTCTGTAATTTAAGAGGACTGATATTTTCTGTGAGGCTTGTTGTATATAAGTGTCATAATGATGATCTCAACTTGATCTACATCAGTAACCTCATCAGGGTTATAAAATAAAACAGACTTCATACAGATAAATGGATGGACAGACAGACACTAATAGACAGAAATGATGATTTGATATACTATGCAATCATCAAATTAAACATAATTATAAACATAAGACATATATTTCAAAAACCAGTTTCTCCACATGAACAGTATATAGCCATTACAAACTTCATTACTGCACTTGGTCAGTATAAACACCTTTTCAATTGATATCTATCAATTGTATTTCTTAAAGCATATGCATTATCATAATATATATTTTTTTACAATACTAATTCTTAATTGTATGCATTATATGTCCAAATTATTCATGACTTTTGGAGTTTCAGAAATGGTTTTCAAATCCAAGTAAATGTAATAAATCATAAATGGTAGTTTATCACTGGTTTGGTCCAGTTTCATATTTCAGGATATGTTGTGCTGCTTATTAATTGTCTTAATATTATATCATAAATGTTGAAATAAATATTGTCATCCTTAAATTACCAAATAAATGATCCAGGGCATCAATCGGGAAAGGCTTTATCAGGATGAACATAACAGAGACAATAATAATAATAGCTCTTCTCTTCATCACTCATGGTTTCAGTTCTTTACATTAGTCTTATATTTTTCCGCATTGTGTCTTGTATTAGGAATGACCTCGTTAACACATACCAGTGATGTTCTCATCTCTTGGAGGTTTGAAAAGTCTGTATTAAAAAAAAAAATGATATCACTGGTACTATTACTTATAACATATAAGAAGGACTTATATGAAAGGATGATTTTAAGAATCTACATGTAGAAAAATATATAAAATTCATATAGGCATATCAAGAAAGTGTATGCAACATAGACAGACAGAACCTTATATAAATGGATTATTCTATATAAAAATTTGATATCAGGTGAAACTTGTCAACATTTTATTCTAATCTTGAAAATTTAAATTAATGTTACTTAACTTGACAATTTCATATCTTATATAACTGTGTGTATTTAGAAATCTTGCGTTTTAATGATTCGAAAATAATGGGAAAAAATAAGAATTTGTAACAATAATGAACCCAGCACATGAGATCTAAATATGATGTGAGCAATTCTATCAACCGATAAACCATGATATACTAATTTTTCTTTCAACTGTACTTTGATTTTTACAGTTCAATAAAGGTGAATATCAGTCAGCTGTTCAAATGTTTTCACAGTACAGAGAATCAACATTATCAGTTATTGATAGTGAATAAAAGATTAATTCTTCATGTTATGAACTATACTGGCGTGCGACCAGTTCTCGCCGAGTACCATTTCTCGCCAGTACATTGTGACGTCATTTTATCAACACATAAAATTATAGACGAAAAATGACGTCACAATGTACTGGCGAGAAATGGTACTCGGCGAGAACTGGTCGCACGCCAGTATGTGCTAAAAAAATCATCAATACAAACATATAACCTATTCCTTACAAATATACTGTTCAAGCTAATGTGCATGAAAGTGTTAGACTAAAAATATTTTGTGAGTAAATGTTGGTAGATAAGCTTGTCATATGCTAGAGTAAACTCAGGGCCCTCTATGCGGTCAACCTTACCATTTATCATCAGATGGTTAATTTCATTTAAGAAAATTCGAACTAAAATTGTGATTATTTTAATTACAAACACTGACTGAATTAACAATGAATAATTTTTATGTTTGAACAAATTAGGATTATTGTGTAGCTATTCTGCATATAGGCTAGGCGATATTGCTTTCACGTGGATAATATACGAGCATAATAATCTGTAACGTTAACATAATACAATATAGCACATGTCATGAAAAGACACCTACCATGCTTACTGCTTGCAAATGGCAGGTTTATATCACAGGGAACTGGTGTATGGTCTCGTCCTTTTTTCCATTCCCTTTTTATGACACCCGACATCAGTTTGTGTTTGCAATATTCGTCATACACTAATAATATCCATCAGTTTTTGTCATTCCGACTTGTTGTTTACATCGAGATTTGGGAAATTACCGGAAATCGGCGCAAGTATGTCGTAAACTTTAAGTTTGTAAATGATTAAAAAAGTAAAACCTTTTGATGTAAATGTTGATATAAATGATATTTTATGCAAATTCATAAACTTACACATTTTATATCACTGTTTTAAACCTTAAATTAAGCAAATAAACCGTCGATGTGAAATACGATTGCTTGTCGCCAGACGACAGTTCGCGTTGCGCAATGAACTTGTTTTTGTCAGGTTCACATATCCTTAAAAACAATTCTATATTTCTTCTTCTAAATATCAAACGAGAAACAGGATGCAATGATATGATGAGAAACTGAAATGTTTTAGTTTTACTTTGATTGATGGGGTTCTAAATCATGGTTAAGGGGTATTTTGATTATTTATTAAATGCATGTGTAAAGTTAGTGTTTACCATTTCGTTTTAAAGCTACGCATATTCATATTTTTAAGCACATTTCTACGAAACGCGAGATACTATGATGTAAACATTTTAAAAATCAATGAAATGTCTTCACAACTAGAACAATGTCGGTATCTTTGCTGGTTACTTTGGAAAATGTGAAATGGAGCCTTAACTAATTTTATGTTTATATTGTCACTCACTATTTGCTAATTTTTCCACTTATAAGTTTGCATCGTGATATGCAATTTTGAAAACGATGCTATATAAATCAAGATATACGATTCAGTTACCTAAAAAATTTATACTATTTGTTTCATATTTTTGCAATAAAGATTTACTTGTGTACCATATTATTTCTTCGAACAATTAAACAAGGGTAATTAAAAAAACAAAACAAAAACAAAAAACAACCAACACATATATTGTGATGAGCTGACTTTTTTTTTAAATATAAGCTTGTTCTTCTAATCAAATAACAAGTAAAAAAGTCGTATATTCGCTTAGGTTGGTTATTTATTTTTGATTTTCGGTTTCTCCTTTTATGAATAAAAGTTCATGGATTTATTTATCTAATTATTTATTATATCATTAGTCATCTTATGAATTGATTAAATGTTTTGAAGAATAATGCATTTTTCCCGCGTACCTTTTTAAAATAATTTGTTCGTAAATTTAAAAAAAAGCAGCAGAATTAAACGTAATTTTCAATCACTTTAATAAAGAAATATATGAGTGATTGTGTATTTTTAAATGATGTGTTTACTTTTAAATGACCGTAAAAATATGATCATGTGGTCATCTATAGTTTTTGAGATTCGGGTCCCCACTTATAGAACACTATTCAATCATTATAATGGGGTTTTAATCATCGGGCCCTGAAACATCAAGGGCTCCTACCCTGAGAGCTGAAATTTTCAGAGTCATCTTCAAGTGGTAAACCACTGCCACTTTAAAATATGATGAAATGGTCATTTCTAGTTTATGAGACAGTGGACCCTAAAGTATGCACTATAAATATTATAATAGGATTTTCAAAATCGGGCTCTGAAACATCGGAAACAAAATTTCTTTAAAACAGAGGTTTAGCCTGGATGAAATTTTCACAAACAGACAAACAGTCTGATAAATTTATCAAGAAATTCTTAAAACATTCTCGTTTAATACAATTTCAGAACACAGAATTATGCATATAAGTGTATAACTTGTAAAACTTTTTTCAATAAATTACCTAAATTAAGTTCTATGTGTAATTCCATTACACACATGTTCAACTTTCAGCATTGTCTATAAAAATAATAAATCGGCAAAACGAAACTTAACCTGTACAGATGAATGCAGATATACATGTATGCAACCTGGAAGTGTAGAAACATTGATTTTAATCCTTACTGGATTTCCATAAATATTTTGTACAAAATCTGAACCAAAAACGTGAGGGAGAAACCCTACTATGGGGGAAAAGCTACTATATAGTAGCTTTTCCCCCCGGGGAATTACACAAAGAACTTAATTTAGGTAATTTATTGAAAAATGAAAAAAAGTTTTACAAGTTATACACTTATATGCATAATTCTGTGTTCTGAAATTGTATTAAGCGAGAATGTTTTATGAATTTTTTGATAAATCTATCAGACTGTTTGTGAAAATTTCATCCAGGCTAAACCTCTGTTCTAGAGAAATTTTGTTTCCGATGTTCCAGAGCCCATATTTTTAAAATCTTATAATAATAATAATATTAAAGTGCATATTCTTTAGAGTCCAATGTCTCATAAACTAGAGATGACCATATCACCATATTTTTATAGTGGCAGTGGTTTACCACTTGAAGATGACTCTGAAAATTTCAGCTCTCAGGGTAGGGGCCCTTGATGTTTCAGGGCCCGATGTTTAAAACCCCATTATAATGATTGAATAGTGTGCTATAGGTGGGGACCCGAATCTCAAATTCTAGAGATGACCAATTAACCATATTTTCACAGTGATAGTGATATACCACTCGTAGATGACACCGAAAATTTAAGCCCCCATGCAGGGTAGGAGCCTTTGTTGTTTTCGAGCCCGATGTTTGAAATCCAATTATAAAGAATATGTATTGTTTAGGGCCCCATATCTCAAAAACTTTCTTTCTTTATCAAAATGATTGAAAATTACGTTTAATTCTGCTGCTTTTTTTTTAATTTACGAACAAAATTTTTTAAAAAGGTACGCAGGTAAAATTCATTATTCTTCAAAACATTTAATCAATTCATAAGATGACTAATGATATAATAAACAATTAGATTTAAGCGCATCTACGACTTTTTTATTTGTTAGTTGATTAGAAGAACAAGCTTATATTTTAAAAAAGTCAGTTCATCACAATATATGTGTTGGCTGTTTTTTTTTGGGGGGGGGGTTTGTTTTGTTTTTTTAATTACCCTTGTTTAATTGTTCGAAGAAATAATATGGTACACAAGTAAATCTTTATTGCAAAAATATGAAACAAATAGTATAACAATTTTAGGTAATTGAATCGTATATCTTGATTTATATGCCATCGTTCTCAAAATTGTATATTTATAAATCACGTTGCAAACTTAAAAGTGGAAAAATTAGCAAGTAGTGAGTGACAATATAAACATAAAGTTAGTTAAGGCTCCATTTCACATTTTCCAAAGTAACCAGCAAAGATACCGAAATTGTTCTGGTTGTGAAGACATTTCATTGTTTTTAAAAATGTTTACATCATAATATCTCGCGTTTCGTAGAAATGTGCTTAAAAATATGAATATGCGTAACTTTAAAACGAAATGGTAAACACTAACTTTAGACATGCTTTTGATACATCTTACCCATGATTTAGAACCCCATCAATCAAAGTAAAACTAAAACATTTCACTTTCTCATCATATCATTGCATCCTGTCTCCCATTTGATATTTAGAAAAAGAAATATATAATTGTTTTTAAGATCGTCAATTCTAATGGTATTAATTTAAAATTGATAGACTTTTGGACGAAGGGAGTAATACATTTTCCACTTTTTATTCCCTTCCTCTACAAAATTAAGTCAAGATTGGTCAGTTACATGTAGTTCCCTGGGAGAAGCTTATACAATGATGGTAATACATTGGAAAATTAAATTTCCAAACCGGCGTATTTTCACTCAAATTTGTTCTCACGTATTGATAACGTCGAAGTCAAAACTGTAGATAAGCATCGATTATATGAAAAAGATTCGAGGCATTCCGAAATCCGTGTAAAAGGTGTTCCAAAAAGGTGTGAGAACAGGTGAAATAAACGATGATGACACATGAATGTTATGAAGGCGCATGCCTTAGTTCATATTTGGGGTTGAAAAACCATGTATTTTATTCTATGTATTAATAAATGCCATAATTATACTTTTTTGTAAGAAATTAATATTATATCAATTATTGCAAATTATTGTCACGAATGATCCGCAATAAACATGGACGGAAAGTAAAAATGGGGGAAAATCCACTATATAGTAGGTTTTCCGTGGGGTTAATCTGGCTATAAAAAGGGGGAAAGCACACTATATAGTCAGCTTTCCGTGGGGGAAAAACTGCTATATAGCCATTTTTCCGGGGGGAAGAACTGCTATATAGCCAATTTTCCGGGGGGAAAGATGGCTAGTGGGAAAAGGCACTATATAACACCGGATATCGTATTCTGCGTGCTGCCTTCTTTTACATTTTTATTGGAATGGTGTAGGTCTCTTAGGAGTGTTTGAGTGAAGTATGGCGGACCTACAACACATCTCTAAAAGCAGTTTTTGTGATTTATAATTGTGCAGTGACAGACAGTCTTGAAGATTGTAACATAATAAAGATAGATTAGTTGAAACATTTTACATTCTAAAGTTTGTTTACATATTTTTAATATTAATTTTTCTGTATATCGTGAAAACTACAAGTAATTCTTGATACTGAGTTATATCGAAGAAAAGTAACTTATGTAAACCAAACCTACTTTTGATAAAAGAAAATTTGTTGCAAGTGAAAATTTAAGGCGTTGACAGGCTATTTCATGCTCAAATTAACGTTTCAATAACCTTGCATAATTTGGAAGAGAAAGTATGTCGACTAATCGAAGACTGATGTCGAATGTATAGACATTGACAGCAAATAAGAATATATTGCTGAATTAGCATCAGTAAGCGTTATGCTAACGGTGTCTTTTCCATAAAATTTTTGCTATTTGATTAGCATTAGAAAATAGTCATCGAATTATATATTTATTACATGTACATTTATTTTTAAACTACATTTAACTTTACGTTTTGCTAGCCCTTTTGTGTCTTCTGATGGCGAAAACATATTTTTGTGTCAAGATACAAATGTTCCGAAGGATTGTTTATCAACTGTTCTATGAGTTAAAATCCTATATAAACATTGTAATCCTTCGTAATCAAAGATTTCATCTGACCTACTTCCATTATTGCTTTTCATATTCTTCAAATGCAGAAATGCTCCAGTTTTAATTTTTCCGAGGATATTGAATGAATTATATAATCAAACAAAATCTGACACCTATTTGTAGAAATTTTGATGAAATTTCTTGCATAGTGTTTTACTACTTTATCATATATGATAAGATTATATTAAGAGATAGATAATCATAGCTGACAGAGCAATATGAGCCCACACAAACATGTATCATACCATATGAAAAGCGCAGTTTGATGTAAGTATAATCCACATGATTGGATATAGGAAATGTTAATTTATATCTTAACAACCTGATATTTTTAGTTTTTGATACGACTATTTTCATTTGAAATTATGTAAATATCACACCATTAAAAATGTATTTTCTTAAAAAAATGTATCATTTTTTGATGCCAAGATATCATATCAATTTTACAATGTTGTACATTAAATATAAATTATCAAACGATATGATACAATATTGTTTTATTTAAAAAAGAATACTATGCTGTGTACGAAATTATATTGTATACAAACATATTTAGTGAACTTTCTTTAATGAACTTATTATTAGTTACTATTTAAAATAAATATTCATCATGACGTCATTTACAATAACATCCATTCACAAATTGGAGAAGGAAACAATATTAAAAAACCAGTAATATTACAAGGGAATCGGATTATACAATTTATTTGACTAGATATCATTCATATATTTTCACAATGACTGCAAGAAAAATGCCATATGTAGCATATACCTGTTATTTTTTTGATAAAGTACAATTAATGATCTATTGTATGAAGTGATTGTGTTTTAATGATTACTTTTGTGCAAAATCTCACTGACATGATTAAATTCTGTGTATTTTAACCGCATGACGTTGCACCTCGGTCATTTCTGTAAAGCTTTTCATTTCATTGAATACTATCTATCCCTCTTTATGTAACGAAGGGGTGGAGATGAAATATATTAGTTTTGTTTTATTACTTTATGTATTATAATTCAAAAAATTAGCCCCAGTCGGTCCCTTGACTTAGTGTCATTATAAATGGATTTATAAACAGCACTGTCAATCATGAAATATTCATAGATCGGAAGTTTCCAATTCATTTCCATGGACAATGAGGAAGAATTGGGTGTTATTTGAGTCTTTTGTGAGACAAAGTGACTGATGCAGACCAAGATCAAATGTGTTTATTGAATAATGTTCTCTCATAATAAAACAGGTTTGAAAGATAAACACTTATCTTGATTGCACGCATAATTTAAAACAAATAACGATTATACACTCATAATCATCCGGCACAGTGTTCTTTATATAACACACGAACATTAGGAATGTAGCAAAGTCATTCCCCAGCGTGTCTTTACACGCATAAGCTTAGGATTTAGATATGGATTTAGTGTTAAAAGATGAAAGAACACTTCTTACATTGGAAACAAAAAACAGTGAAGTATATATTTCAAAACATGAGATCCAGCTCTGCACGTCTCATGTTTGCATATTTGCAGAAGTTTAGTTACATCCACAAGACGTATTTGAGTTATACAATTGAAAGGACACAGCTAAAATGTGTATACTTACTGTTGAAATAAAACTTGACAATTCAATGGGGAAAAAATATAGTTTGAATTCAATTGCATATTGAAATATGACTAATATCCCACATACACACACAATTTGTTTAATTTAAACTATATCGGAGATGACAACAATTTAACCCATGGGTTGATGATAGCACTTTTGTTGCATTACAATCAACTGTGCAACAACCATATATACCTTTCATTCTTGTTTGTATGTATGAATTTATCTACTAACCATGGCTCTGACTTTATTTATATGGATATTTTAGACAGTGATCAATCCAAGAATTTTTCATATCACATAAGTACAATATTTTAAGAATTAGTGCACATAGAGTGTCAAAGCAGAAAACAAGCTTGTTATTTAAAACATAAATTGTAAAATATTTAAGCATTGAACTTTTACTTTTGAAAGATGCAGTCTCATATCTGCAACATTGTGCACATACCGTTGCACTTATAAAACCACATTTTCCAAAAAAATATCGATTTGATGCTTTGATATTTTAACAAACCTTTATTTCCTGTCATGAATACTTTTACGAGTAATGCGCTATTAACGGAAGAGCAATTGGAACAGCCGAACCATGCTGACAAAAACAGTGCACAGCGCTTTCAATTCTAATTACTGAATTCTATTTTTCATTCTGTTAACCGATGGATATAACCTTAGCCATGTCAAAGATTTATAAGTTGGATCCTTGTCACTGTTTTAACCGATGGATATAGCCTTTCAAGTGATATTGAATTTAAAAAAAATAGAATCATTCAACTATTAATCAATGAAACGTTGTCACCGGAGGTATAATATTAGGACTAGATTAAGTTTAAAGTTGCAAGAAGATGTCAAACATTTTCCTCGAAATATACTGATTGGTATTATATTCATAGGCACCAGATTTGACGATTTGGTCTTCTGTGATATGCGTAAATATCACTCAATCAATCAATGCAATTAAAAAGGTGGACATCAATTAATGATTTGACCGAACACTTCCCGTTACCTTCTCAGACATCCGTCAAACGATGCTTTGATTGTATTGTGTGGTGCAAATATCAGTGAAAAAATTATCTTCTATAAATCACACTTTCATTACTAAATTTTGAAGGTATCCGCTCTAAAACCATTTAAATAAAAAATATTACCAATATATTAGTCTCTGTTTATATCAAAAGATTATGAACTGCATTTTATAAAAGACCAGGAAAGTAACGATGGTTGTTTATTGAAATCAACACGGGCCATTTATAGTCATAATATCATGAATGAGATTGATAAAGGAAGATTGTAAACAAAGATTTTAAATGAGAAAAAAATAACAATAACGTTTTCCATCACTGTGAGTGATTGGAGATGAAAATAAGTTATAAACATCTATAATATACACTTGGGAATGACACATTGCTAGACACATAGAAATAAGACCCCTACCAGGTGTAGACGTAAGGCCCTCACTAGATCTCACAGACAAACCACACATAACTATCAAACATAAACATTTATAAGGAAGCACATTCATTTCATTATAGCTTTGTTTTATCTTTGCCGCAATGCACAGTTCATTGAGAGAAATCCAATTTTCAACATCTTACCGTATGTCTCCTTCATAACTTATTTATAAGAGGAAATTGACAAATTCCATTTGTTTATCAACGTTACTGAAGTATAGTTAGGGCATATCTAATTTTTAAGTCTAGCGATTTCTTACGGGGTTCGTTTTGTTTGAAGGAAAAGAAGTTATGGTGTATGGATTTATTGGAAGTCTATCAAAATGGTAAAATGCGCCAGCAGAGCATCAACTGAAGGATTTAAAAATAACTGAAGCCTTATTCTGGCTAGGAAAGTTATGATAGTAGTCGCAGCCTTATTCAGAGCTGAGCAAAACAACGAATCCTTCAAAATGAAAATAATCAGAATTTTAATAGACAGAGATTGCGTGACAAACATAAATCGACGGCTAAACAATTTCGCAATTTAAACAATTAAAGAAAGTTTTTTTTACAAAATTACATTGATAATAAAAATCTCTTTCATATTGTACATAAAAAGAAAAGTCCATAACATATTTATTGACTGTGAATAGTTTTGTATGATATATGTATTTAAAGCTGCGGGCAGTCCTCTCAATCCTCTCAATCATGATATATACCCGTC
This sequence comes from Magallana hongkongensis, assembly GCA_015776775.1. Lineage (NCBI taxonomy): Eukaryota > Metazoa > Mollusca > Bivalvia > Ostreida > Ostreidae > Magallana > Magallana hongkongensis. The sequence goes on along the minus strand of VIAA01000014.1, from coordinate 1,358,952 downwards.
TTTTGGCATAGCCCGTTTACCGAATGAAGCGCTTTGTACGAATCAGTCATCCCACCGCGCAAAATCCTTACTTTACTGGTTTTTAAGATCTATACAGTCTAGAAAATGTACAGTGAATACATTTAGAAAATCTAAACTGAGCCAAACGAACCGTATACATGTTGAATGTATATGAAATACAATGGATTCCAACATTGTTCTACGTTTTTAAAGATTAGTATTGTTTTAAAGACATCATGCGCTGGTTGATAACATCTTTTCTGAGGAAACAAAGTTAACCTAATTAAACCTGTAGGAAGAACAAATGCAATATACCGCAAACTTTCTCCTGATGTTGTGTGCTGTGAACAATAAAACACTGCAAACAATGAATGAAATGCCTGACACAAATAAAGTGCAATTGCTCAGTTAATAATGAAAAGACTATTTTTTTTCATTTTTGAAAATGGTACTTCAATAAGTTTACTTAATCAGTTCCCATTCAGCACAAATACCTTTAAAATACTCCTTAAAAAGCCAATCACCAATTTCTGAAGAAAATTACTAGTCAAAACCTGTAAAATGGTCTACATACTGGTTTTCTGAGATTGATAGATACTGGCTTTCATATTTTGCCTTTTTTGTGATTTTTTTTAGCTTTTTAGACCTCCCCCAGCTAATTCCCTGTAAAGGATTGAAATTCCGTACTGCGTGCATGTTGCACCATCACAAGTTAAAAACTTACCGCTGTATAGTTTACAATGTCTCATTCACGTACTCTTCGTGTTATTTTATATCCCGTATGTAACTTGCAATTTCACTGCATAACGTCAACACAACAGTCATAGCCGCAAGTTTCGTATTTTACTTCTGATTCCCATGTACCTAAGGGCCTACATATTGCATACCAATTCAACAAAAGACATCACTCTAACTAATAATAATCATCAAAACTATTTTCATGAATTTAAGCAACACGCATAACCCTTCAGGTACAGCAATTCTCAATTTTACAAAAAAAAATATTGACGGCTACTTTATCCGGGTACTTTATCCGAAACTGTCGGTTGCTACCTGAAATAAACTTTCAAAATCCTGGGAATAAATGACCAAGAGTTTATGGTCTGTGGCAACGTACTTTGAACAAATTACGCACTGTGAATTTTTTTTAAGTGCGCTAAATTTTTGGATTCAGTTTTCCACTTTGAAAAAAAAATTCGTTGCGAAGGAAGATCAACACTTTTTAGTATCGACACTCATACCGCACTTTGAAAAAATATTTCATATTAAGTTAAATCTAACCTCCGAATTTTTTTCCGGTGTAAATTGTCGAAATTGTCTTATGAGAAAATTAAAAAAAATCATCTAGAAACTGTTTATCAAGTTAGCTGAGAATGCAATGAATTCTTTTTTTAAATATATCAATCACACAAACACATATATATATATTTAGAGAGAGAGAGAGAGAGAGAGAGAGAGAGAGATTGGCCTTATTCGAGCTCCATCTCCGCCCCGGCCGGGGTTTGAACTCGCGACCTCTGGAACCCATTCTCCTACCAGAGAGCGGCCACCGCGCTAACCACTGGGCCATCTAGGCAAGACAAACAAAATCTTCCTTTTGATGACGAAGGGAAACTAGCGCGCTGGTCGCTCACTACACGGTCGTTTGAGAGACAGGTGGAAAGCAGTTAAACGACAAATTGAGAGGATCGGAACGATACCCTTTGCATAGATATATACATAAAATAAGCACAAACATTGCAATTATTATCAAATTGACATATACCTGTTTTATGAAATTGTTCATATCGATCTTTTTTTTTCAAATTATCATGTGGTTAAAGGATCGCGCTTGTGAACCGCAGATCTAAAGTTCTTATCCGATAGTGTAACGTGCAAGGGGGTCACTGCCTGTGATCCCCGCGAGCCCGTACCCGAGATAGAATCGGATAGCCCTGATTGCTGCCAATATTTACAAGTGCAGACTTTAATCACCGCTCCTGCACATATATAGGGACTCAACGTTACACAGGCAGGGATGACCGCACAGCTACGCAACTGAACAGGTACCAACGTTAACGCAAGCAGGGATGACCGCAAACTTGCGCTAGAAAGGCCAGAACACCAGCAGGGATGACCACACACTAGTGCTCCGCCGCAAACACCACCAATACAAGCAGGGATGACCGCACACTTGTATTAATGCGATACAAAGCAGGGATGACCTCACACTCTGTATCGTAGGATAGATCACGCGAAGATTAGAAAGAGCAGGGATGTCCACACACTCATTCTAGCCGTACCTGTTCAAGTTTAACCCCAAACAGTCGTTCCTCTAAACACAATAGACACTGTCCCTATATATGTGCCGGCCTAAGATAATTCATAGTATCTAAAAATTAGAAATCAAAAATAAACAAACTAATCCAACCTAACCCAAAACTACTTATGCCAAACAACTTATTTATAAAGGATATTTATTATTGTACAACAAATAATCATCACACTAATTGGTTATTATTGGAACATTAATTAAATTATCAAAAAATCAATAAATCAAAGGGGAATAACTCTAACTTAAAAAATACATGAATAAGCTGCCCGCTTCAATAGGTCTTTTGTTCTTATCTCCAGAATTAAATTTGAGACACTCATACTCTGTTTCATCAAATTGCTATTTGACATATATATAATACTTCATTATGTATCCTTTTTGCTTCTATTTCCTACCCGCTATACCGTTATCTGCTCGTTTTCCTCGGAGTTAAGAAACTGTTTCTAGTTATTTAGGCACTTTAAAACGATTTTAATACAGTCGCACCTGCTGATACGGCCACCTTTAATCAGCGGCCACTTCCTATGAACTGCCAGTTTCAATCCCGCCCGTTTAGTGTTCCACTATATATTAACTCATTTAAGCGGCCGCCTATCTAACACGGCCAGTGGCCATTGTTTTAGTTGTTTATAGTCTTGTGCCTTACATGCATATAAGCCCTATTGCCAGTATTATTCATTTCTGAGTAAGATTCACGCATTCTGAATAAATTTATGTGAATAGAAAGTAGAATGATATCTTCCAAGTTAGAAAATAAGACCATGGTTGTAGAGCTTGGTAAACAATGCATGTCCTCATTTAAAATATTGGAGATTGTGTCATGGTTTTGTGTGACAATAATTTGTAAATATAACATATGAGTTATCTCCACAACACAAAATAAAATTTAAAAAAATATATATGAGGAAAATGAATAAAACTTTAATAAAACATAAATAAAGAATAAGACTTTTTTTCAGAAATATGTTTAAATAAAATGATTTTATGAGACTTATAACTTCTTAATTTGTTGAATGTATCGAAACTATGTTTAAAATGAACAAAATCAGAGATTTTTCTTCAGTGATTTGAAACTTGGAATCAGAGTCCAGCTGTCTTAGGTGGCAGTTTTCATTCATTCTACCACAAATGATCATTTAAGACAGGTGCGACTTATTAAGAAGAGACCAAAAGGAAAGTAATTACATTCCCTCGCATTTTTCAAGAAAAAAGATTTGAATATCAATTAAGAATGAGTTATATGGACCGGACAGGGTTATGAATGGAAAGACTTTATCTAAAATTATAATAATCTATACTAAAAAATTAAAACACTTTGCCAATAAACTATAAAAGTTAAGAGTTGACACATCATGCTGAATAAATAAAATAAGGCAATTCGTTTCTTGAATACGCGATTTTAGTTTTGATAGAGAAAACTCATTCGTTTGCGAAGCACGGCCTTTGGCGAGAGAATGGAAAAGAACTTTGCAGAACGGGGTGACAAGAACGCAGGTTAATAATTAACAAAAAGTGTAGGACGAGTTCATCATGCATAGCGGGCAAATACCTTGGATTAGATACTTTAATACAATAACAGATAAGAAATAAAATGGAACAATTGAATGCGGTTTTAGTTTTTGTTAAACTATTTATTTAAACTAGATTTTAGTTTTGATTGAAAGTACTTTCCAAACGGGGTGCCCAGGGACACGGGTTTACTAAACATCATGGCGGAGAGTGTAGGGCAGTTAACTATTTATAGTAAGTGCAAATATTTTGGAAATGACAACTTTGTTTTATAATATGCGAAAAAAAACACCTAAGAAATTAATTTGTAAACAATGAACAGAGTCTGCTCTACGTCTATATTAATAAATAGATCATGCATAAAACGGCGAGTTTGAATTGTGGGGGAACCCCCACCCCTTCATTGTTTTTTTCAAAATAGTCTTTTATCTGAAATTTTCATTTAGGACACTGATAAAAATCAAAGTCAAATTTTACTTAAAAACAATATATAGAGATACGACGCACTTAATAAGAACTCGCTTGTTTTAAATTTAAAAAAAGTTTGTTATTTTTATTTCCAGTCAGCTGCAACATAAAAAATTACCTAAAGGCCACATACAGGTATATATCATCCATTTCGGTTTAGATTTTTCATCCATGCCCGCTTTCTTAAATATCCAGCCAAACATTGGGTTTTTAAATTCAAATTTTAAACAATAGGTCATAAAAGCAATTAAGAGAGAATTCGGGCACAGTATATACACAAAAATTAACAGAAAAATTGGTTCAACATATTAAGCATTGTATCCTATTAATGTATAAAGTGTTAATTCTCGCGCTTGCGCGGTATATCATTTAGTATAATGAATGATAAAGAGGTGAAAATCAATTTTATAAATACAGCGGTATTATGTTTGTTTCAGTAACTTATTGGTAATTGGTTATTTTATACTTGTAAGGTAAATCACTTAATTAGTTTAGCATTATCATTATCAGTTCTACATATAGTAAAAGTATACAATAAATATGAAAATGACTTCCAGTCTGCATGTATCATTGGGTATCCCCGTCTGAACGTTTTCCAGGCCTCGATAGTCGCAAAACACATATTTACACGTATCCCCACCACAAGAACAGTCAGCAGGACAACCATCAGTCATACCAATAAAACACACCCCATACAGAAGAAACGACCAAATTATACAGTAAGTTCTATTCATTTTAAGGCTTATAAAATAGCTCTTTTTTGCTAAATCGTTACACCAGTATTTCAAGTTCCAAAACGTGTTATCGCTGATTTCCTTTTATATAGTGAATATGCGCATATGAGTTTTTTAAGTGAAGATGCAGTTTGATTACCGAATATACTAGTGATCATATAACTAAAAAATGTAAACAAATGAAATACAATCTCGATACGATAACATTAAAATGATTGGGTAATTTTAATGTATAAACGTTTTCAATGTGAGATCAGCTTTCGGAGCCAATAGGATTGCTTTAAAATAACAGGAAGGAGTCAGTAATGTAAACTATTAATTGACATTTCAGGTTTTAATAAACGTCAGGAGCCACAGCTGAAATATACAAACTGTGCACGTATAATTAGGAATCTTTATAATAATACAAGTCTAAAAAGTTTCTGTTCTTTTCATTTTCTTTTCTCTTACATATTTCCAGTTACGTAAATGACCCAGTCTATTGGGAAAGTGATTGCAATTGCGAATAATGTTAAGGTACACTTGATACTCAATGAACCCTTTTCTACATGACGAATCAACCCTGAATTGTTTTGATTTGTGCATGTTATGCATGACATTTCTTATGATTAGAATAATACTATGCAAAATAATCTTTTGGACTCAGTTCTAGTACAATTTATTACCATAGATGGCAATGCAATAAATAAATTTTGAACAACATGAAATGATGATATTAGTTAAATCAAAATTTAATGGTCACACAAAGTCACGGATTTTCTTCATACTTTACAGTTTGAAAAAGAATTTGATGTGTTAAAACAAAAACTTAACAACATTTATTTGTTGTTATGTTGTTATGTTGACCCGCTGCCATGGTAACCGAAGGTAAATGTGTCTGAATGGCATTCAAATTCTTATTTCCTTTATTTCCTTTAATTTGAAATTTAATTGTAAACACCATTAAGTTTGTGCCATACGAAATAAAAAGTAAAAATTTAGAACTGTTGCTATTGTAACAAGCTAAAAATAAGGAAATTTCCAAAAATTGAAGGCATTTATGATTGGGTATTAATCTATTATGAATATGAGATAATATATATTATATAAGATGGTAAAAATTGTTGAGAAAAAAATCAAGTATGTCCTTAACCTAAGTGCAACTAAAAAAGTAAAACTTTCCTTTAAATGATTGCCGTTGCTATGGGCGTTTTGCAAAACAAAACAAATTGAATGTTTTTATGGTACTTTAATTTCCATAGCAACGAAACATTTGTTTTGCATATCAAATCTATTGTGGTATATTCTGAAATTGAGGTACATTTTAACAGGTATCATGAGAAAAAAATGCTAAACGTCTGATAAATAAGGAATTACAGCATATTAAAACAACCCTATTTTTTTTTTTTTTTCGTATTGCTTGGCCTTGTTACCATAGCAACGGGTGTCATTTTTCATTAATAAAACTCGTATTGCATGGACACTGATAGGTTTGTAAAAATTAAATAGTTACCCAATTCGGTTTTTCAAAAAAGTATTTCAATAATCTTTAACGATTTCCACGGTAACATTATAAAAGTGTTCGAGTATGTTTTCTATAAAACGATAATTGACAATACACCAAAGGCTGTTATATGTTTAATGTTTTTATTTGCTTATATAAGTGGGCAACACCTTATTATATGAATAAATATAAATAAGGTTAGATTAGTTAATTTTTCATTATTTTGATGAGTTTTATAATGACGTTACACACGTTGAACGCTGTTTAAGTGCAACGTCACAAGTGAAATTCAAAGTTCATGGTTTTGGCTGTTACAGTAGCTATTCAATCAATTTAAACTTAACCACAGGATAACTGATTGATTTTGAGGTACATTTCACATTCTAAATTTAAAACCTTTCAATTTTTGAAGCATGGAAATACCAACAATAAAACAGAATAAACCATTTTACATTTTATGTGCCATTGAAAAAATAAAATTTGTTAACCGAGATTAACACTACAAAAGGTAACCATTTGTTGGTAACCAAGATATATATCATTTACGTATATTTTTACAGTTACATTGAGTTAACCTGACCTTTTGCAAGATTGTCAAGTGTATCCTCTGATAGAATGGAGAAAATTTTGAGTCAAGATATACAAGTTCCGTATTACTTTTTTGTGCTTGACAAAATTGAAGATAAGTCTTCCCACTGCGCACACCCCCCAAGCCCACCCCCACTTTCAAAATTAGGCTACGTTCCACCTTTTATAGTCAACACTTCTCAGAAAAGTGTCATAAAGTCAGGCAGACAAACAAACTATAAAGGTCACAACTTTCTTCAAAGTTGAAACTGAAACTGAACTGTATTTATTTTACAGCGATTGATAAGCAAGTTCTACAAATTATATGAATATCTCTCGTTGGCACGGATGTAAGCACGAGGGGGGGGGGTCATTGGTGAGGGAAGAAGCCGGAGAACCCGGAGAAAACCCACGTGTCCAAGCGGGCGACCGCCATACCCTATCACATACAACGTCTGTCGATCACGAGGATCGAACTCGGGTCGCAGCGGTGAAAAGCGAGTGCATTGTCCACTACGCTAGTTGGACACCTTCAAAATTCACTTTTCCATTTTTAGTACATTACAGTATTTACAATGCTTTACCTATTCTAGATATTCATATTGTTCAGCCAAAGTTTTAACGTCGGTAGTTAAGTTATAAGCGATATAGAGAGCTTAAGAAGTGAGAACCATACAAACTGTTTAAATTGCATTCATAATAATTTTGAAAATTGAACAATCTAAAGAAAAACAATGCTTTTACAAGAATGTACAACCTGTAATAACAAACAAAAACACGGAACAAGCTTTGTTAACATAGCAATATAAATAAAATCTGACATCTGTATCCAGCTTATAACTTGAAAACTAACATTAATTTTGAGCAGGCTTTTGAAAATACTAAATAAAGTTAAGCATTGTAAATATTGAAATTAATATTTTGATCCATTTAATTCAACATGTTGCTTTTTGTATGTATTCTCATGTAACATAGACAATTTATGATGCATTGCTTTGATATTGGACCAAATTGGTTTTCTTTTTGAGAGACACAAAAAACAAGCTGTTAGGTTAATTACATTGCCAATCTCTTTTGATGTTTTTACATTTAAAAAGAATGATCCCGAACATTACAAGAGCGATTGGTTCTTTAAAGAATCCGATATGGTTTTTACACCCTGACAACATACTAATTGTTTAAAAAGTTTTCTCGATTTTATGAAAGAAAATAAATGCTTATATGGTTCTCTTGTTAACTTAGTCTTGATTGAGTGTTGAGTGTTGAGTGTCTGAACTTACTCAGAATTCTTAGGCCCAATACAGTCAATTTTTTTTTAAAATTTTGATCTCAGTTTAAAAATTAGGAATTAAAAATAATGCATGCTTAAAAACAAAGGTATAGGGCTGATTCATTCCCCATTAAAAACAATGACACAACAATTGTATTAACAAGGTGTAAATACATTGTTTAGGAACATAAACTGAGTTTGAAAATGTTTTGATCTTACCAATGCATTCTCACTAGCTGGGCATTTTTAAAATTAAGTATTTTCAATACCTAATGGCAACTGTAGGTACATTGTATCTTTCAACTTATCATGCTGGTGAAATAAAACCTGTTTATCAGTGATTTTATGTTAGATTGATAAAGAAGATGTATTTAAACACAATACGTTTAATAAATGTTGTCCAATGCACTACTTATATTAGATGTTACAAATTGGAGAAGTAAACGAGATCAAACAAAGGACAAACACAAAAATTACAACAATTTATTGGATATATTTTCTTGGTATATTTTTCATATTTACATCTGCAGAAAATGCCAAAACTAGCATACATTTGGCAAATCTCTGATAAACTTGAATTCATCAATGATTCTATTTAGTGATTTTGTTCTGTATCTTATTTTTCCACGAAATCTCATGATGGACAACAACGCATGTGCAACAATTTTCATACCTTAGCAACAGCTAATCTAAAACAGCAAATGTTTAATTCAAACCATAGAAATATTGATTCCTGTACAATCCTATTTTTTTAAACATAGTGTTATATCTTTTTTATGCTGCCTGTACACACCTTCAGATTTATAAAGTTAAAAAACTAGCATATCATGAGGAAAAACATCAATTCGTGCATTTAATGTTTCTTTGTTATATATTTTGCAAAGCTATCTTCAGTCGGTCTCTCAAGTGTCATTATAAGTGGTTTTTATATACATTATACTACTAGTCTCTCATGGAATTGTCACGAACTGGAAATTTCCAATTAAGTTCTATGGACGATGAGGGAAGAGTTGTGTGCACATTGAGTCTTTTGTGGGACACATAGACTGGTACTGGTACTCACCAAGATCAAATGTGTCTATTAAATAATATGTCATCATAATTAAAAGGGTTCAAAAGACAAATCAGTTATAATGATTAAACGTATAATTAATACTTGATTAACATCTAAATACCAAGTTCCTATTAGTGGATTTTTGTCGCCCCTGAGTAAACGTTGTCCTTATTGAACAACTATAATTGTCTGTATGTAGCTTTCATGTAGATACACTCATACGGTTAGCATTATTTTTACAACAATAATGATAGCACAATGGTTTGAAAGTAATATTAGTTACATTCAGATATGCATAAAAATGAAAGAGCATTCATATTCACTTAAATTACAGGTTCGACCGACACTGTATTTCAAAGGTTACCTGAATATTTTGGTTTTAACCTATAATGCTATGATGTTATAAATGGACATAAAGATCGTTCTTGGAAGAATACATGGATAGAGATATTGTTTATTTTATTGTTTATTCCAAAAAATGAACGTCACAAAACGGAGCTGATCGATTCAACCTTAAATTTTGTATCTGCTCATGATTATTCTAAATATCTTACGTTATACGCGATCATGACACATGAATAGGAATGTACAGAATGTGTAATTCTTTAAATTATTGTAAATGAATGATATTGAGTAAACTTAATTTATTTTGTTATTTAATTATTAATCAATGTATTAGTTATGATAATTTGCTGTATGTCTTATTACTTATCATGATAAATAATAATGTTTCACTTTTTAAATTAATGTGTGATTTTTCAATAAAAGCATTTATATACATGAATAGTACATCTGCCATTTCATCAGGATTTGTTACATATTCCAGTTAAAGTTAATTTTCCGTGTTTATATCTAGACACACAAAAGGAACGCCACATAATAAAATGGTTTAATTTTATTACTCATAATATGTTTTACGGTGCACCGTTGTGGCGAGCGCAGCTAGCAAGGTCTACACATACCTTGCATCATTGTCATGCTATTTAGTTATCAACTATAAAACAAATTGAGAGAGAGAGAGAGAGGAGAGAGAGAGAGAGGGAATTTTAAGATTTCTAAAAATTCTTATAATACATAGATTTGCTTCCACCTAAAACCGCTCTTTACTTTTGGAGAAAATTGATCAGACTGTCAAAACGTAATTTGTGTTTGATTTGGTCAAAACTGTTAAAGATAAATACAATGTAATTTTTTGGTACCTTGTTATTTTCAGAATTTTATCTTTTTCTTCCTGGTTCATAATTTTTTTTTATTTGTTTATGTATGTTTATTCTAATTACATGTACATACGTTGTACAAATGTATCCTTGCCCCCAGTCCCTGTTTAATTAATTGTAGGTGTGTAATTTCCCATTTTCCAATTTGATGGTTTATATCTTTATATTTTTCAACTGTTTATTTTTTCTCTTTGTTCTTTTTTATTTAGTTCAAAATGACTTTTTTTTCTTATATTCCCTACATATGTTTACTGAACATGCATGAAAAATTGGCATAAAATTGGATTGATATGACAGTAAAGTACTAGTATGACTTTTGCTAGCATATATCTAATCTCTCTATCAACCCCCCCCCCCTCCAAAAATCAAAGTACTGAAGTACTGTCGGGAGTTGATTTTATTGATAATTATCAATTGTAAAATCAACAATATGTAATGCATTTTTTTATAATATGAATTCTCCAATTTTTCCGACAAGAATTTCTAGACAACCTCAAATGAATCATATTGTGTAATATTTAAAGATATAATTAATTCCATCAAACTCTGTATCAGTAATCGAAACGTTTCTAAAAATTATACACGTCTAGATCCAAGCAATTGAACTCTATTGAACTCTAGTCTCGTTCAACCAGACGCTCGGCTGTCTCCGTTAATCTCTGACTACCAAGAGAGACTCTCTGCTTGTCGGAGATTTACGGTGACAGCCGAGCGTCTGGTTGAACGAGACTATATTGAACTATAGCGTAGGAATACATACAACTACAAAAGCAATTAAATTGTTCGTACTATATAAAATCTGACTATTTGCAAGGTATTTATATATACTTTTCGTTTGATAAGCAATGGTACAACATATAGTACACCGAATTTATCTATTGTTTACAAGATCTACGTCATGTCAGCGGTGATGATTTGTGCTTAGGTCCAAACACTGTTTCACGTTCGGTTTGCCAGAATAACTGCATTGGAGAGTTGATTAGAATGAACTCCACAAAAAATTAAAAACATCATCTGAGGCAGGCAATCTAATTAAAATTAGACGTTCTGAATCCGCTACATTTTGAGAAGCGGTGGCGGATTCAGAACGTCTAATTTTAATTAGATTGCTGAGGCAGGTATCGCAGTCTATATGAAATTGTTACCTATGTGTAGTACACGCATTACAGATGTTTGATCCACCTCGATCTAGTTTATCGCGGGAAATATAGAGAGAGAGCACTGTGACGTCATCCATAACTTTTTTCGTCTTTGTTTACGTATCTCAACTCAATACGAAGGTATGGAAGCATGCAACAAATTTCTTATTTTTGCCAAAGCTTGTGCAGTACTCAGAACGTGTCTTTAAACCACAAGACACCGTAAATTGCGAGTTAAATGTCAGCCATTTTTTGGCATAGCACCGCGGGTGAAAAAATTAGAGAGCATTATGGGACGTAGACAAAAAATTTGTTTGATGAACTGTTAGTTTAGCTCGGTTTTTTTCCTGCGCACACTGGTTCTTAGAGCTGCGCTCGCTATTAACGTTGCAACATTTAGGTTACACGACAGTTTTCATTGAACAACATCTATGTCACATTTTTAAAAATATGTATTTTCTTAATTATCCTAAATGAATTAAGTCTCATAAATATGATTATTAAAACAACAAAAGTTAATTTTTGGATTATAAAGAAAAACCCTCAAAAATGGTCGTAATGTTAAACTTTGTCTATATGTATGATTTAAAACCGGGTTTTTTATATATATGAAAATGATGCTTTGAGTGTATCTATCAGTTCTAAAACCATTAAAAAACATTTTCAATATACCAGTCTCTGTTCATATACAAAGATTATGAACTGCATTACATAGAAGACCAGGAAGGTAACGGCAAGTCTGCGATGATGGATGATTATTGAAATCAACATGGGATATTTATAGTTGCATTTATCTTGTATGGGATTGATAAAAGAAGTTTGTAAACAAAATGTTCAAATGAAAAAATAAAAATAAAAATCACGTTTTCCGTCACAGTGAGTGATTGGAAAAGAAGAGAAGTTTTATACATCTATAATATACACTTGGGAATGAAACATTGTCAGACACATAGAAATTAGATCCCTTACCAAGTGTAGTGTTACGTCCCTGACTAGATCTCACAGCCCATATATATATATATAAATGCCAAAGATAAACATTTATAAGGAAGCACAATCATTTCATTATACCTTTTTTTATCTTCGGTGCATTGTACAGTTCATAGAGAAAAATTCAGTTTTCAACTTCTTACCGTATATGTCTTTAAAAACTCATCTGTAAGACTAAACTGACGGATGAAAAATTCCAATTGTTCATCAACGTTATTGAAATATAGTTAGGACCTATCTAATTTTTGAGTCAAGAGATTTGTTACGCGGTTTTGTTTGAAGGAAAACACGGTATGGTATATGAATTTAATGGAAGTCTATTAAAATAGTAAAATGCGTCAGCACAGAATCAGATGAAAGATGTAAAATAACTGGAGCCTTATTTTGGCTAGGAAGTTTTAAATTAAAAGTCGCAGCCTTATTCAGGCTTAATAATCATGGCTTATATAAGATCAAGCAAAGCTGAATACCCAGTGCATAACAATGTGTTATATCTTAAGAAAACATCTGCTTGTTGGCTATATAGGCATCGTCCAAAGAATTAAAACATCAAAGTTTATAAACTGGTCAGCCGTTTTCTTTTTCATTTACTAGATTAAATACGCAAATATTTTGTTCTTCTCAATACTCCTTCACACCTCACCAGATCAAGCTACTAGAGGTCTTTTGGAAGACTTGTTTTTTTTCAATGCGTTTGCTTTCATTTGCAAGCATTTCTTCCTATTTGCTAGCAAATAGTAATGGCTATGTGTGTATGTACATTTTATATAATCGAGTGTCACGTACACGTATGATTAAGGAACTCGAATGCTGTAGTTTTTCCTTTATTATGCCTCCTCTTGTATAAAACAACTACCAAGGGATAGCACTTCTAGAGATAGACGATCTAAAATACTTGCCCGGGGATCACGTTAGCAATATACTTCAGTATTTAAGGTCGCTCAGTTCATCATGGGTTAAAAAAAATTTACAACACAATGTCACAAGATGTTCAACGAAGTCAATCATTTTTTTTCTTCAAATAATCATAGTTCAGTGCACGTGGTTAAAGTATTGCACTTGTGAACGGACTGACGGACGAGGAGAAGAGCTATAGTCCCTCCGGTGAAACCGTGAGGGGACTAATAAATAAACCGCGTTAGCGGGATATATACGATTTTTTTTGCAATTATCTCTACCTTCATAACCTACATGGATTACCAAAAAAAAGCATTTTTTTAAATACAACTTAAAATAATTCTTCATGTAATTTTAATTTTATATTTACATTTTGTATTTCAACAAATGAAAAAATTAATTGTTAAAAGTAAGTATAATACACAAAATTACTGTAAATGCTTACGTACATCAGTATGTTAGCTTAAAGAATCAGCCAAATTGTCTCCTATGAGAATTTGAGTCTGACATAATCATGAATATTTCGTGCATTCCGTAAATTGTTTGTAGTTTGCTGTAGGTATCGGTTATTTGATAAACGGGGCGTGTAGGTTTAGTCTGGCTGTTTCTATAGAGCTTTGAATGAACTAAAAGTTTCCGTAAGAAAAGAGGGACTCATACTCGTTTGAATTAAATATGATAAAATGAAATATAAAGAGGTAAAAGTCAGTTCTAAAAATCTACAGAAATATTATGTTTTAGTTACTGATTTGCAATTTTATATTTGTTAATTACGTTAATCACTTTATTTGTTAATAAAATCGTCATTAGTCCTACAAGTAGCATAAGAATACAGAAAATATGGCAACAACTTACAGAATGCATGTATCATTTGGTATCCCCGTCGGAACGTTTTTCAGGCCTTCTCCCAAGCAATTAACAGTTTTACACGTTTCCATATTGCAATAACAGCGAGCAGGACAACCATTAGTCATACCAATAGAACACACTGCATATAGAGTGCACGACCAAAGGATACAATACGGTCCATTCATTTTAAGGCTCATGAAATAACTGTTCATTCCTTAATCGTTATACCAGTATTTCAAGTTCCAAAACTTGTTTTCACTAATAACCTTTAATAAAGTGAATAAGCGCAGTGTTTTAGTGAAGATGCAGTTTGGTTTTGGAATGTCCTTTTGCTCATATAACACAGAAATAAACAAATGAAACACAATATCGATAGAAAAACCATTAAAATGATTGGGTAATTTTAATGTGCAATCATTTTCAACGTTAGATCAGCTTTAGGAACCAATAGAATTCCTTTAACATTGCAGGAAATTGTCAATAATGTAAATGATTAATTGATAGTTTTGGTTTTAATTATGTTCAGGAACCACCGATGAAATGGTATACCTGGTATTGAAAATTTGAATTGTATTAATTTTGGCTATTTGTAACGTGTTGTTTTTTAACATATGCATTACATAATAAAATTCTATAACTGTTTGAATAATGACTTTTTCTGAAGACTTAAATATATGCTGAATAATCTATTTACTGCTCTCAAATATGTTCGTGCTGGGTAATATCCCGCGCAAGCGTGAGAGTTTACACTTTACACAATAAAATGATACTATGCTTAATAAGTAGTTTAACATTTTGTTCATTTTTGTATATCATATACTGTCTAATTTTTACTTCATTCTTTCATTGAAAAGTCTTTAAAATTGAAATAAAAAACAACATAGCAGGATATTCAGAGAAAAAAATACTGTGAGTAATGGCAATAATTTGGGGTTCCAGGGTAAATAAATTATTACATAAATTGTAATTTTTCCAGAAAAATATATACATTTATAAAGAAACGCATATTTTACATTGTAACAAAACAGAAATTTCAAAATATGATTTTTTCATCTATTTTGAAATTTAAATGCAAATCTTGAGCATTTTTGTACCAACCATTATGTTGTGTCATAACAAATTTGAAAATAAAATTGTTGAACAGTTGCTTTAGTAAATAAGGAGAATTCTAATAGTTTAGGCATTTTGACAAGGTGATAATCAACTATTGAATATTGAAATTTTGCATCAATTGTTGAGAAAAAAATCAAGTATGTCCTCAACCTTAGTGCAACTCGAAAAGAAATTGAATTTTGCTAAAAAGAAGAAGAAAAAATCCATTGCTATGGTAAGAAAAAACAAATGTGTGATTTTTTATGGAACTTAAATTTCCATAGCAGATCCGTTTTTCATAACAAAAAATAAACAGTTTCTAATACATTGTTTTAAGGTCTAAAACTGAAATTTTCACTTCAACATGAACAAAAGCTTTGTATACATAGTAAAGAATTGTAAGATCTTAAACTCGCTTATAACTCAATGAATGACACTTAGATTTTTGTTGCCTATTAAAAATGCCTTACTGAAACATTGTTAGCACTACAATCGTAAAAACATTTTTTTACCAGAATATTGAGCATGGTTTTTTAAATGGTTAACAAATTAAACTATTTTAATAATATTTCATGGTTTCATTGGTTATATCATAAAAGTATTGGTTTCGTCAATTTTTTTCCTACAATGAGAATTGCCAATTGCCAATGCACTTAAGGATGTTTTTTTTATTTGATTGCATATCTTAGTGGGCAAAGCCGTATTTCATGGCTTTAAATTAGGTAAGGTTAGCTAATTGTTCATTATTTGAATGACGTTACAAACGTTGAATGCGATTAAAGTACAACATCACAAGTGAAAATCAAAGTTTATAATAACACA
The DNA here is from genome assembly GCA_015776775.1 of Magallana hongkongensis. Lineage (NCBI taxonomy): Eukaryota > Metazoa > Mollusca > Bivalvia > Ostreida > Ostreidae > Magallana > Magallana hongkongensis. The sequence goes on along the minus strand of VIAA01000014.1, from coordinate 1,342,547 downwards.
CCAGGCTGTGCATACAAAGTATCATACCACGCCAACTCAGTTTGTAAACACGGCCGGAAGTGTAATAGGACCAACGATATCCAAATATATGCATTCGATGCTTAAAGGTGACATGAATTCATTAAAGTATTTGGCCGGCATACTAGTTTCGATTGCTCCTCAAATGTCATTGAGGAATATATACAGGCCGAGCCAGTTACGGTCGGTTGCTTTTTAATCAAACGGACTTCTTAATGATCAAACTACACACTGTAGTAATATAGCTGTAAAAATCAATAAAGGAAACTACAATCAATAAAAAATAAAAAATGTTTAATTTTTAGAATTTCCAATGTATCCGCAATATCTTGCAGACAGTGTTGTGCTGTCTTACTTCACATGCACATAGAACAGGTGTGTAATTCATACTCTTCATCTTAGTATAGACCACGGCTGCGCTAAATCCAAAGCAGTAGATAAATGATACTTAATCCAAGAATGTATAAACAGCGTACAATTGCTTTTACATGTATCAGATTCTTAACAGAGCAATCTGTTTTCTAAGCTCCATTCTGTCACTGCCCGATCTGCTACAGTGCGTTGTTAGCGCGTGTGCAATATTCTAACAGTAACACACATGAGAACGTTCTTCATTGATCGAGGGTTTTTGAAATATGTGTACCTGGATTTTGGTCTGGTTTGTTTCGTCTTTCATTCCTTACTAGTGCAGTGATTGTCATACTATTTTTGTTTAATGCGCTTTTTTTAAAACTTTGCCTCCAATGTAACGTGTTCGAGTGAATGAAATACATGAATGCGTTAAAGCATTAATATGGATCTAGGCCTTTTATATGGGGTGTGTAACGATGAGCAGAACAATAGAAATTGACATCTAATATGGCGAACGTCGGAGATAAAAGAGAGGAATCAATATATATTTGTGAATCCATGTCCAAGTAAATGCTGTCAATCGGCTTTAATGTGAACAACTGAAACCCACTATTCTTTATAAGATGGATAAGTGCCATGATGTGAACGGTGCAAGTAGATTCGTAAATGATGTTCACAACCCGAACAAAGTCCTCACTTGGTTGGTAAATTATCATTGGTTGTAACTTAAAACCTTCCGATTTTTGAGAAGCAAGAAATACCATCAAACATAATTTATGGAAGCATGGAAACAATAATCAAAGTACGGAAGAACTGACGGGAGTTGATTTTATCGATGTTAACTTATTTTAAAATCAATGATATGTTATTTTGAATGACAAGTACAGGTGGTTTCTAATCTGTATTTGAATTACGCACATTTTTATAATATGAATTTTTGGACTTTTTCGACACAAGAATGTTGATAAAACTCCATATGAATCATGTTAAGTAATATTTAAAGATAGAATAATTTCAATCAAACTATTTATCAGTGATAGAAAAATTTATGGAAATTTTATGGATCGAAGCAATATTGAACTCTCGTCTCGTTTAACCAAACGCTCGGCTATCGCCGTTAATCTCCGACAAGCAAAAGAGACTCTTTGCTTGTCGGAGATTTGCGGAGACAGCCGAGCGTCGAGTTGAACGAGACGATATTGGCGTTAGAATACATACAACTACAACAAAAATATCTAAATTGTTCGTCCCATTTAAAATCTGACTATTTTCAAAGTATTTATAAATATGTTTCCTTGAAAAACAATGCTTCAGTATACATTATTTCAAATTTATCAATTATTCTCAAGAACTATTCTTGTCAGCAGCGATGATTTATGCTTTGGTCCAAACACTGTTTCACTTTCGGTTTGTCAGAGAGTTGATTAAATTCAACTCCAAAAAAAGCATAAAGCATTTTATGTTTTAAGTGCCATTGAGAAAATAAAAATTGGTTAACCAAAACTAACGCTACAGAAGGTAACAATTTGTTAAAAACAACAAATATATCATCGACAAGTTTTTGGGGGTTTTTTGGTTTACAGTTTACGTGAGTAATTCTGAGCTTTTGTAAGAATGTCAAATGTATCTTCCGATGGAATGAAGAAATTTTTAAGTCAAGATATAAATATTCCGTAATCAATAATGAAATATTGCTGTTGTTGAATTTAAGAAGAAATAAATACCCAATATGTGCTTTGTTCCTCTTACATTTTAATCGACATGCTTTCATCCACCCCCCCCCCCCTCAAAAACAATACAGCCTCAAAAGCAGAAATGCTCCAGTTTTATAGAAGTGAGCCTTATATATCCCCGTTACCCTAGCAAAGTTTAATTTCCATTCCGATCAAACAAAAACTGATATAAAGTTTGAGATCTGACTGCTATATGTATAGATTGCAACATTAAACTCATGTCAGTGCCTACTGACATGAAAGTGCCTACTTTTAAGAAAATTTCCTCACTTCTAGAAATCCAATGAAGACCAAAATTAAATACATCAGAATTAAAACAAATAACTTCTTAAACCTTAATATTTGTTTAAACAAGTAAAACGCCGCTCTTGTTAATTATGTTCATACAATATTTTTTATATATCGATCGTCGATTTCACTGTTTCAAAAACTTAAGAATCTACTCTTTCCTTATTTCATTGGTGAATTAGGAATAATAAATATTTATGAAAACAGGACAGGTTTAACATGCTGACTAACTGTAGGTAAGTAAATGCGTTTCAGTGGGTTTCCGACTATAGTCCTTCTACAATTGCAGCCTAACTTCTACATGTAACTTCTTTTTACGATCATTTTCCACTAATTTCTTTACAAGCAGCATTTGAAGGTTCTTAGTCTTCCTTTGTAATGTTCCTGCTTTTTGGTCTCTCCGGCCGTGCGATTCCTGCCCGATTATTTCATGATTAAGATTTGTTAATTTCAACTATAATATATGCGAGCTGCTATTTTTTTAAGCAGGTAGCATCACCTTTTATTCAATATAACAAATCGAAATATGATTTTAAAGGAACTGATTCGATTGTTTTGCTACATATAAACTTTCATGGGAATTTGTATATTTTCATAATGACTGCAATGAAATGAAAAACTAGCATATATTTGTTAAATCTTTGATGAACTAGATTTCATCAATAAATATGTGTAGTAATTGTGATTTGAATCTTATTCCCCACGAAATCTCATGACAATAAACTGAATACGTTAACCACATGGCAAGCACTGTACAACCTGATTCATTGAATATTGTCTCCCATAGAAATATTCATGTGAACTTTCAACACATGTCCAACAATTGTCATAGCTTAGCACCAGCCAGCATAGTACAGCAAAAGCACAATTAAAACCATGAAAAGTTGAATTTCTATAAACTCCTTATTTTTTTCAAACATAGTGTTATGTCTTGCTGCCTTTATGAGCCTGCAAATTAATGACGTTTAAAAACTAGCATATAATGAGGAAACATTTAAATCGTGCATGCATTGCTTTTTTGTTATATGAATTGCAAAGCTAACTCCATTTGGCCTCTTAAGTGTCATTATAAGTGGTTTTAATGTACATATTACAACTAGTAACTCAAGGACTAGTCACAAACCGGAAGTTTCTAATTAAATTATATGGACGACGAGGAAGAATTGTTCGCTCTTTTAGTCTTTTGTGGGACAAGGAGACTGGTACAGACCGATAGCAGATGTGTTTATTGAGTAATATGTCCCCATAATTAAAAAAGGGTTCAAGAAAGGTTTCAGTTATCGTGATTAAACGTATAATCAATACTTGATTAATATCAATATACGAATGGGAAACTCTCAATTTAAGTATCCCCACACTCCCATTTATTTCTGTAAATATTGCAGCTTAACATTAAACAAATAATTTGATTTAATGAGCCACACTCGTTGTACGTAGCTTAAATACACACATTCTGTTTGCATAAATATCAAAACAATAACAATAGTACATTAGTTAGTTCAGATATCCAAAAAGATGGAAGAGTATTATCATTTACTAAAAACAAAGTCTTGATTGTTCAAATTTTACAAAATTGACCGACACTGCATTTTAAACGTTAAAAATGATTGACTTTCCGCTTTAAACCTATAACGCAAGGTATTATAAATGCACACGAAGATCATGTTTCTATCAAAAGATTGTACTTTACTAACAGGTGATCTATAAATCATGTATTCAGAAGAATTTTTATAATTTGCTTTTATTCTAAATCACACTATCATTAAAGGAAAGTAATATATAAAAAAGTTTGCGATATTGTATATGATAAACGTCACGGTTATGAACAAATGTTATTATTAAGTTGGTAGGTATATAATAAAATATAATGCTTCAAAATATCTGTCTAATGCAATTTAAAAGCCGTACGTTGAAAACTTTTATATGTATATACAGGAAAAAATAAATAAAGAGATATTAGTTTTTGCACATTTCAATTAGGAATACAAAGGCATTAAAACTCCTATAAACACTTTAATCATTTAATCTTTTAAATGAAGACTAAAGTCTTGACCAAATACTGGCTTAAGGCAGATCCATGAAAAATTGTAAACACTGAGAATTCTTTAATGATCAGTTTCAAATAAAGAATATTTCAAATTTTGAATTCCTAAAACGAATGAATATTAAAGATAACAATATATAAACACAGGTAAAAGGTGTGAGCTGTATTTGTTATGGCATAAAGCGAGCACATTTTATAGTTGCATATACTATTCACAAACCTGCATTGCCTAGAAAGGGTATATCCATGCATATGTGCATAGATATGTTCGACAAACAAAATTATCATTCAGAATCCCCCCGAAAGATTTTCTTTATCCGCACATGATCTCAGATGCCGAAAATACTTTATTATATGCGTTTTCATAATGACCATAAAATAAATCTCTCTCTCTCTCTCTCTCTCTCTCTCTCTCTCTCTCTCTCTCTCTCTCTCTCTCTCTCTCTTCGTCCGAACAAATGCCTAATTCTTCAAACAGATGATGTATTCGTCCGAAAATATATCTTATTCGTCCTAATTCGTTCGAGCATTGACGACTTCCGAAGCAGTAAAGCTAGCCTGGATAAGAATTATAAATGCGTCGTTGTTGGATAGAAATGAAATACGTTTTTACGGGTCATAAGTTATGAAAATAATGTTATCCTAAGTGTAGTCTTATTGATACAAATAGAAAAACTATATGCATCGTATAAAACGTATTATGATATAGACGACACGATAAATTAAAGTAAATTAAAAGGCATAAAACGATACAAATACAACAACAATCTCAAGCCAATCCAGTGAGGCAAGATATTTTGTTTACATCGAAGTTGAACATGTGCGTGTTTAAAAATTTATCTTTGGGACTTTTCACTCCCCATGGAACAACATCAATCGAAAATTAAAAAAAAGATATCCAATTATTACGAATATGAGACAATAGAATACCTAGCATTGTGATTTTATTCTCATAAAAAAGTGTCATATATCGCAGTCAAAATACAACGAAAATCATCAGGTGAAATTGGAATTATTTTGTCTCAGCCATGTTTTGACGTGAACCTTCGAAGAATACAACAATCGCAATGAAAAGGGTCGGATTAGCTCACCTGAACTTTGTCGAAATTTAAGATTTCACAATGATATAGGGGTGAAAAGCGGGCCATTATCTCTTTTATTTGAAGTTGCATCAAACGGATACCAGGGCAGTGTAGGGGACCTATGGGGCTATTATTTCCCGGTCTCAAATTTGGGCTGTAGGGGTACCACTAAGTGGCTCCCATGGGTTCTGGTCCATTTCAGGGGTTTATATCTCACTTGAAATTGACCACAAGAACTTGCAAACAGTAGGATTAGGTAGAGGACCTCAAGAAGTATTCATAATGAGCGTTAGAGGGCACCTATGACCCTTACAAGGATCGAGTTAGCTCACCCGAACTTTGTCATATTTTAGCATTTCCTAATGATATAGGGGTAAAAGGCGGGCCATTATCTCCTTTATCTCTTAAGTGTGCATCAAACGGATACCAGGGCAGTGTAGGGGACCTATGTGGCTATTATTTCCAGTCACAAATTTGAGCTGTAGGGGTACCACCAAGTGGCTCCTAGGGGTTCTGGCTCAATTCAGGGGTTTATAACTCCTTTGATTTTGATTTTAAAAATTTGGAAGAACTGCAGGTTAAGCTGAAGATTTCAAGAGGTACTTAGGACAAGCGTTGGAAAGCGCATATAACATGAAAGGGTAGATTTAGTTCGGTTCGGTTGAGCTAAACTGATCTTTATACGGGTCATATGACCTTTTAAACACTTGTTATCAATACCAATGATGTCTTCTACTTAATTTTTATTCTTAGGTTCTTGTAATCGAAACCAAATCAGATTAAAACCACTGTAATGAGCCAGAAGTCCGTGGAGCCACTTGGTGGAACCCCTCCAGCTCAAATTTGAAACCGGGAAAGAATAGCCTCATATGCCCCCTACACTGTCCTGTTATTTGTTTAAAGCACACTTCAAAGATAAGGAAGAAATTACACCACTTTTAACCCCTATATCGTTGTGAAATGCTAAAATATGACAAAGATCGGGTAAGCTAACTGACCCCTTGCAGGGTCATAGGTACTCTCTTACGCTTATTATGAATACCTCTTGAGGTCCTCTCCCTATTCCTAGTATTTCAAGTTCTTGTGGTCAATCTCAAGTGAGATATAAACCCCTAAATTGAGTCAGAACCCCTGGGAGACACTTGGTGGTATCCCTACAGCCCAAATTTGAGACCGGGAAAAAATAGCCCCATAGGTCCCCTACACTGCCCTGGTATCTGTTTGATGCACACTTCAAAGATAAAAGAGATAATGGCCCGCTTTTTACCCCTTTATCATTATGAAATACTTAAAAATGACAACGTTCGGGTGAGCTAACTAAACCTTTGTAAGGGTCATAGGTGCCCTTTAAGGCTTAATATGAATACCTCTTGAAGCCTTCTACCTAATCCTACTGTTTGCAAGTTCTTGTGGTTAATTTCAAGTGAGGTACAACCCCTGAAATGAGCCAGAACCCCTGGGAGCCACTTGGTAGTACCCCTACAGCCTAAATATGAGACCCGGAAATAATAGATCCATACGTCTTCTACACTGCCCTGGTATCCGTTTGATGCACACTTCAAAGATAAAAGAGATAATGGCCCACCTTTTACCCCTACATCATTGTGAAATGCTAAAATATGACAACAAAGTGAGCTAAACCGACCCTTTTCCTTGTCCTTGTTGTATTCTTCGAAGGTTCACGTCAAAACATGGCTGATACAAAATAATTCCAATTTCACCTGATGATTTTCGCTGTTTTTGACTGCGACATATGATAATTTTTTTATGAGAATAAAATCACAATGCTGGGTGTTCTATTGTCTCATATTCGTAATAATACTAGTTCTTTTTAGCTTTCGATTGGTGTTGTATCCTGGGGAGTGAAAAGGCCCGAGGATAAATTTTTAAACACGCACATGTTCAACTTCGATGTAAACAAATGGTCTTGTCACACTGAATTGGCTTTGGGTTTTTAATGTTTTGTATCGTTTTATGCCTTTTAATTTACTTTAATTTATTGTGTCTTTTATATCATGATACGTTTGCATATCACTTGATACGATGCATATAGATTTTCTATTTGTATCAATAAGACTACACTTATGATAACATAATTTTCATAACTTATGACCCGTAAAGACGTACTTCATTTCTATTCAACAAAGACGCATTTATAACTCTTATCCAGGCGAGCTTTGCTGCTTCGGAAGTCATCAATGCTCGTAAAAATTACTAGTATTTAGCATTAATCAGTTTTACATTAATTAAAAAATGTCGATAATTAAGTAAAATATAATTTTCTGTTCGAGTACTCTCAGTACTTTGATGAATTTCCTTATTGGCTGCTAGCTTCTACGGGCTTCAGCCTGGTATTCTCATCTTTATTCCCTAATGCAATATTTAGCATAAATTTGTTAAACGTGTTATGCGAGGGTGTTTTTTTTATTTTCATTTGTTTCTGCTCCAAAACAAAAGCTACTTTACAAGACTCAAGATCAATATCATAGACAACTGAAGCCAAAAAAAGAGCAAAAGTCTACATTCAAATTTTATTCAGACATTGGTAATCATTCAGTCTTTTTTTCTGTGCAGTCTATCCCGGTATATCCTGTTTCACACTTACAATAACGTCCCGTCTGGTGTTCCTTACACTGGCACGTGCAGGTGGACTCGTCCAATGCCGCGCCATTGAAGCAGTAAATATTACAGCGACTGCCACAGTCAGCCCCTGTTAATGCGACAGAAATATCAGGTGTCATTGTATTTACTTTCAGAAGCTGGATGGTCACCAAATTAAGGTATTCAATATATAACATCCACATTTTGTTCCTAATAAATGAATGGCCCTATATTCTTAATCATGATATCATTTTGTAGGTGTTATCAAATAAAAATACTCCACCATAATTTTGATTATGGTTTAATTAATCCTTAAATTCACACTGAAGTCTATTGGCAAGGTATGTTTTAGCAAGATATTGTAAAAAGGAATTTAAATCCGTAAAAATCTTTTGGTTAATACATGCAAAAACGTTCTCTTTATTAAAATGGAAAATGAAATGAATCATTAACCGCAGATAACTTGACGAATCTAAATCTAGAGGAAATAACTCTTTAAAAAAAATCAACTTCCAAATAACTGGCTTCTTATATATAGTCAGTCATGTGAATTTAGTTTATTTCAATTTCATTGTTATCTAGCAATACATATTGAACTTGTGTAAAATAATTCTCACTGTTCAACATCCCGTCATTATACATTGAATTCCTTTTAATCTAGACATAGATGTTGTATTTTTAAATCTCTAATTAAGTAACAAAGAATTCATTACATTTTAGCTTCAATTTTGATATTTTTTTAATATTTAAACAATGCTTATCAATATGTAAGTTCTCCAAAACCAGGTCCCAGAATCATGAACAAACTTAGGCTTAAGGGTGTTGTTTACTCAGGGTTTGGGTTCTCAAATTCGGATTGTTATAAAGTTCACTGTAATGAGTAAAATTTGTTCTAAACCAAAAAAGTATTAATAAAATGAATTATTATTGACAAAATATTTGATATTTTTACTTTACTACGTAATTAGGCTCATACAAAAATAGACTTTTAGTCAAACAGAGGAAATTCGGACTAAATTTTGCAGATTTTGTTTTCCTCTAAAACATTTTTGGCAGTACTCTAAAATTGAAAGTTAAGATTTTATATTTTAGTCTATATAATTTTTCATATTTTCTGCTGGTTTTACCTCACTTATTCATTAAAATAATTGTATGGCACGAATTGCGAAAATATTAAAAAATGCTTAAAAACGATAAAAGGCACCATATCTCAAAATTTTGATCATTGACCTCATATAAATTTTATGCCAACAGAATAAGGTCAATATAAGTAGTTCAATGCTATAAGTGTTTTTGTATTATCATCATTCAATTTTTTGTAAACTTAGATCAAAAATGGGTAGGAATTTGAAAACTGATAGAGGAAATTCGGACTGGAATATTTTTCAAATTGTAGCTGAAATCTTAATGTTTTGTACCTATTTAGTGCCACTGCCATTCATAAAATGTATTACACTTTTTAAAGTGCTTTATTGTTTGAAATATATTTACAATTAAGAAAATTTCAATTGTAGTGTAAAATTTTATGGGATTTTTCTTGATTTTTCAAAAAATATTCAATGGCCATTTACTCAAAAAGTAGGTCATTGACCTACTTTTTTGAAAGTGAAAAATAACACTACAATCAAAGGACTATAACATACAATAGATGGGGTTTCATTATCATCAGTGGAATTTTTTATCATTCTGAATAAATGTCATCCTTAAGTGAAAAATTGTAAACTGTCTTGATATCTCTTGATTAAAAATACTGACAAAATTGAAATGCTATTGAAAGTGTCTTGATATAATGTTTTCAATTATAAATTTCCATTGTAATTTTATGATAAACCATTATTTTGTGACTGGTTGAAATTTTGACTGAAGTCTGAAATTGCTTTATGATCCCGAGGCCTACAACGTTTGTCCTACCATCTAACGGTATGCTAATCTTTTATGAATAATTACTTTGAATTACACTTTCTAGGTTTTATTAATTTTTGAGATGCAAATGACATTTTTCTTAAACAAATCTTCTCACATCAATTTTCTGATACCGAATGGAATTTGGATTGAAATTGAATGTTTATTTTGAAAGTTGAATACTTTATATTGGATCTTTCATGATTTGGGTGGGTATATGATTTCTATCTAGCGAGTTGTGTTCTTTCTATTCCCGAGGCTTGGCGAGGGGATAGTAAACACAACACGAGTTTGATATAAATCATTAACCTTTGCAGATCATGAGAGTTTCTTTTTATCACATGTTTACTACATCTTTTGTTAAATCTTAATGTTTTTCTGTAAAAATTATTAAATTGTAAGCCGCATGGCATATTTACTGCAGAACGTCACAACTTTACGCATGGACATTTTTTCTTAACGATTTAACAAAGATGCTTTAACATTTTATTTCCGAAACTATTTTTTTTTTGATCAATTCATGAAAACAATGAATAAAACGACAAAAAATGATTCACAAGTACAACTCCACACTTTTCAACTAAATAATGTTTGTACTTTATTCTAGGCCAATCAAGAACCATAACTATGAAGTCACATGACGTAAGAATACAGTGTAATATCACCAATCAATCACATGAGTGATATCCACCGCATACTGAGCTAAGCATGTGATAAATTATTTATCTAACGTAAAATTTGCATCAATGTACCACATGCATGGCATCATTTTCGCATATATCCTCTCGTTTTTTGCTAACACAGCTATAAAATAAACAAAATATCCCATATATTTTATTACCGTAAAATCCAGTAGGACAGTCACAAGTACGCAGTTTAAGGTTGTATGTCCCGCTATTCTTACATTCACCTTAAATAAATGTTTAAATAAATCTTGTAGAATAAGTTGTATTTAAAGATACATAGACAATGACCTTTGTCAATCTAAAAAACTGAAATCCTTATTTTCTAAATATGTTGTTAACATTCTGTACCGTTAATATCAATGAAGGTTAAAACAATAAAATGTCTTTTTAACACTTTTATACACGATTTTCAAAGGAAATTTGCTCTAAAAATTGATGGATTATATTATAAAACATGCATTTTAGACAATATAAGATAGCGTATTTTATTTAATCTTTTATTCCTATTGATTAAAATTAAGAATATAACATAATCATATTGATTCAGCTGTTTATTAAAACTCACCAGTTTTGGGTAAAGAATAAGCGTAATGAATGCCTTTGTTTTCCAAAGCGTTCTTTTGATAAAGCTGAAATCAATAAAAAAAAAATGCAATTACGGACCATATTCATTTGGTAGGAAAATATCGCTTTGAAGACTTTTTGTGATCGGCTTCGGTCGAACACTATTGTGTCCATATGAGGCATCCGACAAATGCGTCCACGTGCGCACACATTCCGCTTGCATAAGTAGTTCTTATTTAAAAACTTGAAGCGTTGGTTTAGTTTTTATATAACATTTTACTCAGTTTTATTTTCAATTCATTTACCTTAAGAGATGCAAACATACATTAAATACAGTTCGACCTGTTTATTTACGAATACACATTTTGTCTCCCGCGTAAGAATTTCGATCGAAATTCATTCAGTAATGCAGTTGACCTCGATGACCTGACCTCGATCATGAGAAGATGCTCCATGGACTGACCTCGATCTATTGATGTTGCATAATAGTAGCTAGGAATTGACTTGATTTATAAGCAAGGTTACGTTATTATGCGACCTCAATAGCAAGTTATGGTGGCATTTAAATTTTTTTTAGTTGCATTAAATTATTTTATTACAACTCTTTCTTTGTATACGTGTTAATGCTCTTTGAAGATCCCTACTCAGTATTCTGAAGAAGAAGAAGAAGAAGAAGAAGAAGAAGAAGAAGAAGAAGAAAAAGAAGAAGAAGAAGAAGAAGAAGAAGAAGAAGAAGAAGAAGAAGAAGAAGAAGAAGAAGAAGAAGAAGAAGAAGAAGAAGAAGAAGAAGAAGAAGAAGAAGAAGAAGAAGAAGAAGAAGAAGAATTAATATTTAATATTTACGTTAAAAATATACAACTGCACAAGGAGTTTACGAACGGCTTTCCCAAATTTATTTCAAAATTAAATTTGTTGACGGTTTATAATGATGAAATTATGGTATACAGATTTAAAATAATCTATGTTTTGTAAAAATTCTGTACTTTTTTAATTATGTTACATCAAACTGATCATGTTGCTTGCTTCTAGCTATCTATATATCATTATTTCCGATCATTCCTTTAAATGGAATACTTGTTGCAGAGCTTACCAACGTTGCTGAATCGAGGTAATCTTATTAAATAATACGTAATGTCTATGACCTAGTTTAATAACCATGCATATTGCCTCAATATTTCTCTTTATAATCACTAATAAATTAATAGAACAAGTTTGTAAAAATTACCGTTTCAAAGTTTCTTCTCACATGGTGATGAAATGTTAATTTTGAAAATTTAGTCAATTTTTGAATGTGGATTAAAGTAAGTTTCTTAATGTGAAATCATACCTTGATGATAGCAGGCTCGGAGATAGGTCCCGTTGTATACAAGTACTCAAAAAATTTATAATGCCAGTATGTGTTGGCAAAATTGACCGGATTTTTACTCTCATCCGTGTTCCACACCCAGCTGCTTCCAACATGGCTGACGATAACGGGGACATCATCTTTATCGTACTTCTCTTTTGTAATGAAAAAGTCAAACTGTAAGAGAGAGAGAGAGAGAGAGAGAGAGAGAGAGAGAGAGAGAGAGAGATACGGGGAAAAAAACGAAATAAAGAGTTAAAGAGAAATAAAAATTCAAGGGAACGAGTGAGAGAGAGACAGATAAAGAGAGAATGAGAGTTAGAATGATAAGGAATTTAATCTTGACTAAAAATTAACAATGCCTGTGTATTAGCTTGACATAATATCTGAGTTGAACATATTTTATTGACTAATGATGCCAAAAGGATTGGACACAATTTCCAGAAACTTAGAGAGTCCTCTCCTTGTACATAATATATTACAATTACAAAATTACAATGCCATACGATGCCAGTTAACATTTATAACAGTTATAGTACACTTAATGAAACACTAATAAATAATTAGTTTTGAATGCTGCAACACTGGGCAAATCTAGAATTAAAATTAGTATGAATAAGAAAGTTATGCAAATAATTAAAAAACTTACATAAATCTTCCCCCTCTTGTATAAATGTATGAACCTTTTTTTTATATTTTCATCATAAGATCAAGTGTTGTCACATCAAAGTACATCAATTGTATTCAAAAAGTTCAACGATAAAAGGTCATACAGAAATGATTGTCTTAATTCATATTGAATATTTTTTTCAAACGAAGATTAAGTATAAAAGAGCACCTTCCAAACTTCCACATAAACGCATTGGGTTGGCTCAAATGTTACATCGATAAAGGTCATAATTGAGAACACAGCTATGCCTTAATTTCGTATGAATGATATTTTACAATCTTTTACCAAAAGAGAAAGTATCTTATCCAGCGTTTTCTCTTTTCAAAATCAATAGGTTAATAGCAAGGAAAACTATCAGATTAATAGACTTTTCGTATAGTAACGATGAATAACGACAATGAATACATCTTTACTTACCTATGAAGTTATTTTCAATTATCCACCAGTTAAACCAAATTTGTATATTATATGCTCCTTTCGGTATCTCAATCATGAGAGTTCTATTACCTGCAAAAAGTGTTTTATCTACATTGAAATATAAGTAAAACCCTTTTTTGAAATTGTGTACAGGATGACAATAATTTTATTATACTTATCAAAACCCATTAAAAAAGACATTAGAGCATTCTATCTGGCATTGGTTAAAAGTTAATTTCAATGTTACAATATAGAATGAATTTTCATCCCATTAGATACGGAGGGGATACGTATTAAAACATTGTAACACTTCCGTTAGGGCTACAATCTTGTTGTTTTGAATTTAGGCGGGACTACCGGTATATTTACATGTAAATGTACTATAAAGGTAAAATTAAATGTCGCGAAACAAGTTACCTTCTCCAGGTATACCCGTGAATGTTCCCTGTATGACGTCACATGTGGACCCATCCCCACCACAAACACCACATTCATCAAACTCTTTTGTCCCTCCCAGGAAAGCATCGTCGCACCCAAAGATCTAAACATAAAGATATATCATAAACATGCAAGCATTGAAAAAAAAATCTAGAAACAATGAAACAAAAGGTGAATTATAAGTACATGTGTACGTGCTTTCAGTACTAGTTAATATATAAGCTATTTTTGTTTTTTAAGTTCTTATCATCTCAGGACGAACGTCTTTCCTGGATTTTATTCCTGTTCTAATTCTCCCTGAGAAGATTCATCGAAAGCAACTACAAGCTTTTTTTTACGGAAAATTTTAAATAATCGTTTTATGTGTAATAAAATCCAAATAAAGTATGAGTCTCGAACCCAGAAATAGTTAGTCTCGCATTCAATATTGCTGATGCTTTTTTAGCATCGAAAAAAAGGACGAGTGGTCAGATCCGAATTACTAAAAACAATATCGAAACAATTTCATAAATACATTTTTTTTACTTGCCCTGCAATTTCCTTCCAAACAAATAGGAGTGAGACCTTTCTTTCTTGGCCAAGGTGAGCTCATGAAATCCATATAATTAATTACTTTGGCATCGCATGGGGTACCGTGCGGCATTAAGCCGAATCTTGTAAAATATGGCGATTTGAAATCACCCACTGCTTTACATCTAACTTCACACACATCATTTCCTAGTAAAAAGGATGAAATGGGTTTACAACATAATTTTATTTAATCAGCTATTCATTACTCAATATAAATTATTTTATGCCGTTCAAAAAACATGGAGTAATGGGAGTTTATATGACATATTTATATTTCAAAAAATGAGTAAATATCTATGAAGCGTTTTAAGCATGCGTGGCTATTTCTCACCAGAATGACTGTATCTATCCCCCGTTGAATTATACTCTGACGAATTCAACACTTTATTTTCAAGCATTGTTAGACACGTTTCTGAAGCTCTCTGTTAAATCAGATCTGCCTGTTTCGAACTATCATCGGAACATGGCTAAAACAGAAAAAAATCAAATCATTATATTATTGGTAAATGGCGTCTCTTTGTTTTTCTTTACTGGTTTCTCTATGCGTTTCAGTGGCAGCTAGAAATGTTACACTAACCTCTGGATTTTAAATCTTGGCTTCATTTGCATTGCTCTCCCCTCCTTCACAGCCCGGGTGGTTTATTGGGCTGTCAATGTTAGATAATGATGCATTTACATTGGTATAAACGATGTTTTAGACTATGCAGTTAAACTTGAAACTTCATGGAGGTTAAAATATTCCTTACAGTTCATTTATATCAAATTCCAATTATACGCTTCACTGAATTTAATAAACAGTTGACCAAATGCTAGTCTGGGCTTTTTATATGTTTCAATAATATTCAGCAAATATAAGATAATAACCGTGCATAAAAATGAGACAAAATCACCTTGGATTGTTGCATCTTCGGCGTCTGTATGTTACTCCCACCCCACATGTTCTGGAGCAGGACTGCCACGCCCCCAAGGAACCCACCCTCCTGGTCTGATGATTTAAGGGGTTTGTCTGGCATCCTCAAACGTGGTACAAGTTTGTTTAAAGCAAATCTATGAAAAACTACCGATGTTTAACCAATACATAATTTGAAACAAGAAAACTAAACAATTTCACGAGAAAAGAGAGGATGTTTTACATTTTTTCTTTGAAAATGAAATGAAAAAAAGAGTAAGATCATCTCCGTCCTAAAAAATAATTTTTCATCTTTTAGACAAAAACATAAATAAAATCAAGCTATCATTTTTACAAGTGAATGCTCTGATTCAACGTACTTTCCCTTCGCCACAGTAAGAGCCGGGTATGTCCTGCCATTCATGGTTAAAAATCTGGCCGTATAGGGCTCCCTCCGTAAGATTCACACAACTGTACATGTAAGCCTCGCAGTGCTACCGAAAATGGACGTATAAAAATTCCATGTTTCATAATCTATATGTTTCCTAATTAATCAATCTTCAATAATTAGGAAGGACGGATGGTTAGTTAATTAATTATCAGATCTACCTTGGGAAAAATCCAATTATTGTTTATTTTATTTTTTTGCTTTAAGATTTGTGGTTTTCCTTAAATCTTTACACAATTTAAAGACTTTTAAAAAAGAATTATAGAGTCTGAAATTGCCAACGACCGTTAAGCCATCTTAACCGCGAAAAGGAAGAAGACTTTGTTTGTGAAGACTTATCATGTAATACTCAAACTTTCTAAAACAGAAGTTTGGACCGTATCTATTCTCACAGATGTCATCCGGACTGTATTCCTGACCTAATTTAAGAATATTTTTACAAAAAGTTAATTATTTACATATCAAGTTGAAAATGTGGTTGTAGGTTTCTTTAAAAAAGGATAACTACAATTATATTCGTAATAATACACAATGTAACTAAAAATTTATTATTCTGGTATTAATTAAACAGTAAGAAATCATTCTATGACTATAAGGAGGTGATAATTTTGACGAAGCGTGATCAAACCAAAAATTCCGAAGGAATTTATGATAGTTTTGACCATTCCCCTTTACCTCTCCACCGAAATTATCACCTCATAATAGTCAAAGAATAATTCCGTATTACTAATATTAATAAAAAAAATTAGCAAATACTTGATTAAGTATAGAAATATTACCGTATTTATGTGATTTTTTTTAATTATGCAAACCCTATTTGCGTGCCAACGATTAGTCATTTGAATATATTGGACTGTGAATACAAATTTGATTTGAAGTGTTATCACAGACAAAGACGCTGAACATGTAAATTATGAATAGAACTTTCAGTATTTGTACGATTGAATATTAGATTATTGATTATGCAAACCCCCTTGCGCCCCAACAGTACGTCTATGGAAATTATTGGACTGACAGGTACATTATAAAATCGATACCTCGTGTTATCACAGACATATACAATATGGAAAATGTCAGTATCACTGCTTTGACTTTGGGACCATAATGCTTTGTGAAATACTAGTTAAGAATATATAAATAAGTTATTTACCAATTAAAGATGAGCTCAGCTCAGCTAAAGCTTCAGCTTCTCTGGACAAACATTGTGCTTTTTCAAGTTTGTATCAAAGAAAATTGATTGTCCTCATTGAATAAATACATAATTATATGTAACTAAAAACATGAACTATTTATCTCTTATCAGTGATCCAATTTAGGTTTGTGTTCAACATAAATGGCATGCATTATACGATGATGCGGGCGCAAAGTGATTTTCAGACAACATAGTAAACGTCAATAAGGCATACATATTTAATCAATTTATCGATCACACTATCAATTGCGATAAAAAAAAAATATCCATCAGAGAATTTGTTTGTGAACCCCTGTGTTAACGTTCCAGCAGTGTGTTAAATTCTTCGTTAGAGAATATGAGAGCTACAGTTGGCGTTTAAAAACTTGACATTATAGGTGGTGTATTATCATAACGGGATAAAATAGTTCTTACTTATGTCCAATTTCATGTGTAAGGGCCGTGTAGCCGGTTAAAGACCGTTCAGCGTCGACAGAACTTGCAAAGTCAGTAAAGGCTCCACCGATATATGCCATTCCACCATAGTCTGCAGGCACCCTTAACAGTTTCAAAAGTACATTAAATTGCCAATGATAAGGCATAAGTATACAAACATTGTACACCCGAGACGCTTGTTATATTCTGCTAATAATAAAAGATATGTTTTCCTTCAATAAAACATGCTATAACGCCTTTCCAAAATGTTGCGTGTATCTATATGGTACTTACGCTGTGTGAGTACATCTGATGTCAAACTTGTGAGAAACGTTTCTTGTACCCTGGCAGAATCTGGA
Source organism: Magallana hongkongensis (assembly GCA_015776775.1). NCBI lineage: Eukaryota > Metazoa > Mollusca > Bivalvia > Ostreida > Ostreidae > Magallana > Magallana hongkongensis. Next base: position 1,324,536 of record VIAA01000014.1, on the reverse strand, counting down.
GAGGGTTTCATGTAGCTTTTTTGACATGTTGTAAAAGCTCTACAATGGAATAAGAGATGTACATGTAAAGAGATATTTCAAAGTTTAAAAGATTACTTTTTTACGAATAGTCATTAAAGAAAATACAGAAGACTTACCGGATTAGTCTCCCAAAACTCAAGATTCTTGATCTTTAGTTTATTGTTGTATTCAAGTGTCTCAGATCGAGAAAACTCCATTTGCGCCTAATGATAAAAATATATTATGACATAAACAAACATGTTTTGTCTGTCTGTTTGTATGTTTACTTTTGTTGTGACTGTTTGTTAATGAACCTGTCTGACTGAAATTTCATGAATATTACCCCGTTGTACTTTAAAATCATCAGTTCGACCCTTTTGGACACGTCCGTAGACGGAAACTGTCTGTAAAGGAGCTATCTGTGTACACTCCTAGTTCTATTGACACGTCCTTTGGTGTCAACTCCCGCTTAGTGGCCCTCAATGGAGTTTCCACTTCATCATTTGTTGATGGAAGCATATCTGTTAGGACAAGATTATGTAAGAATAAAATCCCCTTCAGTTGCTAAATGTTTCCATCCTTATTGCATTTGTATCTACAAAATGGGAAATTTTAATTCTTTTGATATATAACTTTTTATTTGGTATGTTGAAGTTTCTTATAGTATTCGCTCACATGAATTGTTGTTAAACTCAACCTGATCAAACCTTTGATAAAATCTAGTTTGGCATATCTCTTGAATTTTCCAAACATAAAAGGTTTGCTGCTCAGAGATATTGAAATGTTTATTTTGCTCTTTCGGAACTTCCCTCACGTGTGTTGCTCCTTCCGTTGAACTCAATATTCCTTCCTAGGAAATAAAAAATAACAAACTGGAATGCTAGTGCAATAAAAACGTACTGGTTTAACAAATAGATGAAGTGTTGACTGTTACATCCTCTGGTCCTTTAACACGAGTTTCAACATGCAAACATATAATCATAATTGTTCCCACCGACTGATTGTTTCTGTTTAAGTATTTCGTTTAACATCCAATAGCATTTACCTTCACCCCCCCCCCCCCCCCAAAAAAAAGGTCAACCTATGAAAACAACTTACCAAACATTTACATTTTAGCATTTTTTTTAAATGAATGGTTGGAATTTTACACCCCTCATTCCAATATAAATTCAAAATTGAACGGCTTGTCTATTTTAAAGTTTATTCGAAAAAAACATGTACATAATTTTTTACAGTTTACCGAAAAGTTTTCCAACTTGTTAAAAAAAATCAACAAATTATACAGAATTGTATGGTTTCCCATCAAGTATGCATTATTTTGTTTCAATTAAAATAGTTTTAAGAGAGACACACATTTTTATATAATCAGTTTATATTTTTAAAAATATGACTGAAGATTTTTTCAGCATGCAAAATAAAGCAAGATAAAAGAATACGTACTGTAACAAGTCAAGCCAATGCATACAGATTTAAGCCTAATTCTGTGTTCCACACATTTTAGCACCATTTTGTGGAATCTTATTGCCAGTTATTACGAATCTCTGCCGTTTCCTCGGAATGGACTGATGACTGCAAAGACTCCATGGAGTGGACACTATGTTGTTGAAAGTCCTATCTGTATACACAGTATACTAGTTCTAAAACCAAAACATAACGCTGAATACAAGAGAGACAACTTTTAAATGTGCTATATCAATTTAGATCGAAAATATAGGATTGTACTTCATCAGTTATATTTCTAAATCATGAAGGAAGGCTCGATATTTTATTATGAGAATTATTATATAACACATCATAAGAAGCATATTTTTACCTCATGACATCATTTTCCTGATTGTAGCCTATTACAAGTGTCACAAATGTTAAAGTATTCTAGATTTTAAAATTCACCCAAGGTTAATAGAGAATACTCTTTTTTCATGAAATTATAAGTGTTCTTTGTTATCCAGGCAGGTTTATGTAATTTCTAATTGTTGAATTGTTGTAGAAATCAAATAAAAAATGTAAAATTGAAAAACTTATGCAGTTGAATTTATGTGCTGCCTTAAATTCCCCTTCTAATACATGTTTGTCAGCCCATACCTCACAGTTCATCAAACCTGGATGGAAATACCTGCCCCATGATCACGGAGTCAGTAAGTTACACCAGGGGGGAAGTATGGTGTCTCTAACCAGCCCCAATAACAAGGATCTCACTATTATTATAGAAACAATGGTAAGATATCAAAATAATAACTCTGAGTTCATTAACTGTCCAACTTCATTTAGTTTTAAGACAAAATAAAGGATTTAGAATTCGAATCAATTGTTATACTAATTTGTTATACTAATTAGCCTCATATTACTTGCTTAACTTTAAAAATATTAAACTATTATAACAAAATGTCTTTTTGGAATATCAAATTTTAAGGGGAAAGCATATCTTATTTGTGTTGATAACAAATTACTGCATGACACGGTTACTTTAATCAAACAGCTAATAAAACTAATGTATTGATATCAATGGGATTTTCAATTTCTCTAATTTTGACATTATTTGATTATAAATTATATTAATTATATTATAACGAAGCAAAATTATGTCTCTTGTACATATGTCTAATATGAAATGTTCTTTCAGAGTCATGACCATTCTATTTGTATAATGCAATTATTCTGTATGTGATCAAAATAATTATTGCAGGCTAGTATTTCAAGCGTATATGTGTGGAAGAGTAGCCTCCATTTTGGACAGAATACTTCCCAGTCTGACTTCTTCAGATCTTTTGGACAAGTAAAGGTATATTTAATTAATTCATCAAGGATCCAAAGTCCTGATTGGAAACCATAATCATTTCTTAACAACACTGTCGTAAAGAGATGGTATGTTTGCTAAATTATGTTTAAATGGTGTGTCAAAATTGCATGTATTTCAAACATTTTCTGATGAAAGATTAAAATGTAAAGAACAGTTTTTCAGCCTTGAGTGATTGAACATGAAGATGAAAATATTTACAGGATAATCTCTGCTATTCAGTCAATTGAATACAAACTAAAAGGACTGAACAGGTCACTGAATTGGGGAGTTGTTTTAACCAATCACCTTCACTTACATTTCAGTCACCTTTTAGGTTTTTTTTAGCTTACTGAATGATCAGAGCTTCGTTCTATGTTTAACCCTTTGTTAAGGTTTGGTAGTTTCCTGCAAACATGAAAAGATCAAATTACGTGTTATCTTGGGACTCCATTAATGCAAATTCTTTGGAATGTATTTTCAATAAATATTCCTATGCATTAAAAATCTAGATAAACAATGGACAGATCATTATCCCTGTTAGAGTTGATGAAGTGATCACCATTACAACATTGTCAACTGGACAAAAAGGAAAATACCCAAACTCTCCAGATGTTCAGCCATTCTCACTGCCATATATTGAAAACTTTGATGGTTTGCACTGTTTATTTCATTTCACGGAATTTATTGTAATTGTAATAGATGCATATTAATGATCAACTTATCTACACTTAAAATTAAGGTAACAACTATCTTTTGCATGAATAGATATATACCAAATTTCAAGAATGCTGATATCTGTTCTAACATAATGATATAATAACTTTTCTGAACAGGATTTCCTTATTTTTCTGAACCAAACAACTTTGCACAACAGACAGGTGCATATGAAATCATGAAATCGTCAGACCCCTCCAGAAAACAGATCTTAATGCAGACTGTTTTGAATTTTCCTGTTTCTTGGTGTCAAGCAGAGAAAGCAAACAAGAGGCCCATGGGCCACATCGCTCACCTGAGGAACAATAGGTATGATAAAATCAGCTTAATGGAGTCATAATACAAACTATCTGGACAATGTACAATAATACATGTAGATCCTGTATAAATAAAATCCATTTTCCCCTGGATATTCTTATGTTTATAATCATTAGTCCCCTTTCTGACAGGATGATTTTATAGTCATGTCATATGTTGAGTATTGCAGTTCTCAAAAAGATCCTTAACAATAGTTTATACATCGGATATAAACGTACATCAAACTCTGAACCTTCTCGTGAGGCCAAAGAATTGTCCTGGGGCCAAAGTCTTAATAATTATAAAGAATCATCTGGCTGATTAGTTTCTGAGAAGATTTTTAAAGATTTACCCTATATATTCCTTTGTTAAACTTTGACCCCCCCATTGTGGCCCCACCCTACCCCTGAGGATCATGATTTTCACAACTTTGAATCTACACAACCTGAGGATGCTTTCACACAAGTTTCAGCTTTCCTGGCTGATTAGTTTTTGAGAAGAAGATTTTTAAATATTTACTCTGTTTATTCCTATGTAAAATATCGACCTCCCATTGTGGCCCAAACCTATCCCCAGGGGTCATCATTTTCACAAATTTGAATCTACACTACTTGAGGATGCTTCCACACAAGTGCCAGCTTTCCTGGCTAATTAGTTTCTGAGAAGAAGATTTTTAAAGATTTACTCTATATAATCATATGTTAAACTTCGATCCCCCATTGTGGCCCCAACCTACCCCCAGGGGTTATTATTTTCACAACTTTGAATCTACACTACCTGAGGATGCTTCCACACAAGTTTCAGCTTTGCCGGCTGATTAGTTTCTGAGAAGCAGATTTTTAAAGATATACTATATATTCATATGTTAAACTTCGATCCCCCATTGTGGCCCCACCCTACCCCCGGGGGTAATGATTTTCACAACCTTGAATTTACACTACCTGAGGATGCATCCACACAAGTGTCAGCTTTTCTGGCTGATTTGTTTCTGAGAAGCAGATTTTTAAAGATATACTGTATATATTCCTATGTAAAACTTCGATCCCCCATTGTGGCCCCACCCTATCCCAGGGGGTCATGATTTTCATAACTATGAATCTACACTACCTGAGGATGCATCCACACAAGTGTCAGCTTTCCTGGCTGATTAGTTTCTGAGAAGAAGATTTTTAAAGATATACTGTATATATTCCTATGTAAAACTTCCAACCCCCCCCCCCCCACCCCCATTGTGGCCCCACCCTCAGGTGAGCTAAAAAGATTAAGTTTACAATACAATAAGTTGTTAAAGTTGGTTTCTGGGAGAACAGACGTTGAACATTTTCTTAATAAATATTGACAATTTTTTTACTTTTTTAATCTTTAGTTTTTAAGATCTGTGTACAAACATAGAATTGTGAGCAAATCTTTGTATCTTGCTTATAATTCGAAGCTTAACACTCAAATATGGTTAGTAAATAGAAATTGTAAACAATTAAACACAAGAAACATGCACTATAACAAATAAAGAACACAATTTATTTTTTCGAAATGAATCATATATATATACATGTATATACCTACATATTTCCGTCAGCGATATCAAAAGAAAATGCCGAATTACCGATAGAAGGAATTGTATTTCAGTACCCCTACATCAGATTTTGCTTAATTTGCGCAGGTAAACAGTTAACTGTTTGATTTACCGAAGTATCTGTTTGAATTGATACGTAAAAATCACGAAATACCTGTAGACGATAGTTTCCAGGTTTAAAAGCGTAAATAATGAAAACGAAACGAAAATCCGAACAAGCTAACACCAACACACTTGTTTGATCCTTGTTGGAACAATTAGAAAATTAATCAATAAACAATAAAAACAGAGGGAAATGCACTTTAGTACGTTGTTAATGCATCAGATTTAATCATTTTCGCAGGTAAACATTTACCGAAGTCTATGTTCCAAATACAAGGCGATTGTTTCCCAAGTTAAAAAGCAAAATGAAACGAAAAAATGAAAACAAACTAAAACCAACATCACAAGTGAAAATGACAACGCGTTGAAATATTTAACCTCAATTTACTTCACAATAATCGGCACCAAGGTTATTTCCATGTTTCATAGATTATATTCGCACGTGAACTGTTGCACAACAAACTGCCAGCTTCAAACAAAGAACCTCGTTTTCGAGATGCGGTAGACTGGCGATGCCTGTCATAAGACCAGTCTATCGCAATGAATTGCCAGTCTACGATATATGGAATAACGAGCCATTCTTTATAAGTATTTTCGCAATTATCTCAAATTTGGAACAGAAATCGCCTATAAGTTTTGCAATTTATATTTTCCTTTCCCTAAGGATGATTTATGCTAAATTACGTTAAGATTAACTCGGTAGTTCTTGAGAAGAAGATTTTTAAAAATGCACCCCCCTTTTTCTACAGTTTCAAGGTTTTCTCCGCTTTGAATACAGATCGGACTTTTATTTCTGCAATTTATATTCGCCCTCCCATAAGGATGCTTTGTGCCAAATTTGGTTGAAATTGGATAAGCGGTTTTAGAGAAGAAGTTCAAAATGTAAAAAGTTTACAGACGGACAGACGGACAGACGGACGGACAGACGGACGGACGGACGGACGGCGGACAAAATGTGATCAGAATAGCTCACTTGAGCTTTCAGCTCAGGTGAGCTAATAAGTCTGTGAATATTATAGGCGATCATAACTGGTAAATGATCATTGTCATGGTAACTTTATTTGAAGGAGTTTAACAATTACTCGCAAATACTTAAGAAATAAACAACGTTATTTAGTGAACATGGCGTTATGAATAGCAATTGCTCTGTTGGCATATTCCATGATGCGCGCTAGCAGTTGCTATTCATAACGCCATGTTCACTAAATAATCGTTGTTTATTACTTATATTTGCATTTTACCACTCGCAAATACCCTGTATTAGCCTAACCGTTAGACTTTGACATTCAGCCATTACATTAAAAAAAAACTTTTAGTCTGTAATGTATTTTTTTAATTCACATAGATTTGTTAACAAAATCAATGATATGTTATAACAGTTATTCCTTTGAAATGTTATTATAAGACATGTTTTAATTTAATACATCAATTTTATGGAGTTGGAGAAAAACACATGATGTATCGTATAATGGTTTAAATCTATAACGTCATGGAAAAGTATATGACGTCACACTTTTATGACGTCATAGTATACAGACAGAGCAATTGCGATTATAGAAAAATATTTGCAGTTCCTCTGTATGGACTTACAGTGGTAAAGCGCAATGGATATGCAAATATATTGGTATATTTTCATTCAAAAACACCTAAACTATCTCAATATGCCAATAAGAGGTAACAATAAACAAAGGCGTACTTACTGGCATACACTTTGTTGGCTTGTTTAAATCTAATATTGCTTTCATGATCATCCAAGCAATAGAAAATGTAATGGATTAGATATAACAATAATGGTAAATTTTGAAGGCATTTTTACGTATGATAAGTGAATTTGTGTTAAGTTGTGAAAAATACAAATCTGTCACTGCATCATTTTCTAATGTTTTTTTTCTGCTCTTGGATTTTATATTGTTGTGACTTACCGTGACCATATCAAATAGGCTATCTTCAATTTCCCTACAACTGACTTTCAAGACTTTCTCACTGTCTCTTTGGATTAAATCTATCAATATTAAAATGGAAAAAAAGCTATCTTTATCTTGTTCTTTGTTTTCAGCTACATGTAAAGATTTTTAGATTTCTTTTTAGATAATTCTCTGTGAAATGCTGTACTTGTGCACACACCTTGCACTCTTCTCCTTAAAACTTTACTTCACTTTTTACGATAATTCAGATGTCATTCTGTCTATTTTTGCATTGTCATTTCAAGGAAATCACTTGAGTCATGTCTTTCTGTACACACAGGGTACCCAGAAAATGTTGAGCCTTCACTCTTTGCCCAACAAGTAGGTGTGTTTGAAACCAGAAAATCTGAGGATCCTAGTCATGGAATGGTGCTGACCCAAGTCGTTACCTACCCACCTATATACTGGTGTATATTGAATGTAGTTGTGAATCTGTTATAAGTTGAGTTCCACAGTAAAACTATTGAAAGCTGAAATCAATATTGTTTTGATATAAGTTATGTGTATTTGTTAAACTTCTTCAGCTAACAATATCAAAACATTCTGAAAACTATTTAGCTCATGCATAGAAATTAATCTTACTATACATGTATATTTTTACACCGATTATAATTATATTCATTTTTGAAAAAGAAAATCTCTGAGATAAAACTGTAACATGATCTTAATCTAAAATTAAATGAAATATTAATTTATTCTTCTGTTTTGCATGCCTATTAAGAAAGATATAAAATATGGCCTTAATTTGTATTTTGTTTTGATTACCAATTCTTTGACATGAGTCTATTTGTAGGACTGATATTTCTGTTACTGTCCAGACACAAATCCCCAAGGTCAATGGAAGTTCAGGGACATTTGTTGCTGTCAGGGTGGATCAAGGGGGATGCAATGCTTGGGAAGCCAAGGGGATTTTTCCCTTTATAATTCGCGATCAGCAGAAATTTGTTCTGACTTGCTAATGACTTGTGTAAGTGGTCATGTATTTTTGTTTCCAAAGTTCTGTTTCTCTGTTTAATTTAAATGCCCTTTTTATTTCAAAACAATCAAATTTTAACCTCTCTTTGTCTGTTTTTGGTTTTTTTTTCTAATTCATTTAAGTGTACATGTGTTGTAATACTCGCGTTTAGATTTTAATATTTTTTGGTTACAGCTTGTACAAAAGTAATTAAAGAAGGATCAGTTAATGTATCAACAAATGGTTGGAATAATATAAGCCTCGCTGTCAAAGTAAGTATACTGCTGGTAAGAGAGGGAAATAAGTAGTACTGTGTAAACACTGCGTGTCTTTGAACAAAAATAACCGACAATTTTCAATAGTATACGTTATAGGCCTTTTCTAATAGTATAATATTTTCAGTTTGATTTTAGAAAAACCTCTGAATGCATAGACTATAGAAACATTGATACCCAAGTTTTAGATATAAATATTTTTGTATCTATAGATGTATTACTTCTGTGGATCATATATCTAGTCCAGCGATTTTAAAATTGAGATACAAAAGAGATAATTATAGTATTGTATGATTTAAAACGGACAGTTATTGCAATAACCTACGGGTAAAAACATTATGCATAAATATATTATTCATCCCCGTCTCCCTACTCTCTGTACTTATGGCATACATTTAATCAAAAGACATAATCAAAGACCAGATACTAGAGTCGTGTATACAGGTACTTATCGTTGACCAACTAAGCGATCTTTTCTACTTCTCACTATGTATCGCTAATAAGGGAGATGAACTTTGGAAATTTAAAAGTAATGATAATCATATATTGTAAAAATGCATTGTTATTAAGCGCACAAGCATTTGCGAAATTGGCAATATTTACTTTACCATATTACAACAGAGCCGATATGGATGGCGCGCGAGTTTTTGATAGAATAAAATTCGTCGAGTTAAACCATTGTCTAACCGTGGATGTTTCACTAGCCGACAACATTGATATAATTTCTCTTTCATTCTCAGAATTATACAGCTGTTGGCAGAGTGAATGGAGTTCCTTTGTTTACAACAACCATTCCATCTAAACCATCCAATGGATTTGTTGCCATAGGTACAGATTCTTATGGCATAGCAACTTTTGATAATTTTAAAATGATGTGCTCCAAGGATGCTCCAAGGATATTTATATTTCAAAACTGAAAACATCCCAAAAACTCGTATTTGTAGAAGATACAAAATTATATTTTATGCCAAAAAGAAATCTACCGTAAATGTTTTCACTGATTTTCATTAACTAACCAATTGTTAAATGTGTAAGACTGTGATATGTTAAACAAGATGTTCGATTGTTTGACTACTGTAAACTGTCCTGCTAGGTAAAATATGCGTGCAATAATTATTCGCGAAATTTCCAAGTACCTATGCTGAAGAATTGTTATCTTAAAATGATTACACGCAACATTTTATACTTTCATATGTAATTGTGGTAGAGTCAGGTATATGGCATTCCTACTAGCTCTGGCTAGAGGGTCAGTGTCTCTGTTACATTTGGCGCCCACGTTGGGACCTGGGTATTCTCTTGCGGGCGAGAGAAATGTAACAGAGACACTTATTGCCTCTGCTGGGGTTTGAACCCGGGTGCTCTGGCACGCCATTCCAGCACTCTACCGATCGAGCTAAAGAGTTAACCCTCTAGCCAGAGCTAGTAGGAATGCCATATACCCGACTCTACCACATTGTCCCCCTCCAAGAAAATGAGATCCAAGTTGTAAAGGTACCTGTACAAAGAACTCCTATAAAGATTTCTAAGGAACCAGTTAGAGTTGTAGAAGAAGAGGTTACACAGCCAGAAAGGGAAGCCGCGGAAGACCCTGCACCCCAAGATGAGGAGGGTGATGGCTCTGAACCTGATGCTGAGATAGGGTTAAGGAGATCTGCAAGAACTAGACGACCGCCAAAGAGATTTGCCGATTACCAGCTGTATCAGATTTGCGACAGGCGAAGAGAAGAGTTGAGTATTTTGAAGCAAATTTTAGAAAACACAAATCGGTCAGAGGAAATAAATATTTTATTAGGTTGCATTTCAGACATTATTAGCAAATTGTAGATATATTGTTTTTATGATCATAGCTATTTCAGTTCTCAGTTGGAGATGACGAGGACGTCATTTCACAACTGGGGGGAGTTTGTGATAGTTTGACTTAGTTTTATTTTTAGAATTATTAAGTTATTGATTCATTCACTTTTTCCATCTTTCACTCTTTGCGCTGCACTAATACTAACAAGTGTGTGTAAACTTAAACACCCCTATTATAAATAATGGTATAGTCCGTTGAGGTTATTTATTTCAGTGGTTTGGATTATTCCGTTTGAAGATAGGTATTTTAATATTTACGGTTTGTGATTGGTCAGTATTGGTCACTACTGATAGAGTTTGGCGGGAGATATTCTTTTGTATTCTGGTTCTGTAATTCTTTAATTGCAACCAATACTTCTAGCCAGACAGGTGTGTTTCAGACTGAGACAAAGCATACAGACTCAGACCTGTAAGTTATTCTTTTAAAACATAATTTTTTAAATAAATACAATTCTAAACTTTTATAGGCTAAAGAATAAAATAAATAAATAAAGTTAATATATAAGTATGAGTGTGTAGAGTGAACGTTTTGAATACAGTACAATGTAAATATCAGTGAGCAGTATATGTCTTATATATTTAATTGTATAGTAGACAAGATAGTTTTCATATAATCTACATATTAGAGTGATGTTTCTAAGAGTTGGAAATGCTATTTAACATAGAATTCAGATTTATCGTGTATTGCGATTTGATGTAAAGTGATATAATTGACCTATAAGTAAATGTATGTTATACATGTTTGTGATGTCTATAATGTTTGTGTTGTTATAGTGGTGTGCTAATATGTTTTATGTATTGTTTTAGGGTGAAACGATTAATGCGACGTAACGCTCAGAATATATAATATAGAACCCTACAATCGTCTTGGTGTTTTGTTTTATTCGTCCAAGATCGGTTACAAAAATGGCGCCCAACGTGGTTTAGGATCAACGGCAATCTGGTGGACGTTCCCCGCACGCCCATTCCCGTGCAAGGACGGAATTCCAGACGAGAACGTACAGGCCGACGAAGACCCGCCAAAACAATCCGTGGAGTTTCCCGCACTTTGGTGACGTCATCTACCGGAAGTGTTTATTCGAGGAGATCCACGTGTGTTACTATTCTCGTCCTCGTGTGTGTTGTGTTTTGTGAAATCTTTGTAAATGTGTTGTGAAATGTATATGTTGTGTACATGTTCATAGGGAATTTAATTTTTGATTGGTAAGAAATTTCTATTGCGCACCACAAACTAGTTGTATGTTGAAACATTGATATTTATCACGTGATTGCGATCAGCTGTTATCTACTATAGTAGGTCAATTCCAAACTTGTGTATTTTTTGTCATATTTTCTCAATTTCTTTGGCCATATACATTTTTGGTCATTTTATATATAATCAATTGAAAACAAAGCAAGAAAGACGTACGAAATAGCAGAAATTTATAAAAACTTTGCTTGAACTAAAATCCGGAAATATCCGAAATCTTAATTTTTACAAATATTATACTTTCGACATTCGACCTTGACACTTTGTAATAACATCCGGTGAAAACAAAGTTGACAATTCTTGGTGCAAATCTGGTGTTTATTTGATAATCAGTCATCGGTATTGAAGTTTTGGCTGGTCTGTTCGTCTTTCTCAGATAAGAACTAATCAGGTTGATTTGAATATATCACAATAAATAGTATATCTTGTTTTACAACAGCTTAAACTTGGTATTACTCCCTATACCCTGTGTGAAAAGGGTGTTTTCTAACATTGCACTTCATTTCAGCTCCCTCATTTATCATTGATTATTAGAGTAGTATAGAGTAACGGTTTATTGGACATTATCCATAACGTCTGTCTGACTTCATCGAAGGTAATTATGCCTATCATGGAGTAAGGAGTAAAGTATACATGCAATTGGTGTAAGATATTCACAAATCTATTGGGTATATTTTGTTTTTTGATATTCAGATTATTTGACTTCAATATTTAAGTAAACGCGTCGGTTTCTTTATATTAATCAACTCGTGTCGGTTTCTTCTATTTCGTGTCTATTTCATTCCGCTTTTGTATTTTTTTTTACACATTAAGGATTTATTATTGGGTAATTAGTAATAATCAGTAATGAGATAACTTAGTTATTTATTTAGAACTTAGTTATTTAGTTAAAACTTACTTCAATTTAGGTAATTTTTTTTCAGAACTTATTGATTGAATTTGACTTATTGCTCTTAACTTTAAATTAATTATTGTAGAATTATTAATTGGTCTAAATAAGTTATTTAGCAGTTAATTAGTTAATATATATATTTTTCTTTTTCAGAGTTTTATTAGAAACTTAGTTTATTTATCCAATTAAGTTAATTTATCAGATTATTCAGGGTTATCGGCTTAGAATTTAGTTAGAATGGAAACTTATCTAAGTTGTTAGTTCAGCCATATAAGGTGTTTAATCATCATGTCAGAAGAGGACTTACCACAGGAAGAACTGCAAAAGTTAGCTAAATCTTTCAAGGAACTTGGAGTGAAACCAAAACTAAAATCTGGAGAAGAACTTAAATCCTGGTTGATAAGTTATGCTAATTGGGCAGCACCAATTACATTGCAGATGGACATGCCTCAGGATAATGATGCATCAAGTAGTCCAAAAGAAACAACATTATATACCACTAACACTCCGAAACTGCCATTCTTTTCTGGAGATAAGAAAGGCGAAACATCATATGATTTGTGGCGTTATGAAGTTGAGTGTCTGATTAGAGATGGCGTTAAGACATCAGCAGTTCTGCAGAGCATCAGAAGATCACTTCGAGGAAATGCAGCAATAGTCATGATGCGACTCGGAACAGAAGCATCCATTGATGACATTTTGCAGAGATTTGACGGCGTCTATGGAATTGTTGATGACAATGAGAATCTTTTGTCCCAGTTTTACAGTGCATCTCAAAAAGAAAATGAAGATGTTTCAGAATAGAGCTGTCGATTAGAGGATCTGTTGAATAAAGTGATACAAAATGGTGGAATTGTTCCAACAAATACAGATCAGATGTTACGAAACATGTTCTGGAATGGCCTTGCAGAAAACCTAAAGGACATAACTGGCCATATATTTAAAGAGTGCATTGACTTTGATGAATTAAGAAAGGCGATTAGGAAGGAAGAACAAGATAAGATCAGACATAAAGATGCCAGTAAGAAAGCCACTATCCATCAGTCTGTTACCAGTGATTCAAGGATGGATGAATTGAAAGCAATGATTCAAAAGATGGACACTAAAGTGAATCAGATGAAAGAGGATATTGATGTTGTACGTCAGAAATATCAAACTGAGAAACCACATAATTCAAGATTTCAAGGCCAAGGAGGATATTTTCAGGATCAACAATATCAAGGAAATTATAGAAACAGAGGAAAAGATTACCCACAAGAGAGAATAAATGAGGGAGAAGTTGTTTGTTATAGATGTGGACAAGTTGGACATATACAATATGGCTGTCGTGTACGCTTGGACCATAACAGAGATTTAAACTCACAGCGACCTGCTTCGAGACGCGGACGATAGGTTGCACTTTTAGACAGCGTCAAGTTCCAGGAATTAATGGAAATAACACAGAAGTAACGATAAGAATAAATGAAATACCTACAGCAGCATTGTTATTTATAGGATCAACAGTTTCCACTATTTGTGAATCCTTTTATGAACAAAATTTGCAAGATGTAGAAATTCAAGATATCGGAGATTTATTTGAGTTGAAATGTGCTGATGGCAGTAATTTACCTTATAAAAGTGCGGTAGAGCTAGATGTCATATCAGAAGGATTAGGAGATGACAGACAGTATACATGTTTATTCCTGGTAGTTAATGATACAGATTATCACCAGAAGGTTCCAGTGTTACTAGGGACAAACATTCTTAATTCCATAATGGGAGAAATAAAGGAATGTCATGGAGAAAGATTCTTACATATATCAAGACTGCATGAGCCCTGGTATTGGACATTTCGTTGTTTAGCATTAAGGGAAAGAGAGTTAGTTAAGAATAAATACAGACTGGCAGTAATCAAGTCTGCGGGAAGAAATCCCATTACTATCCAACCAAATTCTGAAGTGACAATAGAAGGATATGCAGACAAGATTGTTTCCAGAACTTTGCCTCACAGGCATTGGCACTCCAGGAGAGTCGGGACGCCTCTTTCCTTGGAGGGGGACAATGTGGTAGAGTCAGGTATATGGCATTCCTACTAGCTCTGGCTAGAGGGTTAACCCTTTAGCTCGATCGGTAGAGTGCTGAAATGACGTGCCAGAGGACCCGGGTTCAAACCCCAGCAGAGGCAATAAGTGTCTCTGTTACATAATATATTGAACTACATGTACATACTAACTGCATAAGAATGAAATTTGTTTGATTTACACAACTTTCTACAAATGTTTTCGTTTCGCTTCAGTGTATGATTGTTTACGAATATATGTATTTAGATTTTTGTGTTTAGTTGATAAACAATTTATGATGTAACCCCTATAAAATTTTGTTTTAGAAAACAGACAACATTTTACGAAAGTAATAAATGAATTAATGTTAATGCTTTAAGAAGTTATATTTATTGATCAATATTAATGAAAATCATTCCTAGAATATTGCATTATTATTACTCAATTTGATTTTATTTTTCTTAACTATGTAATTGAATACGTTAATAATCATGATGTATTTTGTACGAAAGGAGACTAATATCAGCCTGTTTGTAAAACCGCAGCCTGGATTGGTTCATTCGGAAATTATGCTTGACTCACAATGTCAGTCTATAATTTTCAAAGTTTTGTCATCGAATCTTATTTTATGACAGTATATGACAGCAACGCGTTCTGTGATTGCATGGGATATTAACACTTATATAAACAAATATGATATCAAAATATCGATTTATTAACTTATTTTCTCTTTAAAATCCAATCGTTTAATTTTCGAGTTTAGTACTTGAATCATAACCATAAGGAAAAGTATATATATATATATATATATATATATATATATATATATATATATATATATATATATATATATATATATATATATATATATTTGAAAAAAATATGAGCTTTAAATGTATAATTTGTTACAATGCTTTCAATTCTTTCACGCAAGAGTGAGGTATATTTAGTATATTATAGTTCAGTTTTATATTAAATTACAACCCGTGACCACCACAGCCACATGCAGCAAAACACTCGTTCTTGTTTGTGTGAACGATGTGGCCCATGCATAAGCTACTTGCTGTTATTGTTTTATTTCAAACCACGTAAATCGAGTTGATATTTAAAAAGTACAGTTTTGCAATGAAAATTGTTGTACTAATACAGCAATGGTGTGTAGAAATGGTTCACATAAATCTCGAGCACTTCTGAATAGATAGGTAGCTGATAATCCTTTATATTCATAAAGCATACCTTCATTGACGAAGACATATGTGATTTTTTCGAGTCATTCTAATACGACTTTTAAGTTGTTTTTTAATGGATTTTGTTGTCTTTCCCTTTTCTTACACTTACTTACCAGGGAGTGTCAATCCGTGATGTCAGTCATCAATTCTGTCAAACATGAAATAACCGTGTAGATTCTTTTTTTTTTTTTTTTGCTTATTGTCCACCAACTCCTTCTGTTACTAAAATTAAGGTCTAATAATAATGCAATTTTTAAAGTCAGCATACATTCCAAACAACCATACATTATATCAAAATAATTGTCGAAAACGCCTGTGAATTAATCTGAATAAAACCGGAGAGGAACCCAGGTTAGACTGAAAGAAAACAAAATAGAATAAAAAGCATCTCAACCATGGAAAAGGTACAGTCTATAGGTATGTATTTTTTATCTTCATTTATATAACAAACTTAAATATTGAAGTCCTCTTGTTTTACTAGAATCCATCATTCGTCTTCATAAATTGCAACATCCTTTAAATAAATTGCAATAGTGCCAAAGTAAAATCAATCATTATTCATAAAGATTAATTTCGTTTCCTTTACAGTCATTCAGGTTCACGTAGCTATATATGTATATATTGCAGCTATATATAATTGACTTTCAGAGATCCATTTTGTTCTGTAGAATTATGCATTGTAAACAATTGATATGCTTGGTAGTTGAATTAAAACATATAGAAAACGATTTTGTTTCATGTACCTTGAATCTTGTTATTGAAATCCCATAACATACGCTAGCATAGAAATGTTTTTCCTACCTTAACGTTTACCTGTATATTCTGTAAAATCCCAACAAATGGTGCGTCTCCTGTACTTTTGGACCTTTTTCTACTTGTGAAAAAGAAATAGCTAGGATCCAGGTCTTCTCGGAATTCGACCGGATTATGTTCAAGAGATTAATATACTACTAATTTAACTTTTTAACCCGTTACAAAAAGATTACGATGTCCTTTAGTGATTGTCTTGTTGGTCTGGATAAGCGGCCGAAGTGTCAACATTTTTGGTCGGTTTAAAAAAAAGATAATATGTTACATACCTGTATTGTTTAAGATCCACTGAACAAAGTGTACACTTTTTGAAAAATCAACCCTCGGTTTCTTAAACTGCTTCAAAGTTTTCCCGAAGCAGCAGTGACAAAATCTCCGTATTTATCATGCATGTTTCAATAAATATTTCACATATGTTATAGCAAACTAAGTAAAGCTCAGCAACACGTCATTGCGTTCGATTTTCTCGAGTTTCTTAATCATGACTTTCATGAAAACAATTGTAATTATGAGCCTTTTTTAAAACTGCGCATACACCCAACAAATATTTTTAAGCCATGCTATTCATTAATAAATATTATAAGAGAAATACCAGACGTGTGTTGATCGCTCTTCATTGGTGTCGAATGTACTGTCTGCTTTGAACTCTTAAAATCAGTGGTCTTGCGAATAGAAATCGTTGTTTCTACAATTATTAATGTAACAAAACGCTTTTTTTAAAATAATGATGAATTATATAAAAGTGGTTTTCCATTGATTTAGTGATGAAAACCTCTTTTTTACGATTCAATAATCACAAATGTTATCGCTCTGATGCTTTTATCCTCAAATGTTTGATATATTTTTGGAACAAAGGTTACAATATTAATAAAAGTTCATATATACTTGAATTTTAAATATTAAATCAAGTGTTTATATATCCAGTAATTTACAATTCTATAATTTAAGAAAAAAATGTATGCTGTTCAAAATTAGAACAATATTACTCATTAAACTGCCAAATAATGCACCACATGCAATGAAAATTAAAATTATAAACATTACAGTAGACATGTTTTCGCACTGTACTTGCCATATGTTGTGTTACAGCCCATATCTTTGAAAGAAACATATCTGATCTGTACCCCTTTTAAATGAGCTGGGGAGTTGCACTTGGGTTTTTCATTTGCATAGTTTACCACCAATCTTTTTGTCTGTACAAACATCGTAAACGATTCCAAATCACAGCTACACTCAAAGGGATTCCCCGTTATAAACCTAAAGAAAATTATTTTGTTTGAGTTATCTAGATTGTAAACAAGTTACTTTTATATACTAGAGCAACATTAAATGTTTCATTCGAATCAACATTATTCTACATGTAGCTATGTGTATTTTTGAATGTAGTATTTGTCATACTTTAATGTTTTAAAGTGTCAGTACATGTGTTTAATATGAGGGTGAATTGGCTAGTATGAAAATCACAATTATAATCTACTTTTATTAAAAGAAATAACAAAAGTATGCTTTAACTTTAACAAAATACTCACAGATTTCGTAATTTCGGAAGTGGCATAAACGTTTCTTTGGCCAATAACGTGATATTATTATTATACAGGTGTCTACAAGGCAACATACCAGATATATTTCATTAGTAACCTAGCTTCTGTTTGTGTTTATATAAAAGATGATGAACAAGCAATTGTTTAATTCCTTCTACTTTTTTTATTTTTACATTTTTTTTATCCTTTAAAAAGGGGGGGGGGGGACTTCGGCAACAGATATTCAATCATTGTATGGATGGACTGCAAGAGTAACATTACGAAACATGATATTAAAACTTCAGCAACAAGCTATTTAGATTATTATCAAGCTCTTCCGTTTCCAACAAAAGACCTTATTATCTTCGTACTGTTTCTTATTGATAATTTTTTCCCCCACAAATTCTGTGCAAGCGGTTTCTCAAAAACTATCAAACCTTTTTCAACCAATATTTTACAGGATATTCGATTTTACTTGAATTTATTTTGTTTTTAATATTTTTACCGTCGTCACTTCCAGTATTGAGTTATCTCCAATTTTGTACATTTTAAGACATTTTGTGCACACTTGATCTCGAAAATTATTTGAGATATGAATATGAAATTTTCAGGATAGGTAGACCATGGTCTGAAATTGTGACTATTATTTTGGTTTTACACCAGTGGTGCCATTTATTTAAAATTCTCTATGGCTCAAAAATTGGGTATGAATTTCGAATCAAAATTTTCACACGTTTTATTATGTATCTTGTTATCAGTTGACATGTTTTAAAGACATATATAACAAAAGTAGTAAATTAAATTTCCATGTGTTCGGGTATAGTGACAGAGTCAAACAGTCGTAAAATGTTTGCAAACAAATGAGTAAGCAGAGGCTGACAATCTCGTTTGTTAAGAAAAAGCGTAAAAGCCTTAATTTTAATTGTCATTGACGTTAAGGAGGGGAAATGATACAGATAAAATGTTTTCATAAATGAATTAATATACGTCAACAAGTTAACTATTATTAGATGAAGGTGAACAAAATGCATTTTGTTGTGTTCAAATAGTTAGATACACGTACCATTACACATCTGAACATATAGATACTTGGTATATGCGTTTAAAGGACTATATATGGTTTGAGCCTAAAATGGCCCCCTAAAATGAACATTGCCATTTCACTGTAATTCTTTGTTTTATTTGTACAAATATACATTTGAAGTTTTTTCGTAATATTCAAGTGATTTTAGTGCCCACAATTTAAAAATATGACATCATAAAGTTTACCTTTTCCCGCCATTTTCTCATTTTTAGCATAAAACGGCTTGTTTTGAGGCAGTTTTTCTTTAAGGAAACATTGAGCGACTGTCTGAACAAACAACATATTTTCACCAAAGATGTATCTCTCCAATACTTATAAGTGACAAAATGTTCGTTCTTGTTGAAAGAGTCGCTCTATATTTCCCATTCGAAAAAATATAAGAAAAATGTCAATTTTTGATTGATTTTGATTGAATTATAAAAATAGCGTCACTTCTGACGTCATATACTGCCAGTGAGTGCATGTAAATCAAATAAATAAGTGTAAAACATATTTCTTGTCAACTCTTTAATAAAATAATTCAACAAATTAATGTACCTGAATCATTTTAAAATAGCGAATTTTGGGGGCCAAATTTGACTAATATCATATATAGTTCTTTTCTCAAAATGAATAAATTCTCAGGATGAAGGTAGGTTCAATTATCATCAAATCCAACTCAAAAGCAAACTCTTGCAATCATCTACGTATATGTTTAGTCTTGTCTGCTAGATTATTATATTCTGTGCTGTTTTCTTGCAATATTGACTCTAATCATGCACATGTTATATGACAATTAGTAAAATTAAATGTCAAATATTAACATGTATATTATTTGTAAGCCAGTAGGATTATATAAGCAGATCTTTACAAGACTTAACTTCCTTGCTTTTCGTTCATATGTGTTTGTTTTAAACCTTTAGGTATTATAACCCTTTTCATTTTTTTTTATTGTTTTAAGTTGGTGGTATAATGTGTTACTCGATTCAGAGGCATTTAGAAAGGTGTCTTGTGAACATGTCAACTATTTATTTTTATCAAGAAACTTTAAAGAAACATATTTTAAAGATGTTTTGTTTCTAGTTCATAAGTGTTTATATTTAACCATTGGGTACTACGATATTTTTTATTTTGTTTAATATGTTTAAGTGATGGGTAAAGATGTGTGACTGGTTTCAAATGCATGATCTTTTAAACAAATGCATGCAATCTGTGCTTCATCATCTTTTTCTTTTATTTTCATAGTCAAATTGAATAATGCGTTTCTATTGCCCTCATTACCAAAAATAAATATTGTACTTACAATGACTGCATTTGTAATAAACCATTAAATGCATTGGTATCGATTGTTCTTATCTGGTTGTAATCAAGGTGCCTTGATAAAGAAAACGAAATAAACTTTGAAATTTTCACATATTCGTACAAAAAACATTATTTACAATAAGCTTAAAAAAGAGCAAAACAGCGTATATAATCAGCTAAATCATTTGGTAAGGAATTGAATCAATACGAGTCTGTGAAATACTTTAACTCAGATTCACGCATTTCTTATTAATCTAATTACATTGTCATGTATATTACTTCAGGAAAGAGCAATCAGCTCACAAGTTAAGTATAAGTTTATTGAAATTCTAATGATATTGATTTCATAATTCCGCATACATTGTTTACTCTAAGAGACTAGATCACTCTAGAACTTTATATATCGTTATTAAGCTGAGAGTAAACATAATTCGAAAGTTGTTTATTGTTAATCTTGTTTGGGTTGTTTAAAAGTTTTCAATACGCATCAAATGAGCCCGGATATCTGTACGAGAGTTGTTTGATACGCGATGTGTATTATACAATATCTCAAAAGTATTCGACTGATAATTAAAATGAACATTGAATTCATTCAACATATTATCCGCGGTTTAAAATACATACTATTCCTCTAGACACTTACTAGTGGCAGAGCCAAGGGCTAGTCCGGACTTTTAACTACGACCGGATAATAACTTTTTTCAGTTTTGGAAAAGGAAAAAGACGCATAAGGATAGATCTATTGGAAAGTATGATGGGTGTGGAAAGACGGTAACCTCCTCCAACTTCAAAAATTGCTTCACAAGCTCAGATGTATGTGATGAAGCATTATCATGGAGTAGACAAACATGCCTAGATCCTGACACAGGGTGTTGCTTATCATGATAATAAAAAAAATTAGTAGAACATCTTATGGTTCTTTTGGAAACAATATGACTTTTATCATGTTAAGTTAGCCAGTTTTTGTTTCTAATTTTTCTTACTGGTTCCAAATAGTGACTCCATGTTTTGTCAGCAGTAACAATATTTGTAAATTGTCCTTGATTGGATTTGGGGAAAAACATTACCGATTGCTTAATGATTTGTACTTGTAACCGGTTTTGGTCATCCGTCAATATATGCGGTACCCATCTGGCAGAAATATTTCGTACTTTCAAAATACGCTCCAAAATGAAAACAGACCCATAAACTTCCTTAATTCAGTAAAAATCTGCATTACTCAATAACTAAGTTTTGTGCGAACTTTTATTTATGGTCTAATTTCTTCAATATATTCAACCTGTTTCCAATCATTTTCACTACAGTGGTCAACAATTGACTATATTAAAATGACTATAAGTTTAAATCTATGTAAAGGCTCTTGTTAATATCGTTGGAAAGTTATTGACGAGAACTATTCAAGAGTATTCCCACGAAATCGTGCAAAGCGTTTTCGCGCTGTATTACTGTCACAGTTAATGTCCAAACTGTTGCCAAAGTTTTTACCTGTATATATATACAGATTTTAGTTGCATGCATTTGTTACTAATAATATGCAAATTATTCAACAATAATAGACCTCAAAGTACAATGCTCTATTTTTAAGAGAATTTTTAAAACATCAGTCTGCTTCCAGATAACCCATTATATGTCAAATTTTTAAACATTTCTGTTTTAAAACTCTCATGAAAGTGAAATGTTATAAAGTTTGAAAATGAAAAACAAAATAATCATGAATTAAGTTTGTATGATTTTTATTGGAATCCACATAAATATGAAACTAAAATATTTAAAAATTCTTTTAAGGCACACTGCTGGATGAAATCCCACAAAAATCTGAAAATAGAAACAAAATACGTTGCTTAATGAGATGAACAAAAGAAATTGAATGAAAAATTTAAAGAAATACTGAATTATTTTAAAAAATCTTGGTTTGAAAGATCCTGTTTAAGAGTTGTTTTTCTTGATTTTACTTGGTCTCAAATATCTTGGGACCAATTTTTAATTTAAAAAAAATCACGAAGAAAAATTTTAAAAAAAGAAAAGTATATGCTAAAATGTAGGAATAAGGTTAGTAGTGCTTATGATAATGTTTGAATCTGAAAAATTATATTTTTGATGAATGCATTATATTTATATTTAACTCTTTAAAACAACATGTTAGTAGTTACATTGACTTTTACTTTTTTATATACAATACAAATTATAAACAACCATATGCATATTTATACATACATTAGATGTCCATAGTGATACATATGTATGTGTGGTAATTAAAAACATGCTCTTTTTTAAGATTCTGTCGTTCCCTCATTTGGCTTGCAAATCCACCTTCCACTGCAATTGCTAGCCTACCTAGCTATATCTATTTGAATTAAAATACATTAGTTAGGTTTCAAACTTTCAATGCAAGTCTTATACTGCAAATGTTTTAAATTTGGGAAGTTGGAATCAATTAATGCAAGAGATGGTACTACGGAACTTTAGTTTTATATTAATCATGCATATAGGGTTCAAGTAAAAATGATCTGCTCACCTTTATCGATAATCCGTCACATATTTATGATCGTTTGTTGCAGTTGACATGACAAATATGTATTGCCATTAGCAGGGAAACAGTATATTATTTCGATTTCACGTTGTTAGTCGAAAGCTTTAATCACGAAGGGAATTGACATATTTTCTAAGCGTTTTGGTGATGTCATTCTCATCTCATCTTTTTCGTTAGAAGAGTGCAATTGAATGGTGTGTAGCTATTTTGTACCACGACATAATGCTATCAATCTGGAACAAAATGGTGTTTCAAACGGATGTCAGACATATTGTGACGATGTAGCCTTCCACCTTAAATACCCGTGCTAGTGTAGTCAGTTTGGGCGTAGCAGGCACCTGAGAAGGACATGCTGTCCGGTACTATAGTTTGTTCAACAAAGTATTTAAATCTGAGCATATTTTAACCAGGTTCTCCTCACTTCTGAGGTAAGAGAATTTTATTTTAAAGTTTGTTTATTGTTAATTTCCGTTGCAATGACAGCCAAGTTCTTTTTGTGTTTTTGTTCATTTGTTCCATAAAGTTGTTTTAAACTTAACATATTGTTTAAGTACATAAAAACTGGTAATGTTTATAAAGTATACAAAGTAACTGTAAAGTAACGATGCTCAGTAAACATTGTAAAAAGTGTGTATAGTAATTGCATGAATTCAGTGTATAAGTAAACATGCTATTTGTATACTACATATAGTATGTGTAAAGTACAAGTTTAAGAATATATAAGTAAAACATGAGTAAAAGTATGCATGTGTAATATAAGTAAATACATGTAAAGCATATGTGTAAAGTAATGTATATGTATGTTGAAAAACGTGCACAGAACATAACCCCAATGTATGGTATATACATGTACAGTTATGAAATGTATACTTTTAATAGATCCCAGTTTCGCAGTATTCAGTATTCAAGGAACTCAGCCTTTAGAAAATGGAACCACCATAAACATTCAGCATTCAACTAAACAGTCAAGATTCACCAACTTTGGCCTGTCTTACACGGATACACGGACGGATGGTTTTGTGAGCCCACCGAGGCCGTCATTACGGACCAGCCAATAAGTGATACAAAAACTTAAATATATTTCTCTGTAAAAACTGAATTACAATATAAACAAGTGTATTGAGCAGTATTAAAATGTAGTTAATTATTCAACTAGCTATTCTTTCTGACAACCAGCACGGCCAATCTGTGACAATTACAATACACATTACATATCGAACAGCCTTCGAACTTTAAGTATTTTGAGTTTTATATGTGAAAGGAGAGAAATGTACTTGTACCTCAAAGCATTAAAGGGGCATGGTCACGATTTTGGTCAAAAATTATTTTTTCTATTCTTATGTTTACAATGCTTCAATAAGGCATTTTTAATAGGAAACCAAAATTTGAGTGTCATTTGATGAGTTATAAACGAGTTACAGAGCTTGCAATTCCTCTCTATGTCACATAGCGTTTGTTTACATGTTGAATGTTGAAGTGAAAATTCAAGTTTTAGACCTTAAATAAATGTATTTATCATTAGCAACTGTTTATTTATGCTTAAAATGAATAATAAGATAGACAAACTAGCTTTAAAAAGATTGTTTACCGGTATATTCGACCTATGTAAACAAAAAGTGGACACGAACCTTGTTTACATGACAAAGAATTGTGAGCCCTGTATATTGCTTAAAACTCAACGACTGTCACCAAAACTTCATTTGATCATTAGAAATGCATTTCTAAAGCATTACAAATAATCAAAACAGAAAAATAGAATTTGACCAAAATCGTGACCATGCTCCTTTAATATGTAACTTTTTAAAAGATGCAAAAAATGAGTTGACCTCCTCAATAATAAACGGTTGGTATTTATCTGGATTGAACTCGCTCACACATTCATAACGTTACTCGTCTGTACCACGTGTGTCACGTCATATACCTTTCGGTAATTGTGTTCAACGTGACTACAGTATATAGTACATTCTAACATAGTTTTGTGAATACAGTATTTGTATATTGCATTTTCAATAGATCTTGTTCTTGGTTGCCAAGTCCCCTTTATTATGAACTGTATGTCAAGTTTCGCCAGAAATTTTTTGAGTGAAAAATAAATTTAAACTCGGAATAATCTTGACATAAATTGAAAATGGATGAATGATAACTTTCTTGTTTTGCAGTCAATACGGGATCACTCATCTAAGATTAGGGATTTGATAGTCCTGTAAAATACCGCCAATTTAATCAAGTTCATATATCTGAATAATGATTTAAAATTAATTTACATTGAAATAAAATAAATTTATTGGGGAATTAGGACCAAGAAGCTGTTTTGTAAATTAAAAAGCATACATCTAAATGATTTTAGGAAAGAAAGGAATAACTCACAATTAACTGGTAGAAATGGCTTTATTTGTTTTCTGAAAATTATATCCAACACAAATCATGCAATTTTTTCAATTCCCCTTCAGAAACTTTAGCAACATATGTAACGTTTGAAAAACATGGTTCTTCTGTCATTCTATTCACAGATACGCGTAGTTAATGTGTGAAATTGAGGATAAATGTAATAGAAACAGTCCACTAGTTTGTCTTATTTGTAAGTTCATGAGAGTAGCTATAGGTCCGAAAAAATTGATATACATGATATAAATACAAACAAATTGAACGTTATCAATAAACAAACTACTTTGGAAGAATTTTTGATATATTTTAATTATATATCTTAATAGGACCCACATAGAGAAATTGGCGTAGGTATAAAAAGAGAAGAAAAGGCAGACACTGTGTTTGTAAATGTATGTAAAATCTGTCTGAAATTAAAAATTGATTCAACACTTTATCGAAGAGCTTTTATCAAGGCAAAGTTGACATTTGTGCTTACAGTGCAGTTTTCTAATTTTCTATATTTTTCGAACGATTGGTCGTTGCATAAAACGTATATGAAGAGAGCAAAATTGCTGGACCAGTTATACCTGCAAAAATGTTCAAAGCAGTTTCATTTCATAAAAAATTGTATATCATTAATGGTTGAAGACCATCCACTAGTGCAATGAAAATATGCAAGTGAGTTAAGACTGACGTATAGATGTGTCTATTCAAATTAACTAATTAAAACGCATTAGGGTTTTGTCTCTTGCATTGAAAATGTTGATGATTGTTTTCTAATACAATCTTGGTACCCACAACATATGATAGCCAAAACACGTGATGACATCATCGTTCTCTACTACACAAGTTTATAAGAAACATCAACAATATATCTTCGGCGCAAGGGCAAGATTTATATTCTTTTTCTAAAGGTATAAACAGAGGTAGGATAGTCCAAGAGTTTATTATGTTGTTGAATGTCGACAGTGCAACTGTTTTGTTACAGTACCCGCAACGTTATTTTTTTACAATCCTATCCTATCGTATCGTGTATCAATCCTATCGCATCGTGCTTGTATACTGTTCTCTCGTGCGTTAATTCTATCCTATCGTGCGTGTATACTGTTCTATCGTGCGTTAATCCTATCCTATCGTGCGTTAATCCTATCAGGTTTATCGTCAAAATTAACCAATTTTATATGTAAATCATATCTGTTAACATTGAAAATGAAAAACAAAGTTCTTAGGAACAAGGTAACATGTTTACCTGTATATCGAATATATTAAATCGTACGCAGAGTGTATACCTGCGTAAACATTAACTTTTATGCAATATAATTTTGTTGCATCATATTTTACAGAAAACAACAGTTACACTATTTATGATATAATTTATATTTAATTAAAACCCGAGCTTTATTTTGAACCCGATATTTTCCGTGTGATATTTGATTTCAGGCTGAAATGTTCTCGACAATCAGCTAGGGTGTGTGATAATGAAAATAATGTTAACAAATCGTACGCAGAATGTGTATATGCGTAAATATTTATTTAACTTGTCTGTAATAACTCGTTTTTAATGCATCATTTTCTTATACAGGAAGAAGAGTACTTAAGATATATTTTATATTTACTTTATACAAGAGTTGGATTTATATTATTAAACCCGCTATTTTCCGAGTGATTTAATCTCGGACTGAAATATTCGCGGCGATCGGCTAGGGTGTTCAGTATTGAAAATAATTTGAACAATACAGAAAATTTATTGATCATTAACGCTCATAATTTTAGTTGAAAAAAAATTAACTGGTCATTTTAATACATTCAAAAATGATGCAGCGATGATTAACAACTCGACAATTGTTACAAAAATGAAATTCCACGTAAATCTTAAAATTTTAAATTCTGTCATTATCAGTTTGTTTGTAAATATCGTTTAAAGCGATCATACGCTTATAATGAACATCGTTTATCCTTTCCTATCGTGTATCAATCATATCATATCGTGCGTGAATCCTATCCTATCGTTTATCTTGTAAACAATACCGTTGCGGGTACTGTACTATTCGTGAAATTTTGAAACAAGATAATAAATTACAGTCCATTGTAAGTTTCCTCAAACTAGAAAGTGTGTAGAATTTGATTAGTTTTTAGAATATTCTTATTAATATTATACATTATTTATTTAAAATTGAATAGAATATACCCTTGCGCACACGCTGGTTTGATAATGTGTTATAAACTTAAATGGTACATTATGTAAAGTACATTACTTCATAACATTTCGTCATAATGTGCACTAGCATTGAAATATTGCAGTTACTAGGTATGTATATGAAAATAAATTTACATTTTTTTTCTGTATTAAAAATATACATCTTTTACATTTTGATTAACTCATTAGCATCTAAAGCTATTCATAGACTTCTCTCAAATGCGTAAATCATTAATGGTCAACGATTTACCCATTTTGTGGGGGTTGGGGTGGTTGTATATCATTAGTGGGTATACATTTTGGCCTTTAATATTATAATTTTGAAATTGCGTCATAAATCAACTATATAACACTTCATTTTTGATAAAATCGTTTCATTAATTAGCAGGATTCTTACCACCAATACAACTTTATATTATTAGTGGAAACTGCATCATTAGAGTTTCACACAGAACACATTAAGGAGTCGGGGATTGGGGTTCCAAATATATACAATTACCGTTAATTCTTTTTTAATGACAGGGTATGTTAAAAAGAAGACAGTGTGCCAAAAAAAAAGAAGAAGAGAAAATTGACATGAGTGTTTATCTGTTTACTGTCTCAAAAGTGTTGTTCTTAAAACGTGTCTTCCTAGCCATTTTATGTGGGATTTTATAGGGAAAAAAAAGTTTACCAGTATAACAAATTACAAAATACGATATGCAACTCCAAAAAAACCCAACAATTTGCCATATAAGAAAAGATCGTCAATATTAATTTTTCTTAAAATTGTAATTAAAACTTTGGTGTTGATATCATATCTCTTTTTATTGTACTCTGTTTTGTTTCGATTTCATTCGGCTATTTCGTATAAATATAAGTACATGTAAGTTTCTTTTGTTTTGATAGGGTTCGTTCATCTTTTTTGTTTTGTTTAGATTTCATTTTGCATCTTCTATGGGTTTTTTCAATGCTAAAAATTATTCTCTGTACGATGAAACGGTCATATACTGTTTCAAACGAAAGTTGTTTTTTTTTTTTGCGGATTGACAAAAGAAGAAAATTTATTTATAATGAGGTGGTATTCCCGAAGAGTTATTATAGATATCAAATTATAAAAAAGTGTTATAATTACGTTAGGCCTATTTGATGGCAAACGTTATTTTTTTAAAGTTGTTTTTATTTAGCTATGTTTGAATAATTAACCATAGGGAGATTAATATGGCATGGATTTGTTTTGTACAAACCACCTTCTGCACAGGGTGCGTTTTTACAGAACGACAAACCAACGGAATTGAGATGTCCTTTGTCTGTGAATAGAGACAGTATTTTCTTACAGCCATCGTTTCTACAAGATATAGGTTTGTCTCCTCAGGTATCACAATAGTTTTCCTTGAAGGTATAAATCATGGGCAACAGAAAATAAAACCCGATTTTCCCATTTAAATAATTTAATTAGTTTCCTTTTAGGTATGTTCCCATTCTTTATGAGATGTTATCTAAAAATTGCTTCATGCTGTATGAGTTAAAAGTATTAAAAAGGCCAAGACATATTTTTACTTTTTGTACAAAAGGGGATAATTTTGCTTTAGCCATGGTTTTCAAGAACCTGCTTGACTAGGATGCAAACACACTATCATACCTTTGTTGATATGTGTATATTTTTAGTACTTAATAGTGCTAACAATCGTACAAGAAACACTTTCGGAAATTTGCTATAAATATTTTTTTGTAAAATAGCCCAGCAGTAGCTGATCAGCTATTCAATGAAAAACATTATTAAAACTTGAAGTTAAATATCATATTTACCAATCTGAAGGAAAACTGCATTTGGTTGTTATTGTACATAAGAACGTTAGCTAAAAGAAACAGCCAAATCGTTTTTTGTGAGACTTTATGTCTGACATCATCATGATTATTTCGTGCAGTCCGTGATTTTTCTGAGGTCGCTGTAACGTTATGACCAATCGATAAACGGAGCATATAGATTTCAGTCTGGCTGTTTTATAGAGCTATGAATTGAGTATAACTTTCTTTAAGAAATAAAGGGAATCATACTTGGTTTATGTAACTATTAATTTATGATGCTCTTAGGGGTTTTTTTTTATATTATTCCCATACCTAATATGTTTTACGGTGCGACCGTTGGGGCGAGCGCAGCATGTGATCAAATAATGAATTATGATAAATCAATAAAAATAAAAGTATCAACTGAATTTGAATGCAAAATAAAATATAAACATGCCTATTTTTTCTAGTAAATTTTCATTATTCAGAATTTATAAGATTGTTTATTTATTTAAATAGAATTTATCTCAGATACAATGTTGTTGAATAATAAAGATTTTAACATAATGTTTATAGCAGTTTATTTCCTCTTTTCTTGTAGCAGACATTTTTCTTAAACTTAGTACATATAAAAAATTGACTTATCATAGAGTCCCCCCCCCCCCCCCCCCCGTTTGAAAAAAATGTAATTTACGAAAAAAAAAATGCTGATCATATAAGAAAAACGGTTTTGGACCCCCCCCCCCCCTCCCGGATGTAATAAATGTGAAAACAAAGATACCGTTGAGCAGTTAAAGAGCTAAATGCATACTATGCACTCACCATTCCTTACCCGGATTAGAATTTCCCTGATTTTGAGAATTTCTTTTTTTATTTTGCTTGTAAATATTTTTTGAATGATGCTGCCGCGCCCCCTTTTAAAAACGTTCCTGGGAATTACTGTAAATATATAGTGAATAAAATAAATGTGAGCATTCATCCAAATGAAAGCAAGTTACAACTGTTTTATTTCCTATTTAAAAAAAAAATGTCCCCATTCGTTAGCTTTGCAAGATTTTGAGAAGATTTTGGTATTTATATTTCAGCAGATTTACAATAACTACTTAGAGTAATTTCCCCTTATTGTGACGTCAAAGTTCACGTCGGACAAGTGTCGTCTGTCTCTTTGAAAAAAACCCTGAAAAAAACTTTGTGAAATATACTGTTTTGTTTACTTAAAAAGCATGATATTCTTGAAATTACACAATTTATCTGTTTCTCAAAAGTTTAACTTTGATTCTCGCGAGAAGGAATCAAGTCTAGTGAGATCGTCCGACATTGATAAATTGCATTGTGGGTCGAAATTTACTGACTCCGAAAAATTCTGTGGGATCAATGTGCAAGAAATCCATTGTGACGTCACTCGAAGGAACGACAACTCTGTTAGTCTTACGTAATGGAATTATTTTATTTACAATGCATTATGTACATGTACATAGTCTTTTATATTGTTCTCGTGAGAGTGTGAAATGGGAAGCCATATTTATAGCGAATTACTGGGACGATTAAAACAAGGCATTACTGGTCCGATTTACTGACGCCAAAAAAATCCGTTCAATGAATGTGCAACTAGTCCGAATTTTCTATTCACACACGCCTTGCCGGTAGAGCTCGCTTCGCGCCGGCGCTGCGCACCGGCGAGCTGCGCTCGCTATTAACCTTAAAATAATATTGGACGACTTCTATTTAATGATTTTGACTGTATCAGGTGTATTGTCGGTCAAGCAAATTTATTTCAAGCAGTAGAAGGACGCAGTGGTATTTGCATCTGGATACTGATCCGCAAAACCCAAGTACTAATACGGCAGGGACTTATGTTGACATCCAAATATTACAGAAATATTTTGAAAATAATTTTATCTCCCGAAAATTGAAATAAGTCATTTTCGATTGTTTGTTAGGCTTGGTAGCGCAGAGAATAAGACATTAGGAGTAAATATTTGTATATTATAGTGCACACCCTCGCAAAAAAACACATCTCTAATGTATCATATGAAACAATATTGTGGAATATTATATGAAATTGTATTGAATCATATAACATGAAATTATTTTTGATATTTTTTGTATCCCGTGGAACAATATTGTATCATATAATATGATATTGTATACTATCATAGAATATGAGAAAGTAATATAATATATGATACAATTATGTATAACATGTATTACAAAATCCTATATTTTTATCATATAATATGATATTTTATTTTGTTATACTTTCATGTTAAATACTGAAATCTGATTGGTTAAGACGCAGTTAATAATATTTTCTATTAACCTCAGCGTTAGCAACGCACTTAGCAACGGATAACATTAAAAAATGTTACATGCGCGAAAATTATGCGTGCACGGTTCGCTGTAGAATTCACGTTATTCCTACATAAAAGCAGTAAAATTTTCTTAAAAATTAAGACATTCAGTATAACAAAATGAATAGTGCCTGTTTGGGAGGATAACAGTTGAAATTGACACCCCTCGAAATCCATTGTCAACCTCCGCTTCGCGTCGGTTGACAATGGTTTTCTCGGGGTGTCAATTTCAACTGTTACCCTCCCAAACAGGCACTATTTATATAATATTATATGGTATTGTATCATTTTTTGCTATTTATTGTAAAAAATTTAAAAAAAAAAGCAAATGAAAAAAAACAACAACAATCAAACAAAAAAACAAACAAAGGTTAAAGTATTCGTTCAGAACTAGGTACAGTTTCAATTATATTTTGTCCTATTTAAAGGGATTATTTCACAAAAAATGCAAATGTAACATTTTTTGGCACGATTATACCCATAAACTAAGAATCAATGCAGAGTTACCGAATTAAACTTTCATAAGGGTAATTGTGACAGTAAGTTTTCCCGTAATTTTCATAAAACTAAGCAGAAGATATTTATTAATTATTTAGTGGGGTTTTTGTTATTTATATAGAAAACGTTATTCGCAGTTGTCGCCCTCGATGAAACTCAAATTATAACTTAATTATTTATTATCACATCAAAACATATAAGACACTACGAGAAAATGTGCGATTTTCATTACATTTTACTAAATCTTAAATATATTCCATAATGTTTAAGCCATGATAATTGCTTGAAACAAGATAAAAGTGTATAACTCTATATACCATCATGTGCCATTTAAAATGCTTTCTTTGGTGATCATTCGAGATATGAACGTATCGACATTGCAGAAAAAATACATAACTAACCCGCGTTAGCGGGTTATGTAATTATTTTCTGCTATGATCGCTACTTTCATAACCCGCATGAATCATTAAAGAAAGCATTTCATTATTTATATTAACATCTTTTTTAAAATAATTAAAAAAATGATTTTGAAAAGTTAGTAAAATTAACTAAATTACTGTCAATGTACATAAGTATTTTAGCTAAAAGAAACAGCCAAATCGTCTCCTGTGAGACTTTGATTCTGACATCATCATGATCATTTCGTGCAGTACATCATTTTTCTTAGATGGCTGTTGGCTTCGACCAATCGATAAACAGGGCGTGTTAATTTCAGTTCTGTCAATTTCTTGTCAGTTTCAGTCGATGTAGATTTCGACCTATCGATAAACGGGGGGTGTAGAGTTCAGTCTGGCTGTTTTTATTGAGCTAAGTTTCCGTAAGAAATAGAGGAAATGATACTTGGTAGATGTAAATATATTGTTATACCATCTCACATTCACAAACCATACACGTAGTACATGTAGATTGTGCAGTGACAGCATGAACTTAAGAAAACAAAGTGTTTCTTGTAGAAACTTATAAAAACGACAACATGTTGTTATTTTTTTTTTGGATTGAATACCGCTTATTTACCATGGTATAAGAAGTGCAGCCGTTGTCTATAATGATGCAGACGTTTTGCATTTTGTATGAACGACACAAGTACTCGATGAGCACGCAAAGTAAGACATCACTTTTTAAATGCAGATACTTTTGCAAATCTTTCAAATAATATACTTTTTTTTTACTTTCCATTGATTGTAGATTTTTTTTACTTCTTAAAAACATTGCTACAAAATATATTTAGAATTATATGCAACTTGTATGCCTCGTTCGGAAAGCAACCGATCGTAACACTTTCTCGACTTGTAAATCGATCTCAGTAGCAGCTAAGAGTGTTTCGAAAATAATATGGCGATTTAATACATTTATAAGCTCATATCAGCATGGAAAATAAACTAAAATATAATTGTTGATCAATCAGAAATGTTATAATGAACATTTATTCATACAATCTTTACAGTTCATATTGCATTCAGTACCGTTAATTCGTGATTTGCTAAAATACCTCAATTATAGCATGTAAAGGTTTCTAAAGGCCTAACAAAAGCAACTGTTTAGCAACTAATTATGCGATTTGCCATTAAACGATTAAAGCTTTCAGAACAGCATGTTTAGAGACTGAGACATGTGCAAATCTAGGTTTTGCTTAGTTTATCATTAATCACAAAACAAACTTGTATCATATCTTATCAGAGAGAGGCCTGCTGACAACTTTTTACATGCTATACAACTTCTGAAATCATTGTTGGGTAGAACGTAAAGATGAGATCAGACTTACAGTTCTTGAAGTTGCGATAATCCCTGAAAATCGTTGCTGTCAATTCTACTGATCTGATTTCTATGAAGGTACCTACATGAGTACAAGTACACGTATAATCATTTATAAGTAAAACGCAATATTATGTAATAAAGTATGAAGAGAAACATTTTTTATGAACGTATAATTCAAGTTTGTATGTTTTATCTAACACGTAGTATATTTTATCGCTCTGCACTTATTAAATGATTTCAACAAAATTATTTACAATTATTTTTTTTTTTATTTCTGAGTTGTTTTATGTACAAGATCATTGGTTTGTAACTTGATTTTTAAGATTTTTGAAAGGGCAGTTGGAGATGGAAGGGATGGGTTTGTTAAATAGTGATATTAACATTAAGTTATAAGGAATTTGTTGTCCTAAATACTCAAAATCAAAACAAAGTCACTAAAAATCAAAACTTAAAGTATGTTGTAACCAAGCATTTTCAGTTTATCGTTCTTGCGATTTGCAACCAACCATTGTTTTTTAACATTATTTATTCACGTAGAAGGGATATCTACCGTACAAAAAATAACATAACACAACTCACATAATAACTGTTTGTAAAATATAGACAGAGGAGAGACTGACGAAATAATATTTAAATTCGTAAAATTAATTCGACTCAACCCTGTCATACCTCGGACAAATAAGTTGAATGAGACGGCTCAATGCAACATCGATTTATATCTTCTTAACAAATAGCTAAATGCGTATATTTTCTATGGTTAAGTTTTGTATTATAGCATACATACACTACTTCAAGAAATCTAATGTTGTTTTTTAAGATAACGATTATTATATTAGTCGTCTGTTTCAAAACTTAATTCTACTTTATAACCTTTACATAATCCTGCATCTAAAATGATGAACTGTGGTTTAGTTTTCATATCTCGCCCTTTCAGCAAATGTAATCCTTGTTCGTAACTTTTCATTCTTTTTTTGATTAATGTTGATAGAATGTGTGAACCTTAGCGATCTTCATTTGACTTAAAATATGTATTGAGTGAAGGATAAAAAAAAGTTTTGTTCCCATAACATGTCCACACATGCCACAAAGAGATAACAAATATATCCGTTAAAAATACTACTTGAAAACACGCTGAAACACATCATATTTGAAAGATATTATTATTACTCTAGTGTTCACAATATGAAACACTGAATAAAATAGTTTAAAGTAGACATTATTTTTTCTCATCGATTACGACACTTTACAGATAAAAGCGTACGATGAATGAAGTTCAAATATAACTAACATATTAGTTATTATGTATTTTTGTGAATTTATTAAAAATATTCTTAAACTATTTTTTTTATTTTGTTATGTAAAAAACTTGATTAATGTATTCAATCCTTGAGTGCTTTTTATGACATTTTTATATATAAAAGCGAATCTAAGGTCACGGTACTTTCTAATATTAATTTTAAAGAGATTAATGTTTAAATCTTAGTGCGATAATGAGCTGTTCAATTAATTTAGTAGAGATAATTTGGCATATATTGTGTTTTTTTTAATCGTTTTATCTTTCACTGATCTTTTTTTCATAAATTTTAGATTCAAATTTTCACAGTTTTACTGCGCAAGTGGAATGCATTCTATTCTCTTTGTAGTTTCAATAGCAAGTGCAATCAATAGTATTTAAGTTCCATGCTTATATCATGTACCAAC
The DNA here is from genome assembly GCA_015776775.1 of Magallana hongkongensis. Classification (NCBI taxonomy): domain Eukaryota; kingdom Metazoa; phylum Mollusca; class Bivalvia; order Ostreida; family Ostreidae; genus Magallana; species Magallana hongkongensis. The sequence continues at coordinate 1,288,756 of VIAA01000014.1, read as the reverse complement.
AAATTTTAACTAGAACAGCATTACAGAACACTGTATGCAGTCAAATTGATAAGTATCATATGGTGTGTTTTTTTTTAGTTAATTTTTACATATCTGTTTAAAGGCTTTGACTTTGTTTGTATTTGCAATATCAGAGTGTTTTTGGAGTCACGTTTGCAAAAGTCGAATTTTAATAAAACTGGTTGACTGTATTTACCAGTAATCATTGGAATTGATTTTTCTTCCTGAAATACATGCATAATTTTATTCTTAGTTTTGCTTTTTGCATCTGTATAAATGTTTGGTTTTGTTGTAGTTTCAATTTTTTTTTAAATAGCAGTTTTTCAGCTAAGTTTGCCTATTTCATAATGTGGCTTCAAAGTTCAAGATGATTTGTTACCAGTACGCATTGTACTTAATTTTAAAAATCATGAAATAAAAGGAACTGTTTAACGCATTTAGCATCATACAGCCCATTTGTCGGGTAATCAAATTCTATAAATAGGATAAAAGCATGAATGGGAATTTTTAAAGGAAGGATTAAGTAAAAAAATATAATTTTTCTTGATTCTCCTAACAAATTTTACTAAAAACAAGGTCCGTCTGATATAATTCATGCTACATCATGGTAAAATGTCAATTTTAAAAAGATTCCGTACACGTGTAACTATTACATTTTTTAAAAAAAAGTTTGTTCTACAAAGATGGCCTGAAATAAGGCCCCCAGTAAATTTTCAGTAAATTTCAGAATTGCTCTTTTCTATTTTAAATGTAATTAATTTAAATAAATGTATTCTTGTAGAATTTCTTTCTTAAAAAGAAAAAAGAAATCAATCATATGGGAGATATAAATGGTCATTATTTTTGGTGGAAGGACAGTGCTTACATTCAATTTCCTTAAAACTTTAAGCTCCGTCCCAATTTTAAAGCTTTTAAAACACACAAGCGCATATAGAAACATTCTTTTCCTTCAGCTTGTCAATGTATATTGTCAAAATTTATAAAAAGTATGTAAAATTATCTATCTTTATGAACTCATATGTATTTTCTAAAATAGATGCAAAAGTTCAGTGTCTTGCCCAATATAAACTAATGTTATTTACCTGGCGTGAACTCGCTTAACCTTTCATTAGTCAACACGTTTTCCAAAAAAAAATCTTAGTTTTTACTCACAATTTTTGAAGCTGTGACATCAATTGAAAGGCATTGACGTTAATTTGACTAATCTGGTTTGACGACAGAAACCTATGAATGAACACAAGATATAAACGTTTGGGGTAATTACATTTTTGAAGTGAATGACTTGTAATAAAAAATAAAATAAACAAAGGCGCTTTTGCAAATGAATTACCCCTGCATTAAGTCAAATAGTGAGTTAAATTTCAATTTTTTTTTCGTTTGCAAATATATTTTCCATTTATTCCAATTTAGTTATCGTACACAGAAGTAATTAAACACAAATTAATGGATCTGAAATCATAACGTGCTACTTAAACTGTAAGCCAAAGGTGTTTTTTTAAAATTCTGTATGTTAATTATATGCACTTAGTATATCAAACCCTTAGAGCAAAAATAATTCTTGGAATGTATTACCAAAATATTTGCCTCCCATTAATCTGTTTGTAACCAAACAATCTTTGCTTAAAAACATCACTATCTGAAGCCATGAAGTTGTCTTATTTTATGTTATCACACACATGAATACATAAAACATTATTTTTTTCTAATTGTTGTCCATCATCAACAGTAGAGTGTATACGCATCATGATTAAGATAGTAACACTTTATATATACCAATAATTTAGCAAATTTTGGCTTGAATAAAATATAAACTCTTCCGGAGTATACCAGTTTAACATGCTTTACCTTGCTCCTAACGTGTACATAAATACCCCTTTCATTCAAATTCAGTGATCAGTATAGTCACCTGGGAAACTTTTTCTTACATATAATCATTCTTTATACAGTGTGATTGTATAACTGCGAGGATTAATGAATCCACAGCGCTTGTAAAAGTCATGACAATAACGACGGGTTCGAGTCAACGACTCCAAGCCTACAATAGGGAAAGCACACATCGAGGTTGCAACACACGAAGATGAAAGCAAACTTAACCAAACACACATAATAATGTCTACATATTTTTACAATGTCGTTTTAAAAGTTACTTACGTAAAAATAGATGGACTTATATTACTTGTACTGAGTTAATGTGCGAAAATCAGAAAATTTGGCGCATTAAATTAAAACCTGAGGTTAATTTGTACAAAATGTAAATATAACACCAAGCGGCTTAATAATACGCTTTTCACGCTGTCATATTGTGACAAGATATGTTATACGATATATATGAATTTGATTAAATAATGAAATGAGGCGTTTGAACAAAAATTAAATACATATAGTTGAATAATAAATGACCTTTTTAATTCAATCAAGTTGTGTCATATGTTGTGTGTTCAAAGAAAAGAAAACATAATTTAAAAAAAAGTCATATCATATCAAATTGTTTCCCACCTTGTGTTTTCAATGGAAAGGAAACACGACAAAAAAAAAAAGACGCGATCCTTTTCTTTCAAAGGTTTTTAAAACCCCAAACTTGATGACGCGAGCAATTTAATAGTTACGAGAAACATAAATTCAAGCATCTGCAGGAACATTGTAAGTGTCTTTGAGCAATTTTAGATTTTTGGTATACAGTAAATCACATCACATCACCGGTTAAATCTACCAATGTCCAAAACGAATGTGAATTTTTATTACACATTTTTCCCAAATGTAGATGTAACCTGATTAATATACATTTGTAAAAAGAGATCCTTAAATGGCCTTTTTGATGCTATGTTAACACTTGTGGACGTGTTGCCAGCATCTTAAATAATGTACTCTGGTACACGTCCATGAAATCAATTTTCTACATGGATAAGAGTTGCAGACCAATCAAGTAAGTATTGGACGGGGTACAGATTAGGTCTTTATCCATGAAAAGAAGCTATTAAATTTATGAATAACATTAACATTTTCATCATCATTATGTATATATAATTCGGATGTAGATAATTTTCATGGTATTAACATTTTAAACGAAAACCACAGAAACAAAAAAAAAAAACCAAAAAACAAAAAACAAAACAAAACAACAAACCAGATAGGTTCCCCAAATTCTTTTTAAGTAATTGCAACTTCTGTGACACTTGAGTTTTTGGTGAACGCCTCTGCCAATACAGTTTGAGCACTCAGTTTGCAGTGGTTGGTGGTTGTCGTTTGTACATGTGTTAAAGTGTACAATTCCATTTGATAACTGAAGTTTATGATAACTATGGTATGTATATATTTAAGTGACGCTTGTGCGTTTTAAGAAGTTGATAAGGTAAAAAGAATTCAGTTTTACCTGATAAAACATTATTTATGAAATTATAAGTTAAATTTTAAATAAAGTTTTCAAATTTAAGGTAGTTCGTATGTTACTGCTTGTGAGAAAACAACTTGTCCGCTTGATTCATTGCATTCAAAGTTTTATATCTGAAATTTAATTGAAATTCGTCTTCGTGGTTATGCTGTTATGTAATCGTGTTTCAAACACAGCAATGCTGATCAAATCAAGCAATGCAATTTCAATGACATAAAAAATATGCCACATACAAATTTTAGTAGTTTAACGCATTTTGAAACTGTTCTCCCAATTGTTTAATGACTCAGACGAATTCCTATTACTCAACACAATAATAGACTGAAGAGCTAATTTAGACTCGGTTTATAAAAATTATCAATATACGTTTCGGCAAAATTTTGCATTACAACTTGAAAGTTTTGATATTTAACAAAACCTTATGTTTTCATTATGACGTTACACTAAGGTAGAGCGACGTCATTATTATATTACGTTTGAAAACCAAAAATTGAATTTGTTGATTAGATAGCAACAAATATTATAACATGTAAACACTTAATAGATATCGTCTAAAAAAGTTGAATAATTTTGCAAAGACGATCAACTTTCTACATCTATTCATATAATATGTCAGCAAACCCGCCATATACCTTGAATGTAGACTAGCGGATACTTTATTGAGTAGAATTTTAAACACGCTATCAAGATACCTCTTCAAAACGCCAGATTTTCTTCAAATAAAAAGATACCTGTAACATGCATACATTTGTTCTGATGTGAGACAAATGACAAAAATGTTATTTCATCTAAAACTTTGGGAGCCGTTAAGGGAGATATTTTAAGTTTCTCGTTGATAGCAAACACAAAACTTTCTCCCCCGTCTCATTCTAATTCCCTCTTTGTATCTCTCTCTCTCTCTCTCTCTCTCTTTCTCTCTCTCTCTCTCTTTCTCTCTCTCTCTCTCTCTCTCTCTCTCTCTCTCTCTCTCTCTCTCTCTCTCTCTCTCTCTCTCTCTCTCTCTCTCTCTCTCTCTCTCTCTCTCTCTCTCTCTCATATGTCAGTTTGTTTTAAGCAATGAATTTCATTTTTTAGACAAAATATGCAGGTATAATAATTTTTCGTACATTTTTAGATTTTTTCCCTAAGAATACACGTCAGAAGTCTAGTTTTTTTACATTGTTTATACATAGAAGAATTCATATTCATTGATATATGATCAAATGTATAAGTAATTGGGTGACAACTTGTAGACAGTGCTCAATAAAGCCCTTAAAATTTGATTGCATGTGTTTTTGTGGGTTTTTTTAATTGACGTTTAAGGATAATATAGTTCTTTAAAAACATTTCATCTCCACATATCACTGTCGCTTGTATATACATATACGGTCAATGTACTTTTGCATTAGAGTACTCTGACACTTCATGCGAAGATCCACAATATAAACGAAAAGACAACGTTTTAGGTACTATTGAAACTTTTTGTAAACAATCGCGAGGGCCAAATAATGGAAGCTCTATTTTGATACGACCTTTATTTAATATTATTCAATAATATTTGTTTTTATCTCATCAACGGTTTTTGTATATAGAACTCATAGTTACAATAAATAACAAGATTACATTCTTCAACGTTAATCAACCTGCTATATATATATATAATAATATTCGTTATGTTCTTATGTACTACAAAATCCATCTTTTTATAATTCATCATGTACTGCATTTTCAACTATAACAAACTTCCTACAATTGTTATTTCCCGAATAACAAATTTTCTAACTCAAGAGTACGATTTACATATTAGTTTTTTGAATTATTAAACAATCGTTGACTTTCCTTTTTTTGTTAATATAGTAAATTTTAATATTTTGATCGAAGTCAATATTTTTTTGTGGAATTTAAATGTATTGCTTATATTTTTGTATTTGTGTTGGAATCAATATTTTCGGATGAGCAAGTCTCATGCAACAGTTTTTGGCCTTTGTAACGGAACTTCTGACCAGCATCTTCGTAAACGAAACGTTTAAGGATAAAATCTTGTTCAGGAAAACAAGGCAGTTAAAGATCACGTTTTTATATAGATTTTAATGTGCATTAATCATTATGGCATATAGTTACCTCATTTTGTTTTGCATACACATATATAGACATGAGATAATACAATTTTCAGCAATTAAAGCATTTTTGTCCAATTGTTTCTTGTGCTGGTTTCATACATGGCGCCATTATCGGCCCACGTGTAGTGAAATGTTGATCTTTAAACATATGCCACTCTGTATCACATTACGACAGACATTTCATATTGTTTTATAACACAAAGAGACTTTTCGAAATAAGTCGATTTTTTTTTTCACAAAATATTGTTACAGTTAATGATATACATGTAATCCAATGTGCTTTTCCATTGTTATAATTTATGGAAATAAGAGAAAACAATATAGACAGATCGATATCAATGCTTTAAAGAATTATTACAACTTTAAAAATTGTAATTGAAAATGATATTATAGAAAAGCAGACTTCTGTTATTGTTTATTCATATATTTCGTTTTTCAATAAAAATTATCACATTGTGTGTGACATATGTGAGGACAGGTTGTTTACCCCACTTTGCCGAGTAATGAGAAACATTTAAAAAAAAAATAAAGAGATTTGACAGTTTATAATTTTGCAATGTCTTATCTACATTTCCTAGAATTAACAGTACAATTAAAATTCCAGGACATTAATTTTGCTAATTGGGTTTGTTAGGCCAAAATTATACAAGGTCTAAATTTTTTATTCAAAACAGTTCATTCGAAAATTAAGGAAAATTTGATTTTCACTATGTACAAAAATAATCTACTTCTGATCAGTCCTAAGAGTGACAGAAAACAGTTATAAACCAATTTATTGCAACTCTGGAGAACCATAAAAAAAGATGAGGAGAAGCTTGATCCATTCCACCGGAAATGTTTTGGAGAATTTTGAAAATACACTGGCCAGAATCCCACTGCCAAGAACAATCCTGTGGAGGCATTGGAGATTGACATACCATGTTCTCCGAAAGGACAACAACTCGAATATCAGAACAGCACTGACATGGGCTTTCGAAGAAAATAAGAAGACGAGGAAGGCCAAGGAACACCTGGAGGCGCACATTAGAGAAAGAAAGATAAGAACTGGACTGAAACAGTTGGAAAGAGGCGCAGGTTGTTGCCAGTGACCAATGTAAGTGACGTTTTTTTTTCTTGCACGCCCTCATGCGTCCTCTGGGTAGTTAAAAGCTACAGTTGAAGCATTTTTCATGAACATAAATACCTTATAAACTGCTTTTTTAAAAATCAATCCGACATTTGACCTCTGTATAATTTTCGCCAATCGATATTATTGCATTGTTATCATTTTATTTTGCCTGTTGTTTTAAAATCGAAATATTGAATTTGTTGTAATGTTTTGTCTCGAAAGTCAAAGATGATTACTTAAGGAAAATGACTATATGACTCCCGTAATCTCCAGAAGCTTCTATAATTGTTATATGTTTTTTTGGTGTTTAGAAGGGGCTGTCGATGGCGCATTTGATGTACGAATAGCAAATGTAGCAACCATAGTCAATGTATTGCATGTTCTTTGTTTCTTGATTGAACTACTAAATCTATTAGAGTAGCATGGTCGGGCATGGTCGGGTAGTATTATGTGTCACCTGCCAACATGTAGAAGCCCGCTTAAACCTAAACAATGTTTCCTTTTAAAGAAGATGTATATGGTCTTCATTGTTATACCACCAGTAACTAGGTGATCTATTTTTGCAGTGGAATGGAACCGTGTAAAAAACATTTCTACATGTACGTGTATGTTGTAAACAAACAAATTGGCTGAATATTAATTCTTATAAATAACACAGTAGAATAAAAGTCCTACAGTGTTTGAAGCTGTGATAACCGCCGAAAGGTGCTCCCGTCAATCTTACTTATCTGATTTCCTTCAAGGGACCTACATAAGTAAAATAACAATAAAGTGATATATATAGAATAGGTAATGTAAAATGACAATTTATCGCTAATAAAATAGCTTTAAATTTCTGTCTTACTAATTCGATGTTTGTTGTAATTATCTACACTCAAATCTTTCTCAAAATACTTAATACCTAAACATCTCAACAATTTTTGTTAAAAATTTCTTTTCATTTTGGTCTCGGTTAAAAATGATGCTAAAATCAAAATTGTTGGGATGACGCATCCCGCAGAAAAATAAATGCTAGCGCAATATATTTATCAACAGGCATTACATACTCTATTTTGGACATGGATATATATATCCTTCGCAAAACATTTGGACACGTTGTACTAAGCATGCATTTCTTAATCTGGTTTTAAAATTAATATTGACCTACTTATTTTCATTAATGTAGCAGGACGTTTTCAAGAGAGCAATCTATATAACTAATGGTAGTAACGTAACTCTTTCAGCACGTTCTGTTGGTGAAAATATAAAACTGTGCAAAGGTGAATTTATGTGAATAAACTAAACAACGTGTACTCAAACAATATATTAAGTAAGCTTTGTTTTATGCTGCACTTATTACACGTAGATGTTATAACTTGAAATAATTTTCTGTTATGGCGTCTTTTACAGCAATGTTCATTAACAAATAAATAAACAACATCAAATAGCCAGTCATAATCCAAGGACATAATACAATTAATTTGGCCAGATTCCAAATGTATATTTGCCAAAACTAGCATATACTTGTCAGTTATCTGATAAAGTATAATTCATGAATTATTGTATGTAGGGATTATGTGTTTAATCTTATATTTCCCTGAAATTTTAATGGCATGATAAAATACTGTGTATTTTACCGCATGCCTATTTACTGCGGCCATTTTACATTCACTTTTCATTTTATTGAATACCATGTTTCCCTTTTTTTTAAATTTTCTTTTAGTGACGAGAGGGGTGGAGTATATATTAGTTTGGTTTTATTACAGTATTTTGTATATTCTACAAAGCTTAATCCGTTCGGTATCTTATGTGTCATTATAAATGGTTTTATTGACAGCATTTTCGCTCATAAAATAGTCACAGATCGGAAGTTTCTAATTCATTTTTATGGACGATCAGGAATAATTGTGTGCTTTTTAAGTCTTTTGTGGGAAACAGAGACTGGTACTGACTAAGATCAGATGTGTTTATTGAATAATGTCCCTTCATAATAAAACAGGTATAGGAGATAAACACCAATGTTAAATATACGCATTATTTAAAACAAAAATGGTAGTATATTCTCTAGGCAAGTGCCAATCACTATGTATTTATATGGATTTTAACAAAACTGCATTGAAGCGGTGAAATACATGTAATTCAATGCTACATTGGTATAATTATTCGGCACAGTATAGTTTATATACATGTGAAACACATGAGGGCTAGAAATATAGCTACGTGCGTGCTCCAGTGGTGTCTTTAAATGTACACATCAGCTACAGATTTGTGGATGGATATAGAGTCAAAACATGAACACAATAATTTTCATCAAAAAAAAGTAAAATATATATAAACAAAACATGAGATCCAGCTCTGCACACCTCATTTTTTTTCTCTAAACTACTATTTGCTTAGGCTTCGAAGCTTAGTCACATCTACACAATGTGTTTTGATTAATCAATTTTAGGGTCACAGCGCAAATGTGTATACAAACACCTTAAACAACGCTTGGCAATTCTAAAAAAAACAGTTTTTAAAAAAATGTGTATTGAATTGTGACTAATATCCCACCTACGCACACAGATTTACTATTTTAAACCATATTAAAAGCATATATATCTGGGATGACAACCATTTACCGCATGGACTGATAAAAGGCCTTTTGTTGCATCAAAAGTCAAGTGTGCAACAACCATATATATAATTTAAGGATATTTGATTCTTGTTAAAATGTTTGAATTTAGCGATGAAGCATGGTTTGAACTTACTTCAATATTTTAGGCATTGGTAATTCCGAGAAATTTTGATATCACATAAGTACAACATTTCAAAAGTTAGTAAACAAAATAATTAAAAAGCAGATATCGAGCTTGATGTTTATTTATAAATAAATGGTGAAAATATTTATCAAAAACACTGTATTGGTATTTTAACATGATTCTTTCTTTTACTACTACAATTCAGCAGTAATTTGATATTACAGATAAATCATCATCTTTAAACAGTGGAATCACATCAGTAAATTTCCAGTAATCAGTAAAAGTCTTGAATGATTTATAATTACTAATAAGGAAGCATATTGCTTAGAGGTGATTAACAATGATTTATCACGAGAACATACATTTTTTTTTAAAGAATGTGCATGTCAATATTTCATTTATCATATCAGAACACGCATTACAAAATTGAATCTATTCAGTACAAAGATATTGACTTTCTAAATTAAAAGGCATGTTAATAAATCCTGTATAATGATTGATGTTATGCATTAAAGGGGCATGGTCACCATTTTGGTCAAAAATTATTTTTTCGATTTTAATGTTTATAATGCTTAAGTAAGGCATTTTTAATAGGCAACCGAATTTGAGTGTCATTTGTTGAGTTATAAGCGAGTTAAAGAGCTTACAATTCTTCGCTATGTAAACAAAGCTTTTGTTTACATTCTGACTGAAGTGAAAATTCCAGTTTTAGACTTAAATGAGTGTGTTAAGCGTTAGGAATTGTTTATTTATGCTTTAAATGAATAAGAATATAGACAAATCAGCTTGAACAAAGATGTTTTACTGGTATATTGAACCTATGTAAACAAAAACAGGGCACGAGACTTGTTTACATGACGAAGAATGTTGAGCTTTGTATCTTCCTTAAAACTCATCGACGGGACCCAAATTTCATTTGATCATTAGAAATGAATTCATAAAGCATTGTAAATAATAAAAACAGAGAAATAAAATTTGACCAAAATCGTAACCATGCCCCTTTAAATTACACCAAGATAACAACTTTCAAACTCCCTTTCTCTTTAAGATAGATAATATAGTTTGTGTTATAGAGCACGCAAAGGCATCTCCATTCTCCGTAGAACAACCGTGATGTTGAAAAGATACCTATGTAATTTGATACATAAAGATAAAAATATGTCTTCAATATCTTCATATCCATTTATAAGTTTAGAAAAGGGACAAAATGTGGGATGCAGGAGGCAAAGTAAGTATGACTTTTTTTTTTATTTGTAAAACACTTGCAGGAAATAGAACATCATACAAATATAATCTTGAGTACTTTTGTACTGATTAGAGAGTTATTTTTAGACTTGGTAGGGGTCTTTATGCATCAAGCAATTTGTCATTCCTAAGTGTATATTTTAAATATTTCATTTTCTGATTCAATAACTTACTGTGAGGGAAAACATGACTGTTGATTGTAACTTTTCACTTAAATATTTGTTATTAAACGTCTTACATCAATTATCTTATTCAAAATATTTTACCACTACCAATGACCCGTGTTTATTTTATCAAACACCTGTCGTCACAATCTTGAGGTTACCTTCCTGTCCATACCTCTATATTACAGTTAATAATCTTTAAAGGTGTGTTGAATTTATAAATGTACTTTTATTTTAGTTATCCTAATTACTTCTCTTGTAGCAAGGCTGTTTTGTATTTGACTTCAATTTCATTTTCTCTGAAACAAGCATATGTAATTATCCTTTAATCTGTTTAAGAAAAAGGGTAGGTAAATGGTGTCATAGATTTGTGTTTACTTACAATGTTACAAGCTGTGATAATCCCTGAAAGGCATTACTGTCTATCTGATTGGACCAAAGGTTCCTTAATGAGTACATAAAAACATATGTCAATCACAATGTTGACAAAATCATGCCATAGGAAAGAATATCATGGACAGATAGTTATTGCATTAGGAAATGTTTCATATTCCAGTTAAAGTTAATTATTCGTGTTTATAACTTATTTTTGCAATTTAGATATCCAAAAACAGCGCTACATTATACACTGGTAACATTTCAATGCTCAATTTTGCAATAACTTTTAAATTGTGTTTCAATTTTGATTTAATCTAAAACCACTTGATGATCTGGGGACACAAAAATATGTCAACATTACGTATATGACGTCCTACTGATAATACTATTATTGAGATCATACCATTTTGTTATTTAACGTTATCGTTGCTATAGATTTACATGAATATAGTTAAATTTAATATTACATTTTGAAGTTGATAATTCCGTACATGCTCAAGTCTTGTTTTTATATAACTTTTTAGCATGTTGTTTGACTTCTTCGTTTATTTGCTTTTATTGATAATTTTCTCTTAAGACTTTGCCTGAGTGGCCATTAGGAGACTGCAGCAGAATTCTTGATCAATAAAAATCACCTTTTTTATAAAAAAAAAAACAACAAATCGAAACATTTGCTATCTCTTGTTTTCAAGTTTCAATAAGATATGACTATAAAAAATTTGTTAATTTCCTAAAAATGATAATTGTTTTTGAATGTTGATGTATATACATGTGTTCAACATTTTGCAATAATAAGCAAACTCGGACCTTTAGCCAATTTTATATGAAACAGTTTTATATGCACGTTCTCTTGTTTCTTTTTTGTTTTGTTTTTTTGTTTTTTTTGTTTTTTGTATTTGTTTGGGTTTTTTTCTGACAACCACTATTTTCGTTCTGATTAGATATATACGTGGATTCCACTGTGTATCTATGGCACTGTTTTTAAAAGTGTAGAAGTCATTTAAAATTGTTGACCATGATATTGCATTTACACGTAATAGGTAAGATTTGGTCTTATGGCACACAAATGTGTCTTTCTTTCAAAACTACTAACGACAAGGAAGTAACAAATTTCATCAGCTTATTTTGGGATTCAGTTTATTTTTAAAATTCAAAGTAAAGTTTTAACTGTTGGTGATATAAATCTTGATGTATTCAATACAACTGATCACAATTAATGCTTTGGTAGGTTCATAACATAAATTTCATAAAATTAATGAATGTTGAATTTTATATTTTAAAAAAATATAAACACAAACAGTTGCTTAGTATTAAAAAAAAGGTTTGTAACGCAAATTATAATCCTTTATAGTTTTTCAAATGATCGTCATACCTATTTACCTTGAATTAATATTGATCAAGTTCTATTAATATATTTTTTTATTGTACTGTATCAGGTTTGTTGTCTGTCAGGCTAATTATTTTCAAGCAGTGGGAGAATGCATTGGTACTGGCACAAGGCTACTGATCCACTGATCCCCAAATCCCGAGTACTACTACAGCATCCACTGCAGATAAATTTTGAACATTATTGTATCTTTTTTTTTTACTTTAAGGGCAGCAATTATAAAAGAGAATGTCTCTTCTCTAGGTTGCAGCATCGTCGTCGACCATTTCAAATTTTACATTTTTTACTTGTTGAAAACTAAAAGGCCAATATTTACTTTTTTTGGTTTAAAGCATTTGTAGGATAAGATGAATATAAATTATAGAATTTATTACCATAGCACCCCAAGAATCTCATGGGTGGGACCAAATACGAAAAAAGTCACTTTTCAAAAATCCTCTTGTTTACTCCCACACATGTTGGATAAAACTAAATGAATGGCTGTGATGTACATGAATTCCTCTGAGACAATTGTGAAATTCATGGCCCCTTGGTCTGGGGTTCAGGTGCTCGGATGCGACCAATATGGCCATATAGTACAAATTTATTTAATCTCATAAAGTAATCTTCTCTACTAACATGTATATTTACAAAATAAATAGAATGCATGGATATGATTTTCATGTAACCCGCTATCTAAATTGTTATACTCATGCCCCCATTTCAGGAGTTTAGGCCTAATGGTAGAGAGGGGGTTGACAAATATGGCAGTATAGAGACCCAGGTAACCTATTGCTGTTTCTCGTCCATTATACAACTTTCATTTTTATAATTCATTTTAAAAACCGAAGGAAAATTGTCACTTGACTATAATACTAAGTAGATAAAACATGTGTTTTGTGTTAGGAAGACTACTTTTATTTCTGGGCGTTGTATGCGTGTAGAAATTAAATAAATAGGATAACAAATTGACCAATAAAGTAGTGCAGGTCACCAAATATTCACAATGTTTGGCACATGGCGCTAAAAAAAAGAAGATAATTCAATAGCTCCCCCGACTCATACCTCCCGTCTATGAATAAACGTTTTTCAAACATCAAATAATAAAAGACAGGTGTAACGGTTAGAGGAGACTCGGATAAGGGTTTAGACTCCTGTATGGAGCTTGGAATTCAAAACAGGAATTCAAATATGACTCTCGGACATGTCAATCTAAGGACTATGGTACTCAGGTGACAGTAAATGCCTGTAGGACTCTTGTTGTGCATATATTAGATATTTTCTACTTTTTGTCTGCTTTCGTCACATTTTGAATTTTCTTATTAAAATATTTCAAATAAAAAAAAAGTATTATGTTACAACTCTATCAGACCCCTATGTTCTTTCTCTGCGAATCCAGAGTTTGTCGTTTGTGTGCATTAAAACAAACCCCTGGTACGTTGTCTGGTATAAACTAAAACGTTGTAGACGTCTTAACATTTTTAAATGTTGTCACGATGAAATGTCATTGACATATCGTTCATATGTAACCGCTACATTTATGAAAAAAAAGTCTGAAGTTTTTTTTACACTTTGTTATAGAGTTCAAAAGTAAAGTGGCAGTAGACAAAAACATTTCACTTACAATTGTCTTAGCTTTGACAGCCCTTGAAATGCATTATTGTCAAGCTGACTTATCTGGTTGGAATGTAGAGACATATCAATGAATACAATGAATACAATGCAATGTATCAACGTTTCGGATATTAACACTGTTAAATCAAATGACTGGTAATAGAAAAACCAAAGAAACCAAAACGTTCATGGTAATAATTTGTTATCAATGCAGAAAATTAAACATTTCTTAAATTCAAAGTTTTCTTCTGTTTGCAAGCATATTTTATAAGAATTTTAAGATATCTTAAAACATTGTATGCATATTGAAAATTTCTGTTAAGTCCGCGAGGGTTATCTTTCCTGAGGTATTATCAAAGGATATACAGCATCTTCATATATGGACACAAATCAACGTCGCCCGATGTAACCAATGGATTTATTTCGCGGTAAAATTGTGGGAGCGTCATTTCAAACAACAATTATGTTAATAATTGTATTTATGTGTTGAATGCTATAATTTTATTTGCTGATTTATTGTATTTTTCATGTTTATGTTTGATTAGATAAGTTGCATTTCTTTCCCAGGCCTTGTAGAGGTCGTTGGCCATATTATGTAATTTCCCTGCAGTGGTCACTGTCCATGTCTATTTTTAGCCCAAATTCCTAGTCTAAAAACCTCCCAGTGACCTATTATGTAATTGCTAAAAATTCCATGGTGTAATTCTCCCCAAATTTAATTTAATAGCCAATCAAATTAAGCGATACGGTCATGTGGTTTGATGCGGTCAGTATCTGACCAGTGAGAGTAGGGTCATTCTGTCTTCATCTATGAGAGTGTTAGCACGAGTAATGTTTTGATACACCCACCACCATCCCCGTTTCTCCACTCCAATATTCGAAAGTTGCATACATGTACAAAATATTGTTATTTTGCATATGGCATATTTTATTTTTGAGGTGCCATCTTTTTGCTGGTTTTGTATATATTGTATATAATTTTGAACAAAATATTGTTTTTCTGTATTTTAAGGGGATCAGCATATTGATAAGTTATTTAACTTAAAGGTCATATGAAACGATATCCTGGCCATATTGATTTATATACGGGAATGAGTTCATAAGTGCCTATTTAATAAGACTGACATTGTTTTTTGGATATTTTATGCAAAATGTGAGCGCCACAGTCGATCAAAATTACTTAATCGGGAAAAGGAACATTGACTTACGCGGCTTACCTCCCTTGCTTATGACGTCAGTAAGACCCAATCGCCTTATAAAGCTATGTTGTGAATACAAATATCAATGTCATTTTGCAGCATTTTAAAAGAAAAAAAATACTATTTTATATAAAAACTTGTATAATTATACAATAATCAACCACGTTAGTATTTTTTCTCTCAAGAAATGAAATCGTGTGCGTTTTTATTTACATGTAATAGCGTGTACATAATGATATTCAGTTTCGAGACTGCAGGGAGAATAAATGATTTTCTTCATAGATCCACATGCAAGTATAATATAATTTTAATATAAGCATATTTATATGTTTTATTTTGATCTTTTTAATGAAATTGACAAATTCAAAAATAAGTATGATCGTTTTTTCCCATTTGCACGTTCATGCAATTTATTAAGATTTTTTTTTCTAAACAACTTGTAGGCCTCATTGTGCTTCATTCGCTTCACGATTATATTGTTTGTTTCGCTTTCAAATTCACAAATATGTTACCATTTAATTATTTTTAGTCTAAGAGAAATTTCTTCAAATGTTTTGTTTTTGAAACGTGTACTTGAATGTGCGGTGTTTTGATTTTAAAACGTGTATGTGCGGTGTTTACTCACAGATCCCTTTTATCTCACTTTCTTCCGCAATGTTTTCTTTCGTTTTTTTTTTCATTATTGATGCTTGTTCTTAATAAAATCTGTTGATTATCTTCACGTTCGTTCACAACTATTTTTATCAAACAACCGATTTATTTTACCGATACATTCCTAAATCCTTAAATGCCATATTTCCGCGATCTAATTTAATAAAACGTTAATACACGTGTACACAAAGTATTTTCTACAGATATTGCTACATGTATATATCAATAAGTCAGAAATTTATATTATTTCGAAAGAAAATTTAAGAATAATTTTGCGGCATTTTATAGCAGCTCTTAAATACAAACTATGTACACAATGCCTCAAACATTTTCATTGGCCTGACTTATATACTTTTTTATGTGACAAAATAAATCAAATCAATTTAAATGCTTTAATTACCTTTAAATGTAGCTCAATCATTATACGTACCGAAGAAGAAAATGGTGTTTCTATTTCAAAAGGAAAAGGATAATTCATTAATCAGCTGTAAATGTTGGAGCATTTCTTTCGTTAAATTTCCACTCCAGTACGGGATCTTCATCATGATTTTACTTTTGTGAGAAGCTGATATTAGATTTATTTATTAACGACCAATTAAAACTAAGTCATCTGTAGGCTACTACGAAATCAAATGATCTCATTTGAAAAGAAAGACACGCTCATATATGCAAAAATTACTAAAATTTAATCGATAAACTACTGTAAAATTACACTAGTTTTAATGCATTGTTACATCGGTGGGTCTTTGTGACGTCATAAATCCACAAAATCAAGAACGATAAGCGGGCAAGAATTTTTTCAGGTGCTCAGTTTTCACGGTTTTTTCTCAGTAATGCAAAGGCAAAAAAATCTTACATCATGTATTTTAACATTTGTTTATACCAAGCTTTATATTCATGAAAGAAAATCATAGTGTTAAAAATCGTTTCATATGACCTTTAAAAAAAATCACTAATATCAGTTTTTTCTCTCTTATTAAACGGTTAATATATTACCTTTTCTCTCAATTTACATATTTATAAAAAGTCTTCATAATACGTAAAAATCAGAGATATCTTATTATTGGAAGCATAAATAACAATCATAATATCTCCAAAATTTAATACAATTAGAGGAAAATCGGGCTAAGAAACATCACTTTTAGTTTTAATATTTATTTCAAATTTAGTAATATAAGCTGATAGACATTCTAATATTCTATCATTTCATTGAATAATAGTATCTTCATATCTTAAACAGATATCTGCATAGCTGCAATGAACTACATTATTTTTATCATCCTTTAAATTGAGGAAGAAGGTAGTGACCTTGACCTGACCTTTATGCGAAAACAAAGAGGTCAAATTTTAATTAAACTGATAGAATCATATGGTTCTATGATCTGTTCGACTGTGTTAAAATTTCATGAATTTCTTATTATAAGAAGCATGTTTGATAACGAGAAGACTCTTTCCTTAAGGTCAAGATCTAGTAAATGATTTCAGAGTGTGTTTTGGTGCTAGAACCATTATGACGTCATAATTGATTTGATGAATCTTTTTTCGTAATTTACAGCTTTAAAGAAATTATGTAGAAAACAAAACAATTTTTTAACAGTTTATATTTAATCACGGGAAAAGTAATCCCGATACCTATATTTTTAATTTGACATCATTTATAAGAGAAGGTCAAGAACTTGTTTCATGCTGTTTTTGGAGAGACTGTAGGCATTCTAGACATATTTCATTAGTAAAAAATGAAGAAAAATTCATATTTCATAAAAAAAACGGTTGTTTAAAACATGATTTTTCATTGTGTTTACAAAAATGTCAGCCCCGCTATGAAACAAAGGTATTGTTAAGAAGCATCATTGAAAGAATTTATATCTTGAATTTCAAAAACATGTAGGCACCTTTCATAGATCTTGACATCGTAAATCGTCATTTTAACCTTTGAGTACCATGTGTGTTAACACTAGTATAACATTGTAACGTGCGTTACTCAGTTTGTATGCACACACTCTGCTGCAATAATGAGACTGTATCTTTCAAAAATTCATGATTTAATGCTAATATTTACATTTTTGTGCTGCGTGTATGTGCGATTTTGAACATTAAAGACTTTTGTTCGGAGAAGATATAAATGTATTGTATCCGGTTTTTTTACTTTAATATCGTGCAATATATTTTGATAAATTGTTTAATGTTTGGTTGTCAATGTACAACAAACGTTTTGAATCTGTAATTCAAAGTTTAATTGCGCATGTGTAATGACTTATTTTTATGTGTCGTTTTATTGTGCATATCAATAGTATGAAAGTTATGCGTCAATGTTACATTTATATACCAACAAACAGATGCATTACAGAACACAACAGACAGCCAAAGATACAAACATCTTATGATTTTAATTTTATTTTATATTACTGTAGAAGCACACATATTGGTTGGATTAAACGTTTGATGTTCTTAAACTTAAACCAAATAAAATTTCGTTAGGATTTCATTTTGTCATACTCTAATCATTAAAATGTATGATGTTTCAGCTCTGTATTTAAGATAACACTTTGACCAAGATGGTCTCACAATTAAACTTTTGTTAAAAGATCGTTGTAGATTTAATTTAGTTGATTAATACTGCAAACGAAAATAATGAAATTATATCGTCAACGAATAATTCTTCTTCTACCGTATATTTTAACACTTCTGCATATCGGTTTGGCGTTGTTGTGTTCGCTTGTATTTCAAAAGCTAGAGTGTATAACTGCAGTTGAGTTTGCCTTTTTCAGGATGTTAGATAAAGGTTCAAAGGGGAACTTTCGTTACCAGTACGTATTATACTTGATGTATTTTTTCATAAAATGTTATGAAATGCTCGATACACTCAGCATAATACGACACATTTGTCGGGTTTAAATTCATAAATTAGGTAGATACATGAATGCAATTTTTAACATAAAGGAATGTGAAGAAAATTCAACAGTCATTGTTCTCCCTAGGGGATTTTACTCAGATCAAGTTTCACCCAAAATAGTTCATGCAACATAATACTGATGGTTGTTTAAAATATTGGTTACTTCTACAAGGGTGAGAATTTATGAGCTATTTTCCTAAACAAAACTGAATAATTAATTTGTGATATTACTAAAATGTTGTAGGCGTCTTTATAAGCCTGTCAAAATGTTTTAATGTAAAAAAAAAATACCGTTCATGTGTAACTGTTACATTTATATAAAAAAAGTCTAAAGTTCTTTTGCAATTTGTTAGATAGCCAAAAGGTAAAGTGACGGTAGAAAAAATTTTACTCACAAATATGTTAGCTGTGACAACCCTTTAAAAGCGTTGTTGTCAATCTGACTAATCTCGTTGGAAGATAGATATATATCAATGAATAAAAGATATCCATGGATAATTACACTGACTGGTAATGGACCCCCCCCCCCCCCGCCCCCCAAAAAAATCCAGCCAAATGAATGTTATATCCACGCAGAAAATCAAACATTTAATCAAATTTCTAGTTTTTATATCTGTCTGCAAAGTATATTCTATAGGCCTTTCTGAGCACTTCTCGTGTACCAAGTAACTAAACAAAAATGTATGAATCGTAAATCATAATCGGCTGCCTAAACTGTAAAATAACTTTTTCTACAACTTAGTATGTAATTTATATGCATTCAGTATATCAAACGCTTAAAGCAAATAGTTTTTGCAATGCCTTACCAAAATATTGGTTCTCGCTTATCTGTTTGAAACAAAGCAACCATTGCTTACTATCTTACAATTTCGTGTTATGAAGATCTGCTTTTTTTAGCTCGTGTAGATAAAAACATTTATCTCATACGTGTGGTGTATATTACCCGTGTGATAAACCTTTGCTATATCACACGGGTGATGCTATATCAAATACTTCCGGTCGGAACTACTTTTGACACAGCCCCTCGCTTCAACGCTTCAGTGACCTATTTTCGAAGATTTGCTAGTACTTTCAACATAACTATATCTACTACAAAAATTAATATAAAATTGATTTTGTCAAAGATTTAAATTACAAATATGAAGGAAAACACATAACTGCGTAGAACAGGCGTCGGAACCGGGGGGCTATTGTGAGTGGGGGGGGGGGGGGCACCTTTTTTGCAAAGTTATTCATAACCGTAACCACAAGACCCTTTTTTCTTGTTTGTCAAGATTTTTGATAAATTTAGCCCACTTCCAACATTCAATTTGCTTTGTGAAGTTTATAAAACTACAAATTACGTTAAATATCAAGGAGTTCATCCTGACGACGCGATGAAAACAGAGCGCTCTGGTTGTGTTTATATACAAGAACTTACCGAAATAATGTTTCATGAGACTTTTATTCCACCACCAGTAAGCATCCTTATTCACTATTTTCAATTAGCCTAGTGTTTGTTTTATTAAACATCATGCATCAGCAACTGTTCCTCGTTCGAGTCAATTCAAACTAACGAGCATTCGCAACTTTGTGTAGGCCCCCTATGTCAACAAACTTGATTATTCAAGTCTTCTAATCGGAATTTCCATTTAATCAAGTGAATAAGCTCTAAGAAAAATTATCTAGAGCTAAAAAATTATTTTAAGGTTTATTTCAGTGAAACTTTACATTAAAACAGTTAGATTTATCTCAGGAATGACGTACTAAATTGTATTGCGCAAGGTCACAATAGCCGCATAACACAACGTTGCATCATCGTTTTTAACCTTTGAAAAAAAAACCAATTTGGGTCACACAAGGGACTGTCTCAAAAGCTTCATAATATAAATCAAATTGTATGAGATAAATAGAACATCTATAATTGTGTGATTTTATATTTGCTTTATCCAACTCGTTGAAATGGTTATATTCGCTCGGCAAGCCTCGCGAATATATACACCATTTCAACTCGTTGGATAAAGCAAATATAAAATCACACAATATAGATATCCTCTATATATTAGTTTTGTTATTCTCCATCCTCATTATTAAAGTATAAATACTACATTAATAAGATAGTAACACTCTTTATTAACAAACTTTATAACATGTTAGTTTGATGAAATATAAAGATTCATTTTATAAAACATGTGTTGTATTTCCATCTTTCCAGAGTATACCAGTTTAGAATTCTTTACCTTGCTACTAACATTTCAAAAAATTTCCATTTATTTGAATTCAATAATGGGTGTGGCCACTGAAGAGAATTTGATCTTACATAAAATATTATCTATAATTGCATGATTACTATGAGTGGTGAATGAACCTACAACGCTTTATAAAGTCACAGTAACAAAGGATTCGAGTCAACATCTCCCAGTCTTTAGGTATTGACATTTCGAGGCAAATATTTAAAAAAAGACGCTTTTCATAATAACAGTTAAAATATTTTACCTTCCAAATGCTTAAATTATCAAAAGTTTTAATTTTTTGGTTTGAGATGCAGATTAATAACACACTTCAATTGCGTTACCTATTAATCAAAAGTCAGATAATAGCAGCCCAGGCAAAGAAACTCAAAAACTTCTTGAGTACAGTATATATTTATAATATTTATTAGCAATAACAACACTTTAAACAGAGGTAAAGCACACAATCTCATTAATTACAGAACATACACAATGTTAGACTCGGAACTGCAAAATCTTACATGGTTTGGTATATTCTGGTTTCCATTAACAAACAACTCTTGATAAAGTAACGATATCAACGATTAGTTCAGGACAACGACTCTCATTATTCTCTCTTTACAGGTATGTCATTTTTAATTAAATATAAAATCGAAGATACTCTTCTGATGTTAAACCAAACACAATTTTATTGATTAAATGAAGATGACCCCAACAAATCTATGTACACATCTCAGATGCGGAATCTAATTCTGCACAAGGACAGACATAAACTTTTAATATCATGTTAGACTGAAATAAGAAACATTTCTCTGTTGCTAAGACGACAATTTATGACTTATAATGGATGTCAAAGTGTGAAGTCGTAAACAAAAAGACACGGCAATTATTCATTAAATCAACGTATGACAAAATTCGATTATGATTCAAAATCAGTAACACAGTTTTTATGCGTGGTACCCATAACTTTTCGACTCAGTCATAATCAAACTTCCATGGGAAAACTAATCTTTTAAGGTTTCAACAAATTTACACAAAGATGAAATAGCGCAATTAGATCAAACAACCCAAAACTCACCCTTACAACAATACACAAGGCCTTAAATGGTCGGTTTACCCCTCCCCTCTTTTAAACCATAGTCATACCCCTGGAATCTGACTAAAATATCTACGTTGACCAAATACATGTACACATCAATAATTCAAACATTCATTTGACATTATTGTTTACAAAGTTAATAAGAGAAAATGGACTTTTTGCTAAAAAGGTGTTACAATTGCACTCTGTTTGTGTTGTGTGTATGTGCGATTTTGAACATTAAAGACTTTTGTTTGGAGAAGATATAGAATTATTGTATCCGAGTTTTTTTTTAGTTTAATACCGTGCAATATATTTTGATAAATTGTTTAATGTTTGGTTGTCAATGTACAACAAACGTTTTGAATCTCTTATTTTGATAAGATTATACTTATTACCTAATATACAATAACTTTATTTTAAATCTGTGTTTCCTCATTATTTTTCACATGCATATACTAGTCTTTATTTTTTGTAAAAATTGGCAGTAGTTTTTCTCATTCACCATCTCCCCTTCCTCCATTTTCTATTTTTTTTTATAAGTTTCATGAACGACAGGACAAGTTACACATTTACTTGAATGCATGCTTTTTAATCGTGGTATATTTAAAATTTTAATAGGGGAATATTTTTCCTTATAGTGTTTTCTCAGTTTATGTACATACTTTAAAATTATATTTTCTACTCAAAAACTCATATTTTAAGCCAAACAAAATTTGACGATCTCCTTTTAACTAGTCCTAAAAAGCGACAATGCCGCTGTAAAAGTATGATGCAATAAAGCAATTTAATGCTAGATATTTCAATTAAAAGCCTGTTAAAAGTTAAAGAACACCTGATAAGCAGTAATATCTTCGAAACCATATTTTATTTCATCAATCTATCATAAAAATTACCTTTTTAAAATCCTTGCAGATCATGAGTATTAAGATATCATCATTTGATTTTATAGACATTACATTTTAATTGATATATTGATCATATTGTGATGCATTGTTTAAATATGACAATGGTCACTAGAGGGTTATGACCAGGAATGTACAATGACCTCTATTTCCTTTATGATATGTGTTTGTTGTTCACAAATTGTTGACGATAACACATTTGGTGTATAAATAACAAATGTTTAACAGCCATAATACAGTGTATTGCATGTTTTTTCTTTATTCCTTTTTGAATGACAAAATATATCAGAGAGGCATTGTTCGAGCCGTGTTAATAACTTACTCGCTGACATGTTTAAGATGACTATTTCAAAATCAATTTATATTTCTTATTAAACAAAAATTCGATCATCTTTGCTATAACAATGGAAACTCAGTAAAAGTTTTTTTGCAGTAAATTAGAACCGTGAATCCGAACCATGCAACAATCGTTTTAATCTAACAAATAAATTGGCGGAATATTTATTCCTAGGAATAATACATTAGGGCAACAGACTTACAGTGTTCGAAGCTGGGATAACCCCTGAAAGGTGTTGCTGACGATCCTACTTATCTGATTGCCTTGAAGTTCCCTACATTAATAAAATGACAATAATGTGATAAAATTAGACTTAGAAGTTTTTATAATGAAATTTAACAGAGAAAATTAATATTTATATCAAGAATATATAAGCAGGCACGTGGTAATTCATATTAGTAACATGTTTTTTATTCTCTGTACTCATGTTTGTCTTTGTAACATTTGATATAAGTATGAAATTGATGTTTCCGATGAATTTTCGTTAAAACCTTTATAGATATGTATTATTGGACCTATGCAATGACATTTGTAATTTAATATTTTGCGAGGAAAAAATGGTGTGTTGATCTTGGCTAATCATTGGCTAATAAGTCGGGTGAAGTGCGTCTAGTGACTGTCATGCAATGACATAATAATGAACGTTTAGGTGAACAAAAAATATTTCCTGACTTAAATATATTCTCTCATTAAAAATACGATTCAAACAGGTAAAAACAGATCGAAAACAGCCCAAATAATAAATTATTACATAGTTACAATTTGTTCTGCAAATCTCCAATTGTAAAATTATCTTTTCAATGTGTGTTCCCGAGAATTAACATCATTCTTTTTATTCTAAGTACACGTATAATCATATTGAAGCCACAACATTTTTTAAAACAAAGTTCATCAGTTTACTGTATCTAAAAATTGCTTTAAATTAGATTCTTTTTCGTGCACTGAACTAATATAATTGGTTCTTAGCTATTCAATAATTTAACGAATGCAATGATCTAAACAGAATAAGAATTTCTATCAACAAAACTCAGAACAGTTGAAACATTTCGACTACTTTTGTCACTGATAAATATTTGTCATAATAGACCTTAATATATATATTTTTTAAATGTATCCGAATATCAAGGTGTGTTTTATCTGCATACAGGAGGCTTCGAAGAGATAGTTGGGCGCATCTTAACAAAAAACCGACTTGAATAAATTTTCCGATCGGGTTCGGTATTTTTGTACTTCTCATGATTGTATAAACTTTCAGAAAATTACAAAGTTTTCCATGAAATAAATCTAATTATTTCATTAAAATTATTAATTAAGTATAACCTATCAAATATATATTTACATCGCAACGTGTTCCGTTGTTCAGACTTTTATACTAATACGCATGAGTATTTACTGTAAACAAATCACATTCAGGGCTCGCTAAGATTCTCCTCGATATGTTTGTTGATATAAATATGTCATTTCTACTTCTCCCAAGTTATGATTGTTCAAAGTATTTAAAAAAACTGCAATTATTACTTTGTAAGAATGTATTTTGCGTTTTATCATAGGAGTAACTGCAACCTAAATTCATATTTGTAAATGACGCCCCTTGAGGGATTACTTGACATATTCATGTCTGTTGATTTTAAAATGAACCGAAATTGGTAAACCATCAATAAATTATCTAGAAATTGATGATGTGTTCCGTTCAGAGAGGCCCTTGAACCTCGTATACCATTATGACCGTAGTCGGACGAAGATCTTGTAGTTTTCAGCTCGCGTGAATTACTGTCAATCAATGTCCACGTAGTACAAATAAACGATATAAGATTATTTCGGTTTGTACGGCCCTTAAATTTACGGAAGCACATAATCACTTTAATTAGGTATGCGAAAGGGATTTTTATGTATTTCAACTATTACAATCAACGTTATTTCTTATTTCCTAACGATATGAGTTCTATTTATTTTAATATCTACATGTGTATTAATACAAACAAAAATACTCTATAAAAAGCATCATTCTGTATTGATACATACCAGCACAACTTATACATCAATGTTACACTCATTCTCATTTGTTCCCTACTTGTCATTGCATTAGTACATGCGATGTGATGTGATGTTATAAACACAAGAAACATAAATTAGGAGTTGTGTTTTTGAGTTATATTTTATCAAATAAAAAGTCCTGAAACATTCCACGTATATTCACAAAAAGGCATCATCTTTAATACGCTGATAAGCGGAATAATCATGTTTACGTGATGACCATTTTATCTTTCTTATTATCAAAGATACAATTGTGTGCAATACTGTGGAATCTTCATTTTTCATGGGGGACCAATGTCTGTGGCGTTCGTGGGATACCCTTGCGAACGAATTTGCATCCCCACAAACCCGTACATAATCACTTGTTTAATATTTATTAAAATCATCCCGAATACACAACCATCGAAATTACGTCCCCATGATCAAGGACAGATTTGGCTACCCACAATTAATGAACATGATTCGACAGTCATTAATTGTTTTTATTTATAACCAAGAAAGTAAATGCAATTATGTCCATGTGAAAAAAGCTACCGTAAAATAATGCCGGAGGAATTCTCGAAAATGATAATCACTACTACAAAATTATATTCCAAGAACCAATTTAAGCACAGTTTATAGAACACGTAATTTACAAACAAATTTAATCTTAATCTACTTAAAAATAAAAATGTGACAATGAACCTCAGCATAGGTATACTATTTCACCTTAGTTCATTTTTTTTATACTTTTTTTAACCTTGAAATATCAGAAATATTGTGTATCAATGATTATAGTCACCAAAATGCCTAGGATCAGGCATCATTTGTAATGTGAATTTTAAAATAGAAAATTGACGCATGGAAAATTCCGTTGGTTTATTACTGTTTTAAACATATTTATTTCATTTTTGAGTCAAGAATTTTTAACTTTAAAAGGAATCAGTATATACGCAAAGTTGCGAGAAGTTTTAGCGCTCCTAGTCCCTAATAATACATGTAATACAGACAAGACTAGGTCCATTAAACGCAGGGATTGAAGCGACTTTTTGAAGCGGTTTACCTACTTACAGTATATTTTATCAAGATTAAAACAGTCAAAAAGGGTAAAAATATCTGTACAACCTTTAAGATATTTTGTAGATCTAAGAAGAGTTGTAGTGACATGTACAAGATCTTAATATCAAAGAAAAGGACTTATCAAAAATCTGAAACAAAATGGATGTCAGAAATCGAATTAATTCAAAACAATGGAGGACAATTTATAGTCTGTTCCGTAAGTGCACACAGGATTCAAAATTACTATGGCTTTAATACCAACTATTACATACGATCTTGCCAATCAATTATTATTTAGGGATAGTAAATTCTTCTTTGAGTTATTTTCTTTTCGACAGACCTTTCTAGACAATAGAACATATTTTTGTCAACTGTATTTTAGTGAAGGAAATTGGTATTGAATTGGTGAAATAAATAGTCAATCCTTTTTGAAAAATGGTAACAGGGATATTCATAGGTTAGACAATTTAATCAGTAACTGTTTTTCAAAAAACATTACATTCTGCAAAGTAAAAGGATAACATCTTGGCTAAATGTAAATACAATTAAGAAATTTATAACCAGAAGACTGTTTAAATAAAAATGCTTTTGAAAATTGTAATTATCATTTTTTATTCTTATTGAAAAAATATATTTCAACGTTTGGAACATTCATCACCATCTATATTCCCTCCTTAATGTCCCTGTTTCTAATTATTTTTTTGTACTTTATGTTTAAATGTTGTTGTTTTTTCCTGAAAATATAACCATTTTTACATCTTATCGGCTCAAAACATTTCGTTTGTATCCGTCTTGTTATTTCATTTGTCTTCAAATCTGTTAGATCATGGCCACTACCAACATACCGAGCACACTTTTTGCATCGACCTCTTGTTTACATAGTTACTACAAAAGCTTGTGACATCATGTAATAAAGAATATTTTGAACAGATGTAACCAATGGATTTATTTCGCGGTAAAATTGTGGGAGCGTCATTTCAATAGCGTGAGTTCTCATTACCATTCAGGACACCGGTTGCTAAGCATCGAACATTTTCAAAGCGATCTTTAAACCGTCCCCCAACCCCAGCTTCCTTTTTCATGAACATGTATATAAAAAAGAGAAAATGTTACCTTTTTTATTATTATTTAGCATGGCGCTTTCAGACCACAAGGATTATGTTTTTTTTTATAAATTATCTAATCAATTACATTATTGATTAAATGAGGAATGGGAGTTTTTCTTTTTTTCTTTTACTATCATACAAGTTGGCATATCAAAAGTAATTCATGTTTAGAATCTAACAAGGACTATTTTTTTGGCGGATTATTGGTGTAGGAAAATAACACATGTTTCGCAATTCAGAATTGCTGTAGATTAATGAGTCTGTTTTAGCATTTTTAAAACAATAACATTAATGTTTAACTAATGTGAACTAATGATATGATACTTGGCTTTCAGAATATGTTTTTAAAACATGATTTGCCTATCAAATTATATTTTTATAAGCTTTTTAATGCGCAATTTTATACATTTGTGTAAAAAAAAAATCAATAATATCAGTTTTTCTCTCTTATTAAATGGTTAATATATTACCTTTTCTCTCAATTTATATATTTATAAAAAGTCTTCATAATACGTAAAAATCAGAGATATCTTATTATTGGAAGCATAAAAAAACAATCATAATATCTCCAAAATTTAATAAAATTAGAGGAAATGCGGGCTAGGAAACATCACTTTTAGTTTTA
Organism: Magallana hongkongensis; assembly: GCA_015776775.1. NCBI lineage: Eukaryota > Metazoa > Mollusca > Bivalvia > Ostreida > Ostreidae > Magallana > Magallana hongkongensis. Next base: position 1,260,598 of record VIAA01000014.1, on the reverse strand, counting down.
ATATTCATTCAAATTTAGTACATGTAATATAAGCTGATAGACATTCTAATATTCTATCATTTCATTGAATAATAGTATCTTCCTATCTTAAACAGATATATGCATAACTGCAATGAACTACATTATTTTTATCATCCTTTAAATTGAGGAAGAAGGTAGTGACCTTGACCTGACCTTTATGCGAAAACAAAGAGGTCAAATTTTAATTAAACTAATAAAATCATTTGGTTCTATGATCTGTTTGACTGTGTTAAAATTTCATGAATTTCTTATTATAAAAAGCATGTTTGATAACGAGAAGACTCTTTCCTTAAGGTCAAGATCTAGTAAATGATTTCAGAGTGTGTTTTGGTGCTAGAACCATTATGACGTCATAATTGATTTGATAAATCTTTTTTCGTAATTTACAGCTTTAAAGAAATTATGTAGGAAACAAAACATTTTTTTAACATTTTATATTTAATCACGGGAAAAGTAATCCCGATACCTATATTTTTAATTTGACATCATCTATAAGAGAAGGTCAAGAACTTGTTTAATGCCGTTTTTGGAGAGACTGTAGGCATTCTAGACATATTTCATTAGTAAAAAATGAAGAAAACATATTTCATAAAAAACGGTTGTTTAAAACATGATTTTTCATTGTGTTTACAAAAATGTCAGCCCCGCTATGAAACAAAGGTATTGTTAAGAAGCATCATTGAAAGAATTTATATCTTGAATTTCAAAAACATGTAGGCACCTTTCATAGATCTTGACATCGTAAATCGTCATTTTAACCTTTGAGTACCATATGTGTGTTACCACTAGTATAGCATTGTAACGTGCGTTACTCAGTTTGTATGCACACACTCTGCTGCAGTAATGAGACTGTATCTTTCAAAAATTCATGATTTAATGCTAATATTTACATTTTTGTGCTGTGTGTATGTGCGATTTTGAACATTAAAGACTTTTGTTCGGAGAAGATATAAATTTATTGTATCCGGGTTTTTTTAGTTTAATATCGTGCAATATATTTTGATAAATTGTTTAATGTTTGGTTGTCAATGTACAACAAACGTTTTGAATCTGTAATTCAAAGTTTAATTGCGCATGTGTAATGAATTTTTTTTATGTGTCGTTTTATTGTGCATATCAATAGTATGATAGTTATGCGTTAATGTTACATTTATATACCAACAAACAGATGCATTACAGAACACAACAGACAGCCAAAGCTACAAACATCTAGTGATGTGAATTTTATTCTTTATTACTGTAGAAGCACACATATTGGTTGGGTTAAACCTTTGATGTTCTTAAACTTAAACCAAATAAAATTTCGTTAGGATTTAATTTTGTCATATTATAATCATTAAAATGTATCATGTTTCAGCTCTTTATTTAAGATAACACTTTGACCAAGATGGTCTCACAATTAAACTTTTGTTAAAAGATCGTTGTAGATTTAATTTAGTTGATTAATACTGCAAACAAAAATAATGAACTTATATCGTCAACGAATAATTCTTCTTCTACCGTATATTTTAACACTTCTGTATATCGGTTTGGCGTTGTTGTTGTTCGCTTGTTTTCAAAAGGTAGAGTGTATAACTGCAGTTGAGTTTGCCTTTTTCAGGATGTTAGATAAAGGTTCAAAGGGGAACTTTCGTTACCAGTACGTATTATACCTGATGTATTTTTTCATAAAATGTTATGAATTGTTCGATACACTCAGCATAATACGACACATTTGTCGGGTTTAAATTCATAAATTAGGTAGATACATGAAAGCAATTTTTAACATGAAGGAATGTGAAAAAATTCAATAGTCATTGTTTTCCCTAGGGGATTTTACTCAGATCAAGTTCCACCCAAAATAGTTCATGCAATATAATACTGATGGTTGTTAAAAATATTGGTTACTTCTACAAGGGTAAGAAACTATGAGCTATTTTCCTAAACAAAACTGAACGATTAATTTGTGATATTACTAAAATGTTGTAGGCGTCTTTACAAGCCTGTCAAAAAGTTTTAATGTAAAAAAAAAAATACCGTTTATGTGTAACTGTTACATTTATATAAAAAGTCTAAAGTTCTTTTGCAATTTGTTAGAGAGCCAACAGGTAAAGTGACAGTAGAAAAAAAATTACTCACAAATATGTTAGCTGTAACAACCCTTGAAAGGCGTTGTTGTCAATCTGACTAATCTCGTTGGAAGATATATACCTATCAATGAATAAAAGGCACCCATGGATAATTACACTGACTGGTAATGGACCCCCCCCCCCCAAAAAAAAAAAATCCATCCAAATGAATGTTATATCCATGCAGAAAATCAAACATTTAATCAAATTTCTAGTTTTTATATCTGTCTGCAAGTATATTCTATAGGCCTTTTTGAGCATTTCTCGTGTACCAAGTAACTAAACAAAAATTTATGAATCGTACATCATTATCGGCTGCCTAAACTGTAAGATAACTTTTTTCTACAACTTAGTATGTACTTTTTATGCATTCAGTATATCAAACGCTTAAAGTAAATAGTTTTAGCAATGCCTTACCAAAATATTGGTTCTTGTTTATCTGTTTGAAACAAAGCAACCATTGCTTACTATCTTACAATTTCGTGTTATGAAGATCTGCTTTATTAACTCGTGTAGATAAAAACATATATTATTTTTGTTATTCTCTATCCTCATTATTAAAGTAAAAACACACCATTAATAAGATAGTAACACTCTTTAATATGTTTTACGGTGCGACCGTTGGGGCGAGCACAGCGTGTGATCAAATAATGAATTATGATAAATCAGAGACATAGATAACATGTTATTTATGTCTCTGGATAAATCAATAAAAATAAATTAACAACGTAAATGAATTTGATTGCAAAATAAAATAAAACATACATATTTTCAGTAAATTTTCATTATTCAAAGTTTATAAGATTTGTTATTATTTTTTTATTTATAAGTAAAACAATAGTTTAATCTCAGATACAGTGTTGTTTAATAATAAAGATTTTAATATAAATGTTCATTGCTCTGTATCTCCTCTTTTAAAGTGATTGTAACGTCGGTTCATCCCCTTTTTTGTAGTAGAAATTTTTTCTGAAACTTACATATAAATCATTATAGAGCATCCAAAAAAAATTTTTTTGGATGAGACTGCCATCCACCCACCCACCCCATTTAAAAAAGGCGATGCTACGTGTACGTTCCAGGAAATTACCGTATATTGTAGTGAATAAAATAAATGTGAGCTTTTATCCAAATGGGTGCAAGTTACAACTGTTTCCTGTATCTGCAGAAATGTTGTCATTCTTAAGCTTTGCAAAATGTTGATAAGATTTTGGTAATTTCAGCAGATTTACAATAACTTCAGTAAGAGTAATTTCCCCTTAATGTGACGTCAAAGTTTACGGTTAAGTGTCAGCTGACTCTTTAAAACTCCCCCTGAGAAATAAAAGTACGTGAACTACACTGTTTTATTTACTTAAAAAGCATGATGTTCTTAAAACCCCACATCTTATATGCTTCTCAAATTTTTACTTTGATTATCGCGAGAACGTGAGGTTGGAAACCATTTGTACTATGAATTGTGGGTCAAAATTTACTGACGCCTAAAAAATCAATCGGATCAATGTGTAAACCATTGTGACGTCACTCGATTATTCTTTTCTTGAGAGTGTACTGAGGTGAACTTTAAAGGTAACAGAGACTGTATGTCGTATATTGTTATTGGTTTTATACTGTGAGTGTGAAGTGATAAAAATTGCCATGATTACAGGGAACTACTGGGACAATTAAAAATATGCATTACTGGTCCGATTTACTGACGCCAAAAAAATCCGTTGAATGAATGTGAAACTAGTCCGAATTTTCTATTCACACACGCCTTGCCGGTAGAGCTCGCTTCGCGCCGACGCTTCGCGCCGGCAAGCTGCGCTCGCTATTAACAAACTTTATTACATGTTAGTTTGCTGAAATATAAAGATTCATTTTATAAAACATGTTTTGTATTTCCATCTTTCCAGAGTATACCAGTTTAGAATTCTTTACCCTGCTGCTAACATTTCAGAAAATTTCCATTTATTTGAATTCAATAATGGGTGTGGCCACTGAAGAGAATTTGATCTTACATAAAATATTATCTATAATTGCATGATTACTATGAGTGGTGAATGAACCTACAACGCTTTATAAAGTCACAGTAACAAAGGATTCGAGTCAACATCTCCCAGTCTTTAGGTACTGACATTTTGAGTCAAATATTTAAAAAAGGCGTTTTTCATAATGATCAGTTAAAATATTTTACCTTCCAAATGCTTAAATTATTAAAAGTTTTAATTTGTTGGTTTGAGATGCAGATTAGTTACACACTTCAATTGCGTTACCTATTAATCAAGAGTCAGATAATAGCAGCCCAGGCACAGAAACTCAAAAACTTCTTGAGTACAGTATATATTTATAATATTTATTAGCAATAACAACACTGTAAACAGAGGTAAAGCACACAATCTCATTAATTACAGAACATACACAATGTTAGACTCGGAACTGCAAAATCTTACATGGTTTGGTATATTCTGGTTTCCATTAACAAACAACTCTTAATAAACTAAGGATATCAACGATTAGTTCAGGACAAAGACTCTCATTCTTCTCTCATTACAGGTATGTCATTTTTAATTAAATTTCAATTCGAAGATACTCTCCTGATGTTAAACGAAACACAATTTAAATGATTAAATGAAGACGACCCAAAAAGAACTATGTACACATCGCAGATGCGGTACCTTATTCTGCACAAGGGCAGACACAAATATGACATTAAACTGAGGATTCAAAAACGGTCAGACCGCTTTTGTGCGTGGTACCCATAACTTTTCGACTCAGTCATTATCAAACTTTATTAGGAAAACCCATCTTTGAGGTTTCAACAAATTTAGAGATAAAAAAGCGCAAATTAATCACACAACCCACAACGCACCCTAAGAACAATACTCATGGAATTTGCATGGTCGGTTATCCCTGCCCCTTTTATTTCATAGTCATACCCCTGGTATATGACCAAAACATCCACATTGACCAAATACATGTACACCTTAATGGTTTTAACATTCATTTGACACTGTTGTTCAAAAAGTTAATAAAATAAGAAAAATTGGACTTCTTGCTAAATATTGAAATTTGTGTGTTTTGTGTATGTGCGATTTACAACTTTAAAGACCTTTGTTTGGAGAGGATATAAAAATAGTATATCTGGGTTTTTTGTTGGTTTAATATCGTGCAACATTTTTTGATAAATTGTGTAATGTTTGGTTGCCAATGTACAACAACAGTTTGAAAACTTTTATTTTGAATAGAGAGTACTTATCAACTATACAATAAATCTATTTTAAATCTGTTTTGCTCATAATTCCTCACATGCATATTCTAGTCTTTATTATATGTAAAAACTGGCAGTAGTTTTTCTCATTCACCATCTTCCTTGCCTCCATTTTGTATTTTTTAACCGGGTTTTCCAACTGAAAAATCCAGTTATTTAAATGGCGGGCGGACGGGCGGCTGCCAAAAGGTATAACTCTTCCTACAGTTTTTAAGATAGGAAGTTGTTCTTTTGCAGATCAATTTAACATATACTAGAGGTGTGCATATTGCTATGATTTTGAACTCTGATAATTTATAAAAATATATATATATTAGCTTTTGAACCTTTTTTGGCAAAATATTGCATATAGGGTACTCCCTTTCACTGGATACGGTAGGTTGTGTTTATCAATTTAGGGTTTACATGGATTATGGATACAATGTTTATTTTGAAGAAATTATAAAATACAAAGATGAAATTTTTGACATAGTATTCGATAAACTTTTTCAATTGTAATTTCATTTGAAATTATTTATTTCGTGGGAAATACTTTTCTTTCTGGGAACAACTTTAATTACGTGGCCAATACTTTTATTTCGTGGCCACGAAGGAAGAAAAAATATCTCGAGTACATGGCCTATGTTTGCTTAATTTTGTACAACATAAATGATAAATTGTTTAATGTTTGGTTGTCAGTGTACGACGATATTTTTACGAGGGTTGTCCAAAACGTTCGTTGACAATCGCGTTCTCGTCATTTTAAATGGATTTATATATACATATTGTATATCTAAATTTTTTCATAAAATTTCAAATCAAACTAAAGTGGTTCTGAATGTTTTTCATAGAATTAAACTGAAATTTTAATGTATCAAAGGGTTGTGGATAGTACGCACGGCCCAGCGAAAAAATTGTCCAAACTTTGTAATTGAGTTTTTAGTTATGAAGAGTTATAGTTTTTATAAAACATTTCAAAACTTCGTAATCTTCTTTTGTGATGTAGTCTGTATAGTGTACGTCGTTTTCATACGTCATTTGAAGCACGAAACAGCGCGCAATCATAAATTGTCTCGACTGAGGTAAAACAGCGATAGTAATAAAACAAACGATGGAGGAAACAGGAAAAAACTCGAAATTGTTCGAGTGTACATTCACAAGTGGCACAAGTGACATTTTGAAGGAGTATGCGAATGTACCCTCTGACCAAACGGTGAATGCGGAGTATTACTCTCGGGTAAACCCAGGACTACGACGTTGTAGAAACGTCGTTATAACTCAACGTCAGACTGGGCCGTGCGGCCTGTGTAGGCAATGAATATATAATGATAACTCCAATACGAAAATGTACATTGCTCTGATTTTTATGCATATACATTATTATACTCTATATTAAGATATTATGACACTTTCCTAATAATTGCATCTTTATATTGAATAAAATTACATGTGTCCACGAACTTTTTGGACAACTCTCGTATAGTTTGAATAGATAATACTCATAACTCATACAATAGTTTTAAATTTATTTTTGCGCATTATTCTGTACATGCATATTATACAGTCAGTTCAAGCATATATTTTACAACATACACCATAGCATAGTATAGCATTGCAATCTCATAGCATAGCATTGAAATCTCATAACATAGCATTGGAATCTCATACCATAGCATACAATCTCATAGAATCGCATTCGTTATATCATACCATAGCATAGCATACAACATTCTTTTAACTCGTTTTTAAATGCTTTTATTTGAAAAAACAAATGTTTACATAATAGATGTGTGGTAAACTTTGGCTTCTTATTATTTTACTTCGAAATGTGTGGAACTCTTCTGTGTATGGAGGCGTTTTTGTTCAAATCTCATAGCATACAATAGCATAGCATAGCATACCATATCATTAAGCCCTTCATTTCAATTTCTCATAGCATAGCATACACATCTCATAGCATAGCATACAAATCTCATAGCATATCATTAATATCGCATACCATAGCATAGCATACATTTGTAAAAGATATGCATGAAATGACTGTAATCTTTATTTGTAAGCATTGGCTGCAATTTTTCTCAATCGACCATCTCCCCTGCCTCCATTTACTATTTTTTTTAGTTCCATGAGATGATAGGGCAGGTTACTCAAATCCTGTATTTTTTTCTTGGTCATGTATATTATTTTTACATTTACCTAAACATATTTTGTAGATCTAAGAAGGGATGTAGTGACATGTACAACCTCTTAATATAAAAAAAAGAACTTATCCAAAATCTGAAACAAAATGGATGTCAGAAGTCGAATTAACTCGAAAACAATGGAGGAAAATGTATATTCTGCCCTTTTAGTGCACAAAGGATTCAAAATAACTATGGCTTCAATTATACCAACTATAACATAGGTTCTAGCTAATCAAATATCATTTACAGGAGAAGGGATAGTAAACTCTTCGTTGTGTTACTTTTGTCAACAGACCAGAACAAAACAGAACATATTTTTGTCGACTGTAATTTAGTGAAAGAAATTTGGATTGAATTGGAGAAATAGATTACAGATACAGTGTATCTTTGGTTTTCAAACAAAATTTGATAAATATTCAATCCTTTCTGGCAACAGAGATTTTCAAAGGTTAGACAACTTAATCATTTTTTTTTTTACAAAACAATATATTCTGCAAAGTAAAATGATAACATCAAGGCTACATTTTAATATAATTAAAAAATCTATAACCAGAAAAAGGTTTGTAGAAAAATGATTTCTTTTGAAAATTGTAATTATCATTCTTTTACCTATTGGAAAGATATATTTCAACATTTGGAACATACATCACCATCTATATTCTCTCCTTAATGACTCTGTCCCTTATATTTTGTTTGTACTTTATCTTTGAATTTTTCTTGTTTTCTAAAAAGAAAACCATTTTCACATCTCCTTGGCACAAAACATTTCTTTTGTATTTCATTACTCTTCAAATGTGTTAGATCATGGTCACTATCAACATACCGACCACGCTTTTGCGTCGACCTCTTCTTTACATAGTTACTAGGAAAGCTTGTGACATCATGTTAAAATGAATATTTTAAACTGGGTGTTTGCAGTCCGGACCGAAGTGTAAAACAATATATCTGAAAATATATTCAGTATTATGAAATGTGTTTCAATTAAATTGAAATGTTCGGGAAGTTTATAACATAAACTTTGATAAAAAAAAACCCACAAACATTTAATTCTTTAAAAACATCGATACGAGGAAAATAGCTTTAAATTGCTGTCTAAATAATTTGGATGCTTGTAGCCATTATCTAGATTCAAATCTTACTCAAAATACTTAATCCCTGAACATGTCAACAATTTTCGTTATATATATTTTTGTTTTCATTTTGACCTCGGTTTAAAACTTGCTAAAAAAAAAGTGAAATATATATACAAAAAATATGAGAACCAGCTCTGAACAACTCATTTTTTCTCTAAAGTACTACAATGTATTTGCTTAGGCCTCAAAGCTTAGTCACATCTACAAATGTGTTTTGATTAATTAATTTTAGGGGACACGGCTGAAATGTGTAAAACACCTGATACAGCGCTTGGCAATTCTAAATAAAATTGTATTGAACTGTGACTAATATCCCACACACGCACACACATTTACTGTTTTAAACCATATGCTAAGCATATCTGGGATGACAACCATAAGAAATTAAAAAGCGGATATCAAGCTTTATATTTATAAATAAATGGTCATAATTGTTATTAAAACACTGGATTGGTATTTCAACATAATTCTTTCTTTTACTACTACAATTCAGCAGTAATTTAATGTTACGGATGAATTATCATCTTTAAGCAGTGGAATAACAGGTGCCAATTTCAGCATTTAGTAAAAGTTTCGACTGATTTATAATTATTAATAAGGATGTATATTGCTTAGAGGTGATTAACACAGATTTATAACGAGAACATGCATTTTTGTTTAAGAATGTGCATGTAAAAATGTCATTTACCATATCAGAACACGAATTTAAAAAATGAACATATTCAGAACAAAGATATTGACTTTCTAATTTAAGAGACATGTGAATAAATCTTGTAAAATGATTAATGATTGATGTAATGAATTAAATCACACCGAAATAACAACTTTTAAACTATCTATCTCTTTTAGATAGATACACGGGTAGGTTAAGGCAACTCCGAGTTTAATGACCGTCGATATTATGATCAATTTAAAAATAGTTTATCTTTATGAAAACAGTGCTGAATATTAATATCAAATGAATGTGTTCGCAATGACATTATTTTTCCACTTTGGAAGCGAGTCGTGCAATGTTATCACGTGACAGCTGAAAATAGATTACTTTTTTACCTTATCAAAAAATCAAAAAGTGTAACACTACCCCGAAGTTCATTTATATGTATGATACAATAATTCGATCGGCAATTAGATCATCTTTATTAGTAGTACTGCTAGAATCCTATTGTAAATCGAATAAAACGAATTTTGTCATTATTTATCGGAAACCCCCTTGACTTTTTCAATTTCAATGAAAATACTACGTATTACAAAAACAACGCACAGGATTCTAGCAGCACTTTTTAAGCAGTTCAGGGTCATATGCTTTTGATATTTGCCATATTCAACTTTCATCATATTCGGGGTAGTGAAACACTTTTGCCTTTTTTGCATACACTGACAAAGGAAAGGCCGGTGAAGCCATATAAAAGTCTATCTGCTTACCTTATAACACTCGCTAAAAAAACTTAATATCCATGCCCGTATTATCCTGATTGTATCAAATCTAACATTCATCGAAATCTTGTGTATCAGTATAATATAAGTATAATTTCGGCATTGTTTACATGCATTCCAATGATTTGTCTCCCGACATTGATCTTCTCTATTAAACATGCATGTGACGTCATCAACGATAATGATACGTAATACAGAAAAATCGAAAATATAGAAAAGTTTCTAGAGACATTTTACGCATGTAGTTTTTATAATTACAACCAGAGATAAAGTAAAAATTGACATGTTTCTGATTAAAATATGACATCATACTGCTTATTGTGACGTCACATCAATCAGAGGAATTTAACTCAATTGATCGCTTAGAGTTGCCTTATTATATCCGCGTAATATGGTTGTATCATAAAGCACCTAAAGGCATCTCTATTCACCATAAAACAAACGTGATATTCAAAAGATAGCCTATGTAATTTGATACATAAAGATAAAAATATGGCTTCAGTATCTTAATATCCATTTACAAGTTCAGAAAAAAAGACAAAATGTGAAATACAGGAGGCAAATTTAGTCAGCAATTTTTTATAAGAACATCATAAATATATAATCTTGATTACTTTAGTACAGATTAGAGAGTTATTTTTAGACTTAGTAGGGGTCTTAAATCTATGTATCTAGGAATTTGTCATTCCTAAGTGTATATTTTAAATATTTCCTTTTCTGATTCAATCATTCACTGATAGGGAAAACATTAGTGTTGATTTTAACTTTTCATTTAAATATTTGTTATTGAAAATCTTATACCAATTCTCTTATTCAAATATTTTACCTCTTCAAATGACCCGTGTTGATTAAATAAATACCTGACATCAGACACTTGCCTTTACTTTCTTGCCTATCCGTCTATATTACCGTTAATAATCTTTATGGGTGTGTTAGATATAGAAATGTACTTTTATTTTAATTATCCTTAATTACTTCTCTTGTAGCAATGCTGGTTTGTATTTTACTTTACTTTTTTTTTCTCTGAAACAAGTTTATGTATATAATTAATTATGTAATTATCCTTTAATTTGTTTAAGAAAGAGGGTACGTAAATGACGTAATAGATTTTTTGTTTACTTACAATCTTTCAAGCTGTGATAATCCCTGAAAGGCATTACTGTCTATCCTGCTTATCTGGTTGGACCTAAGGTTCGTTAATGAGTACATAAAAACATATATGTCAATCACAGTGTTGACAAAAACATGCCAGAGTAAAAACTATCATGGACAAAGAGTTATTGCATTAGGAAATGTTTCATATTCCAGTTAAAGTTAATTATTCGTGTTCAATACTTATTTTTGCAATTCAGACATCCAAAAGAAACGCCACATTATACACTGGTTAAACTTCAATATTTATATTCCCATTGCAACCTTTACGTTGCAAATCAGTTTTCGATGAATAACATCCACATCACATTTAAAAAGACTTTCTATTTTCATTATCCTAAACTAATTAAGTCTGACAAAAATGATACTTAAAGCAACCAAAAAATTTCACATCTTGGGTTTAATAGAAAAAAACCTCAAACAGTTTCATAATGTTGAACTTTGTACATAGTCTCTGCTTGTAGTATATAATTACAAACTGGTATTTTTGTATATGAAAACGATGCCTCCATTGTATTGTGTGATGCATACATCAGTGAAACGAATTATTCTTTCAAACCACACCTTCATTTATCAATTGTTTAAAGTATCCGCTCTAAAACATTAAAACATCAGCATTGAAATTTAAAATAAATACTTCAAAAACACCAGTCTCCATTTGTATACAAAGATTATGAACGGCATTATATAATACACTAGGTAACGGCGAGTGTGCAATGATATATGTATATGTTTTTCAGCAAAAGGCATTCATAGTCGTAAAATCACGATTGCGATTGATAAACGAAGATTGTAAATAAAGATTTTAAATGAAAAGGTAAAAGTAACACATACGTTTTCCGTCATATTGAGGGATTGAGATGACAATAAATTTTATACATGTATAATATACACATGGGAATGACAAATTGTAAGATATATAGAAATAAGACCCCTACCAAGTGTAGAATTAAGGCCTTGACTACATGTAGAATTCGCAGCCCACATATATATGTCAAACATAAGCATTGGTTAGGAGGCACAATCACTTCATTATACAATTTTTGTTTTATCTTTGACGCATTGAGCAGCTCAAATAAAGAAATGTAAATTTCAACTTCTTACCTTATATATGTCCTTCGTACGTTATTTATAAGACAACATTGACGGATGAAAACTTTCATTTGTTTATCAACGTTATTGAACTATAGTTAGGGTATATCTAATTCTTGAGTAACGAGATTTGTTACGGGGTCCGTTTGTGTGACGGAAAACAAGTTATGGTGTTTGAGTGTATTGGAAATCTATTGAAATGGTAAAATGTATCAGCAAAGGATCAAATATAGGGTGTAAAAAAGTGAATCCCTATTTTGGCTAGGAGGTTTTAAGTTAATGGTTGCAGCTTTATTCAGGTTGATTGACCATGGCTTATTCAGTAATTATTTATGCGTTCCTTATTCAGGAAACTCAGCTTTTATTCAGAGCTGAGCAAAGCAATGAAGCCCTAAAAAGGATCAAATGTAGGATGTACAAAACTGAATCCCTATTCTGGCTAGGAGGTTTTAAGTTAATGGTTGCATCTTTATTCAGGCTGATTGACCATAGCTTATTCAGCACTTACTTAAGCGTTTCTTATTCGGGAAACTCAGCTTTTATTCAGAGCTGAGCAAAGCAATGAAGCCCTCAAAATCATAAAAAAAATCAGCATTTATAGACAATAATTACGTAACAAACTAAGACGACATCTAACAATTTCGCTATTTACACAATGATTACAGAATTACATTGATAATAAAAGTCTCGATCATATTGTTCATAAATAGAAGTCCATAACATATGTATTGAGGTTGAATAGTTTAGTATGATATATGTCTTTAAAGTTGTGGGCAGTTTAGCCCCCCCCCCCCCCTCAGATCTTTTAATCATGTTAAAGACCCAAATAATGTCATAGCGCGTTTGCTGAAAATTGTAGCGCGTCATACAAATCGGCCAGCCTACTGCGCAAAATCCATACTGTACTGTTTTTAAGATCCGGACAGTCGAGAACACGTACAATAGATAATTTTACAGTATCTAAACCGGGCCAAACGAACCGTATAAGCGTTGAATGTATACGAAATACAATGAATTCTAACAGCTACGTTTCTGAAAATTACTACAGTTTTCAAGACCTCATGACTTTTTTTAGCAAGCAAACCTATTTTCAGCTGTTGAAAAAGTCTAAAAAACGCTTTATATAGGAGTTTCTCCTGATTTTGTATCTGAACATTTGCAGTGTTGTGTACAATAAAACACTGTAAATAAACCTCTCAGGAAATGCCTGGCACAAAGAAAATGCAATTACTCAGTAAATAATGAACAAAATACATCTTGTTTGAATCATCAGTTTTATGGATTACCTTTAAGGCTAGCTACACCAATAATTTGCTGTAAATAATATTTATATTAATATTTTCACCCAACGAGCGTCAAGTAAACATTTATATATCTAAAACAGTATAATCGAAACAACAGTTAAGAAATAGATAAATATCACTATTTGTCCATAGAACAAATCATGCTACAAGTGTAGCGAGGGACAGTTTCGGATAAAGTACCCGTCAATATTTTTGTAAAATTGAGAGTTGCTGTACTTTAAGGCTTATGAGTGTTGCTAAAATGCATGAACTGGTTTTTAATGAGTATCCTTAGTTAGAGGGATGTCTCTTGTTAAAATTGATATGCAATATGTAGGCCTCATATGTAGGTACATGAGAATCAGAAGTAAAATGCGAAACCTGCGGCTATGACTGTTGTGTTGACTTTACACAGTGAAATTGCAAGTTACAGACGGGAGGTAAAATAACACGAAAAGTAGGTGGTTGGGACATTGTAAACTATACACCGGTAAGTTTCTGACATGTGTTAGTGCAACATGCAGGCGGTACGGAAGGTCAACCATTTGCAAAATCTCATAAAAACCAGTATGTAGAGCATTTTACAGGTTTTGACTAGTAATCTATTTTAGAAATAGGTGATTGCCCTTATAAAGAGTGAATTAAAGGTATTTGTGCTGAATGGGAACTGAGGAAATTCTAGTTACAGAGTTCCGAAGACATGCGTCCCTTGGCTACAATGAATTGTATCAAAAAACCTGTCCCGTGCCACCTGGACGTCTTTTTACAATGCGTTTGCTTATTTCGCATGCGTTTCTTCTCATTTTTTCCAGCCAAAAAGGTATATGTCAATGTATATTTGCGAGTGCTACGTACACATATGATTAAGGAAATCAAATGCAGTATACGTACATGTTACTTTATTATGCCCCTCTTGTATAAAACAACTATCAAGGGATAACACCCCTAGAGATAGACAATCTAAAGCTCTTGCCCGGGGATCACGTTTTTCATTGACTTTTAGTGATTGTGACGTAATATTGAGATTTCAATGTTCGTGACAATCCCTCCCGTTATCTGTATCTGCGCAATTGGAATTGGGTCCGTCGTCCATAAAACATCACTTTTTCTGGATTCTACATTCATTTGTTTAAATAAATAAACAAAAAAACCACGACATCTTTTTTAATGACATGAAAAGAAAAAAAAAATATTATCGCCACTTCTGTTTTTAAAGATATTGGCCGGAGAACCAAGAGCTTAATTTTGTATGGCCTAATAAACCGCTTAAAAACAGTCATAATGTCATAATACATGTATTAAGATAAGGTCGAGTTTTCGGACGGGTATTGCCAATTATCTCACATATTTCAAGAATGAGTTGAATATCATTACGAAAGTGATGATATATGGACCGGGCAGGTCTATGAAAAAGAATTTATTATTTATATAATTTAACCAATAAAATGCTTCCTTTGTTTAATGTATACATGTATCATGAAGGTGACAACATTGTAGAAAAAATACCAAAAAAAAAACCCCGCGTTAGTGGGTAATGTAGATCTTTTCTTCAATGGTCCCGACCTTCATAACCAAAGGGTTTTATTGTTTATGTTTACATCTTTCTGTTAACGGATCATTAATTTGATTGTAAAAAGTAAGTGAAATTCACAAAATATATGTTACTTTTTATCAATACATAAGCGGACCATTGGTACTTGAACACCAGAGAAAAAAATTACAGAGTAACATGCAGCGCTACTGAAATATAAAACTGTTTCGTGCACCATGAAATGAACTTTAAACTGTACTTTACATTGGCGAGAGATCTCACCCGAAAATACTAGTAATATGCAGTGGATTTCACTAGATAACGCTGCCAAAATAAATACATTATTTTAATTCATGTATTTTGAAATGTTATTTTTTTCAATAATGTGTTATTAATTTTATGTAAATTTTCTGTTATTTCTCTAATATTTTAATTGAATTCTTTTTTTAATTTTCATCTTTGTTATCTTTAATTTATATATAAGTTCATCAAGGTGTAACATACATCCTCACATGCATTTTCATTTTTTGTGTTTTGTTAAACAAACATTTATTGTCACTTTGAAAGTCATGAGCGCTGCGCAAAGGAAAAAAAATTACAATACATTTCAAAACCATTTTAGTTGTCACTTAAAAAATCAATTTTTTTTAAGTCCCAGATTGTCACCGAAAAGGAAAGCCATACGTTGATAACAAAGAATGAACCGCCGTTTGACTATTTTTTGTTACATGGAGCTCAAATTGTATTTTCAATATAGACCATATGCCTGCAGATTTTAATTCTATATTATTCTGTTGATTTTTTTTCCAAATCAAATTATATCCTAGCAAAGCACGTGGCTAGCAATTTTACCAGTCGCAAAAAAGCCGATGAGTTCCGAATAACATAGGCGATACACCTATAAACTAATGGGTTTAATGTATTCCACCACGATATCGATAGTTTCATAACCTTTTCAGATTGACGTGCACAGAAATGATAGACAAAATCACCGTAACAAAATTTCAGAGTACATTATAGTTTTTAGCATATTGTCGCAATACAGCCTCAGCGCATTCCTTTGTCTTCTTGTGGTGTTATATGGTTTATTTAAGAGTTAGTTAGATATATAAATGAATCGCAGCAATACTTGTTTCAATTGCATCACAGCCTCTAATATTAAAACAGAGAAAAACAATTTGGGGTTTAGAACGCGATTTTTCGATTTTTTGGGGTATGTTAGAAAACAAACCAAGCCGACTTTTGATAAAAGAAAATTTGTCACAATTGAAAATTTAAGTATTGACAGGCGATTTTATGCTCAATTTAGCATTGCAATATTGTGGCTTAATTTGGAAGAGAAAGTAGGTCGACATTTATTTTTAACTATATTTAACTTTACCTTTTGCTAGCCCTTTTGTGTCTTCTGATGGCGAAAACATATTTTTGTGTCAAGATACAAAAGCTACGAAGGATTTGTACATCCTATATATACATCGTAATCCTTCGTAATCAAATATTTCATCGGACCTACTTCCATTATTGCTTTCCATAATGCAGAAATGCTCAAGTTTTATTTCTTTTGAGGATATTGAATGACATATACAATAAAACCAAATCTGATACCTATTTCTAGAAATTTTGATGAAATTTCTTGCATAGTGTTTTACTACTTGATCATATATCATAAGATTATATTAAGAGACAGATAATCAAAGCCAACAGAGCAATATGAGCCCTAAAACATGTATCATATTATATGAGTAGCGCAGTTTGATGTAAGTATAATCCACATGATTTGATATAGAAAATGTTAATTTATATTATCTTAACAACCCGATATTTTTAATATTTGATACGACCCTTTTC
The DNA here is from genome assembly GCA_015776775.1 of Magallana hongkongensis. NCBI lineage: Eukaryota > Metazoa > Mollusca > Bivalvia > Ostreida > Ostreidae > Magallana > Magallana hongkongensis. The sequence goes on along the minus strand of VIAA01000014.1, from coordinate 1,243,587 downwards.
ATTTGAACTTATGTAAATATCACATCATGATTTTTTTTTTTAATGTATCATATTTTGATACCAAGATATCATATCATTTATACAATACTGTACATTTAATATAGATTATCAAACGATATGATACAATATTGTATTATTTGAAAAAAATACAATGTTGTGTACGAAATTATATTGTAAACAAACATGTTTAGTGAACTTTCTTTAATGCACTTATTATTAATTACTATTTGAAAGAAATATTCATCATGACGTCATTTACAATAACATCCATTCACAAATTGGAGAAGGAAACAATATTTAAAAACCAGTAATATTACAAGGTAATACGATTGTACAATTTATTTGACTAGATATCATTCATATATTTTCACAATGACTGCAAGGAAAATGCCAAATGTAGCATATACCTGTTAATTTTTTGATAAAGTACAATTAATGATCTATTATATGAAGTGATAGTGTTTTAAGGATTACTTATGTGCAAAATCTCACTGACATGATTAAATTATGTGTATTGTAACCGCATGACGTTGCATCTCAGTCATTTCTGTAAAACTTTTCATTTCATTGAATACTATGTCTCCCTCTTTTTGTGAAAAAGGGGTGGAGATGAAATATATTAGTTTTGTTTTATTACTTTATGTATTACAATTCAAAAAGTTAGCCCCAGTCGGTCCCTTGACTAAGTGTCATTATAAATGGATTTATAAACGGCACAGTCAATCATTAAATATTCATAGATCGGAAGTTTCCAATTCATTTCCATGGACAATGAGGAAGAATTGGGTGTTATTTGAGTCTTTTGTGTGACACGGTGACTGATGCAGACCAAAATAAAATGTGTTTATTGAAAAATGTTCTCATAATAAAACAGGTTTGAGAGATAAACACTTTTCTTGATTGCACGCATAATTTAAAACAAATAACGATTATACACTCTCTAACAATGGTCAGTCATTTGGTTTAAATGAATTTATAGGAAACTGCATCTTAAGCGAGTGCAAACCTTGGCATAGGCATAATCATCCGGTACAGTATTCTTTATATAACACACGAACACTAGGAATGTAGCAAAGTCATTCTCCAGCGTGTCTTTACACGCATAAGCTTAGGATTTGGAGATGGATTTAGAGTTAAAAGATGAAGGAACACTTTTTACATTGGAAAAAAAATAGTGAAGTATATATTTCAAAACATGAGATCCAGCTCTGCACGTCTCATTTTTGCATTTTTGCAGAAGCTTAGTTACATCCACAAGACGTATTTGAGTTATACAATTGAAAAGACACAGCTAAAATGTGTATACTTACTGTTGAAATAAAACTTGACAATTCAATGGGGGAAAATCTAGTTTAAATTCAATTGCATATTGAAATATGACTAATATCCCACATACACACACAATTTGTTTAATTTAAACTATATCGGGGATGACAACAATTTAACCCATGGGTTGATGATAGCGCTTTTATTGCATCAGAATCAACTGTGCAACAACCATATATACCTTTCATTCTTGTTTGTATGTTTGAATTTATCTACTAACCATGGCTCTGACTTTATATTTTAGACAGTGATCAATCCAAGAATTTTTCATATCACATAAGCACAATATTTTAAGAACTAGTGCACATAGAGTGTTAAAGCAGAAAACAAGCTTGTTATTTAAAACATAAATTGTAAAATATTTAAGCATTGAACTTTTACTTTTGAAAGATGCGGTCTCATATCTGCAACATTGTGCACATACCGTTGAACTTATAAAACCACATTTTCCAAAAAAATAACGATTTGATGCTTTGATATTTTTACAAACCTTTATTTCCAGTTATGAATACTTTTACGAGTAATGCACTATTAACGGCAGAGCGATTGAAACAGCCGAACTATGCTGACAAAAACAGTGCACAGTGCTTTAAATTCTAATCACTGAATTCTATTTTTCATTCTGTTAACCGATGGATATAACCTTAGCCATGTAAAAAAAATTATAAGTTGGATCCTTTTCACTGTTTTAACTGATGGATATAGCCTTTCAAGTGATATTGAATAAAAAAATTAGAATCATTCAACTGTTAATCAATGAAACGTTGTCACCGTAGATATAATATCAGGACTAGATTAAGTTTAAAGTTGCAAGAAGATGTCAAACATTTTCCTTCAAATACAGTGGAGCCTCAGATATCCGGACGCCAGATATCTGGACGCTTCACTTTCCGGTCGATTTTTATTGGGAACGGAATTTTTACACAATAATTTGTCTCGTTTATCCGGAATTCCGCGTTCCGGATCCGGACGGTCAAATTTTACCACATAATACAGTTTTCCTTTAAATTTTACCTCATTTAACCGGACGGTCACATTTAAGTGTTCGGGGGCACAAAAGTTTTTTATGCGAAAGTGCAAATTGGTGTAAAAACATCTGACACTGGTTGTTGGTTTTAAACAATGCCTTCGTCCGGTAATCGGGGTCACCTGTGTCACGCTATGTACTCGCCCGAGGATATTACGATAACCATGGATGCGACATGTTTAATTGTCGCCATTTAACTTATGAACTGTTATTGTTTGATTAAAATGTCATGAAAATTGTTTAATTTGTGTTTAAAAAAGTCATCTATTGATTGAATTAAAATTATATTAATCGTAGTGTGATTAGATCGTTCGTACGCCTATTCATTTTAAAACGTAATTGAAATGAAATATTTGATAATTTGAGTTCTGTTTACGATAGTTATTAAGACCGCTTGGGATGTTCAGGGTATCGACATTAATTTTATAGCGTGTGTTCAATTAACAGTGTAATAATAATTTATGCCAAACATGGCGTGGATGAGTGTTCACGCTACTTGTAAATATCCCTTGGGTGCAATTAACTCTATAGAAAGATGGATACGTAAAATTAGCTTGGGTAAGTTCTGTCAATGAAAAAATAGCTTGGACAATTATCAATAAGGGAATATATACAGATTTTCACCCATTTTCAATCATCAAATGTTGAGCAGCTTCAAACATGTCAACACAACCGGCCAAGAGAGCGAGAGTTACGATCACCGCTAGCCTGAAGAAAAAGATTTGTCAGCGTAAATTGGAACACCGACTTTCTTCTCTTCGCTTTGTTATGCGAATGTAATTAAATTATCGGTTTAATACAGTGATTGTTATGTACATGTGTTGTCTTGTAGAATGTAGTGCTTGGTTTCCTGTGGAAAAAACATACCTTAAATAATGTTTTTAACAATATTTTGTTTTGTTAATTAAAAAAAAAACTAAATTTTTTTGTAGTGCTTATGGCTATCAAAATAAAATATTTAATTGTATAATTAATTTATAAGTTATGTTTCCATAAATATTAAAGGTAAATATCACAATTCAGATATCCGGACGCTTCACCTATCCGGACGATTTGACCTGGGGACAAAAGTGTCCGGATAAGTGAGGCTCCACTGTATACTGATTGGTATTGTATTCATAGGCACCAGATTTGACGATTGGGTCTTCTGTGATATGTGTAAATATCACTCAATCAATCAATGCAATTAAAAAGGAGGACAGAAATTATTGATTTGATCGAACACTTCCCGTTACCTTCTCAGACATCCGTCAAACGATGCTTTGATTGTATTGTGTGGTGCAAATATCACTGAAAAAATTATCTTTTACAAATCACATCTTCATTACTAAATTTTGAAGGTATCCGCTTTACAACCATTTAAATAACAAAATATTACCAATACACTAGTCTCTGTTCATATAAAAAGATTATGAACTGCATTTTATAAAAGACCAGGAAAGTAACGATGGATGTTTATTGAAATCAACATGGGCCATTTATAGTCGTAATATCATGAATGAGATTGATAAAGGAAGATTGTAAACAACGATTTAAAACGAGAAAAATAATAACATTAGCTTTTTCCATCACTGAAAGTGATCGGAGATGAAAATAAGTTATATACATCAATAATATACACTTGGGAATGACACTTTGCTAGATACATAGAAATAAGACCCCTACCAGGTGTAGACGTAAGGCCCTGACTAGATCTCACAGACCAACCACACATAAATGTCAAACATAAACATTTATAAGGAAGCACAGTCATTTCATTATACCTTTGTTTTATCTTTGCCGCAATGCACAGTTCATGGAGAGAAATTCAATTTTCAACATCTGACCGTATGTGTCCTTCATAACTTATTTATAAAAGGAAATTGACGGCTGAAAAATTCCATTTGATTATCAACGTTACTTAAATATATGTAGGGCATATCAAATTTTTAAGTCAAGAGATTTCTTCCAGGGTTCGTTTTGTTTGAGGGAAAAGAGGTTATGGTGTATGAATTTATTGGAAGTCTATCAAAGTGGTAAAATGCGTGAGCACAACATTAAATGAAAGAATTAAAATAACTGAAGCCCTATTCTGGCTAGGAAAGTTATGATAGTAGTCGCAGCCTTATTCAGAGCTGAACAAAGCAAAGAATCCTTCAAAATGAAAATAATCAGAATTTCAATAGACAGAGATCGCGTGACAAACATAAAGCGACGGCTAAACAATTTCGCAATTTAAACAATTAAAGAAAGATGATTACAAAATTACATTGATAATAAAAGTCTCTTTCATATTGTACATAAAAAGAAAAGTCCATAACAGATTTATTGACTGAATAGTTTTGTATGATATATGTATTCAAAGCTGCGGGCAGTTTAGCCCCCCTCAGTCCTCTCAACCATAATATAAACCCGTCTTGTGGCATAGCGCGTTTGCCGATTGAAGCGCTTTGTACAAATCAGTCAGCCTACCGCGCAAAATCCTTACTCTACATGTTTTTATGATCTATACGGTCAAGAAAAGGTACAGTGAATAAATTTAGAAAATCTAAGCTGAGCCAAACGAACCGTATACATGTTGAATGTATATGAAATACAATGGATTCCAACATTGTTCTACGTTTCTAAAAATTACTACTGTTTTAAAAACATCATGCGCTGGTTGATAAAATCTTTTCTGGAAAGCAAATTTAATCTAATTATACTTGTAGGAAGAAAAAATGCAATATACCGCAGACTTTCTCCATGTTGTGTGCTGTGAACAATAAAACAATGCAAACAATGAATGAAATGCCTAACACAAAGAAAGTGCAATTACTTAGTAAATAATGAAAAGAATAATTTTTCTTTCATTTTTCAAAACTTGTAGTTCACTAGCTTTACTTTATCAGTTCCCATTCAGCACAAATAACTTTAATATACTCCTTATAAAGCCAATCACCAATTTCTGAAGAAAATTACTAGTCAAAACCTGTAAAATGTTCTACATACTGGTTTTTCTGAGATTTATAGATACTGGCTTTCTTATTTCGCCCTTTTTTGTGAGTTTTCAGCTTTTTAGACCCCCCCCCCCCCCCGTAGCTAATTCCCTGTAAAGGATTGACATTTCGTACTGCGTGCATGTTGCACCATCACAAGTTAGAAACTTACCGCTGTATAGTTTACAATGTATCATTCACGTTCTCTTCGTGTGATTTTATCTCCCGTATGTAACTTGCAATTTCACTGTGTAACGTCAACACAACAGTCATAGCCGCAAGTTTCGCATTTTACTTCTGATTCTTATTTCCTTAAGGGCCTACATATTGCATACCAATTCAACAAAAGACTCACTCTAAAAAATTGATAATAATCATTAAAACTCATTTCACGAATTTAAGCAACACGCATAACCCTTCAGGTACAGCAATTCTCCATTTCACAAACAAAATATTGACAGCTACTTTATCTGGGTACTTTATACGAAACTGTCGGTTGCTACCTGAAATAAACCTTCAAATCCTGGGAATAAATGACCAAGAGTTTATGGTCTGTGGCAACGTACTTTGAACAAATTACGCACTGTGAATTTTTTTCTTAAATGCGCTTAATGTTTGGATTAAGTTTTCCACTTTGAAAAAAAAAATTCGTTGCGAAGGGAGATCAACATTCTTTAGTATCGACACTCATAACGCACTTTGAAAAAATATTTTATATTAAGATAAATCTGACCTCCGAATTTTTTTCCGGTGAAAATTGTCGAAATTGTCTTATGAGAAAAGAAAACAATTCTCATCTAGAAACTGTTTATCAAGTTAGCTGAGAATGCAATGAGTTCTTTTTTAAATATATCAATCACACACACACAGATACAGGTAGAAAGTAGTTAAACGACAAATTGAGAGGATCGGAACGATACCCATTGCATTTATATATACATATAATAAGCACAAACATTGCAATAATTCTCAAATTGACATATACCTGCTTTATGAAATTGTTCATATCGATCTTTTTTTTTCAAATTATCACGTGGTTAAAGTATCGCGCTTGTGATCCGCAGATCCCGAGTTCTCTTTTTAGACACTCATACTTTGTTTCATCAAATTGCTGATTTTTCGCCTATTTGACTTATATAATACTTCATTATGTATCCATTCTGCTTTTCTTTACTCCCCTCTATCCTGTTATCTGCTCGTTTTCCTCTGAGTTGAGAAACTATTTCAAGTTATTTAGGCACCTTACAACGATTTTAAAAAATACAGTCGCACCTGCATATACGGCCACCTTTAATCAGCGGCCACTTCCTATGAACTGCCAGTTTTAATTCCACCCGTTTAGTGTTTCACTATATATTAACTCATTTAAGCGGCCGCCTATCTAACACGGACAGTGGCCATTGTTTTTAGTTGTTTATAGTCTTGTGCTCAACACGTATATAAGCCCCATTGCCAGTATTATTCATTTCGGAGTAAAATTCAAGCATTGTGAATACATTTAATAGAAAATAGAAATAAATATTTCCATTTAGAAAATAAGACGATGGCTGTGAGCTAGGTAAACAATGCATATCCTCATTTAAAATATTGGAGATTGTGTCATGATTTTGTGTGACAATAATTTGTAAGTATAACATATGAATTATTATCTCCACAACACAAAATAAAATTTTTAAAAAATATATGAGGAAAATAAATAAAACTTTAATAAAACGTAGATAACGAATAAGATTTTTTTCAGAAATATTTTTGAATAAAATGATTTCATGTGACTTATAACTTCTTAATTTGTTGACTGTGTCGAAACTATCTTTAAAATGAACAAACTCAGAGATTTTTCTTCAGTGATTTGAAACTTGGAATAAGAGTCCACCTGTCTTAGGTGGCAGTTTTCATCTTACCACAAATGATCATTTAAAACAGGCGTGACTTATTAAGAAAAGACCAATTTTAGGAAAGTAATTACATTTCCTCACATTTTTCAAGAAAATGATTTGAATATCAATTAAAAATGGGTTTTATTTAAAATTATAATGATATATACTAAAATATTGAAACATTTCGCCAATAAACTATAAAAGTTGAGAGTTGACACATGCTTAATAAAAAAAAATAAGGCAATTCATTTCTTGAATGCATGATTTTAGCACGACCTTTGGCGAGAGAATGGGATAGAACTTTGCAGAACGGGGTGACAAGAACGCAGGTTAATAATTAACGAAAAGTGTAGGACGAGTTCATCATGCATAGCGGGCAAATACCTTGGATTAGATACTTTAATACAATAACAGATGAGAAATAAAATGGAACAATTAAATGCGATTTTAGTTTTTAGCAAACTATTTATTTAAACTAGATTTTAGTTCTAATTGAAAGTACTTTCCGAACGGGGTGCCCAGGAACACGGGTTGACTAAATATCATGGCGGAGAGTTAACTATTTGGCAAATACTTTGAAACTGACAACTTTGGTTTATAATTTGCGAAAAAAAAACCTAAGAAATTAATTTGTAAACAATGAACAGATTCTGTTTTACGTCTATATTAATAAATAAATCATGCATAAAACGGCTAGTTTGAATTGTGGGGACCCCCCCCCCATTGTTTTTTTTTTCATCTTTTATCTAGTAGATCTGAATTTTTATTTAGGACATTGATAAAAATCAAAGTCAAATTCAACTTAAAAAATAAAATCTAGAGATACGACGCATTTAATACCAACTCACTGGTTTTAAATTAAAAAAAATGTTATTTATTTATTTTAAAAAAATGTCTATATCATGCATTTCGGTTTAGATTTTTCATCCATGCCCGCTTCCTTAAATATCCAGCCAAGATTGGGGTGTTTAATTTAAATTTCAAACAATAGGTCAAAAAAGCAATTAAGAGAGAATTCGGACACAGTATATACACAACAATTAACAGAACAAATGGTTCAACATATTAAGCATTGTATCCTATTAATGTATAAAGTGTTAATTCTCGCGCTTGCGCAGTATATCATTTAGTATAATTAATGATAAAGAGGTGAAAATCAATTTTATAAATTTACAGGGGTATTGTGTTTTAGTAACTTATTGGTAATTGGTTATATTTGTAAGGTAAATCACTTAATTAGTTAGCATTATCGTTTTCAGTTCTAGATGTAGTAGAAGTAAACAATAAATATGAAAATGACTTACAGTTCGCATGTATCATTAGGTATCCCAGTCGGAACTTTTTTCAGGTCTCGTCCGTAGCAATTCACATATTTACACGTATCCCCACCGCAAACACAGTCAATGGGACAACCATCAGTCATACCAATAAAACTAACCCCATACAGAAGAAACGACCAAATGATACAATAAGTTCCATTCATTTTAAGGCTCATAAAATAACTCTTTCTTGCTAAACCGTTATACCAGTATTTCATGTCCCAAAACGAGTTATCGCTGATTTCCTTTTATATAGTGAATATGCGCAGTGTTTTTTTAGCTTTCGGGGCCAATAAGATTGCTTTAAAATAACAGGAAGGAGTCAGTAATATAAACTATTAATTGACATTTCAGGTTTTAATTAACTTCAGGAACCACAACTGAAATATACAAAATGTGCGCTTATAATAAGGGATCTTTATAATTATACAAGCCTAAAACGTTTCCATATTTTTCATTTTTCATTTTCTTTTCTCTTGAATATTTCCAGTTACGTAAACGACCCAGGCTATTGGGAATGTGATTTCAATTGCGAATAATGTTAAGCCACGCGTTGATACTCAAGAACCCTTTTCTACACGACAAATCAACCCTGAATTGTTATGATTTTTGCATGTTATGAGAAGTATTATACTATGCAAAATAATATTTTGGTCTCCGTTCTAGTACAATTTATTACCATAGATGGCAATGCAATAAATAAATTTTCAACAACATGAAATTATGGTATTAGTTGAATCAAAATTCGATGACCACACATAGTCACGGATTTCCTTCATACTTTACAGTTTGAAAAAAAAATTAATGTGTAAAAACAAAAACTTAACACCATTTATTTGTTGTTATGTGGTCCCGCTACCATGGTAACCGAAGGTAAAGGTGTATAAATAGCATTCAAATTTTTATTTCCTTTATTTCCTTTAATTTGAAATTTATCTTGCTATAGTAACAAGATAAAAAATAAGGAAAATTCTAAAATTTAAGGCATTTATGATTGTATATTAATCAATTTTAAATATGATAAGATGATAAGAATTGTTGAGAAAAAAATCAAGTATGTCCTTAACCTAAAAGCAACTTAAAAAAATAAAACTGTCCATTAAATGATTGCCGTTGCTATGGGCTTTTTACAAAACAAAACAAATTGAAAGTTGTTTATAGTACTTTTAATTCCATAGCAACAAAACATCTGTGTTGCATATCAAATCTTTTTGTGGATTATTATGAGATTGAGGTATATTTAAACAGGTATCATCAGAAAAAATGCTAAAAGTCTACTAAATAAGGAATAACAGCATATTAAAACAACCCTATTTTTTATTTTTCGTATTGCTTGGCCTTGTTACTATAGCAACGGATGTCATTTCTCATTAATAAAACTCATACTGCATGGACACTGATACATATAGGGTTATACAATTTAAATAGTTACCCAATTCTGTTTTTAAAAAAATCGTAACGAAACTATTTCAATTATCTTTAGCGATTTCCATAGTAACATTATAAAAGTATTCAAGTATTTCTTCTATAAAACGATAATTGACGATATACCAAATGCTGTTATATGTTTTATGTTTTTATTTGCTTATATAAAAGGGCAAAACCTCATAATATGACCTGGAATAACGTTAGATTAGTTAATTTTTCATTATTTTGATGAGTTTTATAATGACGTCACAAACTTTGAACACTGTTAAAGTGCAACGTCACAAAATCAAAGTTCATGGTTTTGGCTGTTACAGTAGCTCTTCAATAAATTTAAACTTAACTACAGGATAATTGTGTGATTTTGAGGTACATTTTACATAAATTTTGCAAACATGGCATGAATGTAAATATTAGCATTATATTCTTATTTTTGGATATCGTCGGTCCTATAACATGGCAGGCCGTGCAGACAAATTATCATACCGCGCTAACACAGTATTCAATTTGTCTGTACTCCTGGTGTATTATACACATGTAGAACCAATGATACCCAAAAATAAGAAACCAATGTCTTACTAAGTAAATGCAGTCCTTCTGCTTTGAGGTGAACTACAGAAAATCACTCTTATTCTTTAATTTGACTATGGCCATGATGTTGACAGTGCAAGTAGATTCAAAGATGACGTTAAAAATCCGAAAAATGTCCTTACTTGGTTGGTTGGTTATCATTTGTTGTAACTTAAAACCTTTCGATTTTTGAAGCATGGGAATACCAAAAATAAAACAGAATAAACCATTTTACATTTTATGTGCCATTGAAAAAATTAAGATTTGTTAACCGAGATTAACTCTACAAAAGGTAACCATTTGTTGTTAACCAAGATATATATCATTTACGTATATTTTTACAGTTACATTGAGTAAACCTGACCTTTTGTAAGATTGTCCAGTGTATCCTCTGATAGAATGGAGAAAATTTTGTGTCAAGCTATACATGTACCGTATTCATTTTTTTTGGCTGACAAATTTGTGGATAAGTCTACCCACTGCGCACACCCCCCCCTCCCAAAGCCCACCCCCACTTTCAAAATCAGGCTACGTTCCTACTTTTTATAGTCAACACTTCTCAAACAAGTGTCATACAGGTCAGGCAGACAAACTATAAAGGTTACAACTTTCTTTAAAGTTCACTTTTCTAAGTGTAATACATTACAGTTTTTACAATGCTTTACCTATTCTAGATATTCATATTGGTCAGCCAAAATTTTTTGAAGTCGATAGTTAAGTTATAAGCGATATAGAGAGCTTAAGAAGTGAGAACAATACAAACTGTTTAAATTGCATTCATAATAATTTTAAAAATTGAACAATCTAAAGAAAAATAATGTTTTACAAGAATGTTCAACCTATAAAAACAAACAAAAACAAGGAACAAGCTTTGTTAACATAGCAATATAAATAAAATCTGAGATCTGTATCTAGCTTATAACTTGACAACTAACATTAATTGTGAGCAGGCGTTTAAAAATACTAAAGTTAAGCATTGTAAATATTGAAATTAATATTTCGAACCATTTAATTCAACGAGTTGCTTTATGTATTTAAACCTTATGAGACATAGACAATTTATGATGCATTGCTTCGATATTGGACCAATTAGTTTTCTATTTGACAGACATAAAAAAACAAGCTGTTTTGTTAATTACATCGTCAATGTCTTTTGATGTTTTTACATTTAAAAAGAACCATCCCGAACATTACAAGAGCGATTGGTTCTTTATAGAGTCCGATATGGTTTTTACACCCTGACAACATATTAATTGTTTAAATATTTTTTTCGATAATTAGATGCACATTTTTTGAAAGAAAATAAATGCCTTTATGTTTCTCTTGTTAACTTAGTCTTGATTGAGTGTTGTCTCTATCTGAACTTACTCAGAATTCTTAGGCCCAATACATTCAAGACACTTATTGTGATTGTTTTTTTAAATTTTGATCTCAGTTAAAAAATAAAGAATTAAAAATAATGCATGCTTAAAAACAAAGGTATTGGGCTGATGCATTCCCCATAAAAAAAACAATGACAATAATTTTATCAACATGATGTAAATACATTGTTTTAAACTTGGATATATGCCCTTTGTAAAACATTTTGAGACATTGTACAGATGTAATAGCATTTCATAAACTGGATTCGAAAATGTTTTGATCTTAGCATTCTCATTACAATAGCTGGGCATTTTTTAGATTGTATTTTCAATACCTAATGGCAACTGTAGGTATCGTTCAACTTATCATGCTGGTGAAATAAAATATATCTGAGAAGCATTGCTCGGACCGTATTCATATCTTACTTGCTAAATGTTCAAGTCGACAATTAAAAAATCTATTTACGTTTCTTATTGAAAAAAAAAATCATAATCAATGACAATTCAGTCAAAGTTTACTTGCAGTTGATTAGAACCGTGATAAAGACCAGGCAACGGTCGTTTTTATCTAACAAAAAAATCGGCGGAATATTTATTCATAGGAATTATACATTAGGGAAACAGACTTACAGTGTTTGAAGCTGTGATAGACCCTGAAAAGCGTTGCTGCCGATCTTACTTATCTGATTGTCATTAAGGTACCTATTTAAGTAAAATAACAATAAATTGATAAAAAAAAAGACTTAAAAGTGTACAATAAAAATCCAACAGAGAAGACTTTTATGCATATCAAGAATAAATACAATAATGTAAGCAGGCACGTGGGTTTAATTTTACTAACATGTTTTGTTTCTCTGCACTGATGTAAGTGTTTGTAACATTGAATATAAGTATGAAATTGATGTTTTGGATGAATGCTTGTTAAAACCTTTACAAATATATATTATAGACATATGCAATAACATTTATAATTTTAATATTTTGAGAGAAAAAATGTAGCTTTGATCTCAGCATTGGTTAATAAATCTGACCGGTGAAGTGCGTCCAGTGACTTTCATGCAATGACATAATAATCAACGTTTAGGTGAAAATATATTCATCATGAGGATCATTTAATTCATGACCAAAATATATTTCATCATTAGTAATCACGATATAAACAGGTACAAAGAGACAATTCTTATAAAAAATTAATCTCATCGATCAATTTTTGTATCTCTTCAATGTGTGTACCCGAGGTTTAAACATCATTCTTTTTATTCTTAATATAATCACAATGAAGCAACAACTTTTTTTAGAACAAAGTTCATCAGTTTACTGTGAAATGATAAAATTTCGTGGGGATCATTATTCGTGAATTGCTAAAATTGTATAGTTTCGCACGGACGTAATTTCGTGTTTTCTTATACCTACAAAAGGAAATATGACTTTAAAACTAGAATTAATTAATTAAATAATTCGTAGAGGATGTTAATTCGTGGTAAACAGGTACCCGGTTATCCAGGAAAATTGAGCCACCACGAAATCTAATAATTCCACAGTATCTATAAACTGCTTCGAATTACTTTTTTCTTGTCAATCCAATTAATATAATGGCTTCTTAGCTGTTCAATAATTTAACAAATGCAATGATCTAAACAGAATAAAATTGTTCAAACTCAGAACACTTGAATCATTTCAACTGCATTTGTCACTGAAAAATAATTGTCAAAATAGACCTAAGTGTATCTGAATATCGAGGTGTGACATTTTTATCTGCATATAGGAGATTTAAGTTTTGAATGATAAACCTTCGATTTTATTTCTTGCACATCAAACGAGATCTTATCATTTTACATCTGGATGTGTATTATCACAAACAAAAATACTGTAAAAAAATGCATCACTCTCTATTAATACATACCAGCACAATTTAGTTATCAATGTTAAACGCATTCTTATTTGTTCCCTACTTGGCATCGCAGTGATGTACATGCGATGTGATTTGATGTTATAAACACAAGACACATAAATGAGGAGTTGTGTTTTGTAGTTATATTTTATCAAATAAAAATCTCTGAAACAGTCCACGCATATTCACAAAAAAGCCTCAGATTTATTACGCTGATAAGCAAAAAAATCATGTTTACGTGATGAACATTTTATTTTTATTTTTATCAAAGATACAAAAGTATGCAACACTGTGGACTCTTCATTTTCCTTGGAGGGGGGGGGGGGGCAATGTTTGTTGCTTTCGTGGGATACCCCTGCGAATGAATTTGCATACCAGCAAACATATACACTATCACTTGTTTAATATTCATTACAATTATTCAGAATACACAACCATCGAAATTACGTCCCCATGATCGAGGTAAATATTGGCTTCCCACAAACACTGACCCCCACGAATAAAAATGATTCAAAAGTCAAGGAAGTAAATGCAATAATGTCCATGGGAAAAAATTTAAATTAAAATAATGCAGGAAGAATTCTCGTAAAAGATAATCACTATTACAAAATTATATTCCAAAAACCCATTTAAGTACAGTTTATAAAAAAACACTTTATTTACATACAAATTTAATCTTAACCTACCTTTTTTTTTAAAAAGTGCCAATTGACCTCAGCATTAGTGTATTTCAAGCTATTTCATTTTTAGCTCACCTGAGCTGAAAGCTAAAGTGAGCTTTTCCGATCACCTTTGTCCGTCGTCCGTCTGTCCGTCTGTCTGTCCGTCCGTCCGTCTGTAAACTTTTCACATTTTAATCTTCTTACCTAAAACCAATTTCAACAAGATTTGCATAACGCTTTCCTATAGAAAGGTGATTATAAATTACAGATATGAAAGACCGATCTTTATTTAAAACGGAGAAAACCTCGAAACTGTAGAAAAAGGGGGTGCATTTAAAAATTTTTTCTTAAGATCTACTAAGTTAAATTCAACGTCATTTTGCATAAATAATCCTTTTGGGAAGGAAAATATAAATTGCAAAAATTATTGGCGAATTCTGTTTCAAATTTGAGTAATTGACGGAAATAAAAATAAAAAGATAATAGCTGTCAATTAGTTTATAACTTCGGTACGGTTCGGTATTCCGTATCGAAAACGAAAGTTCATTGTATAAGGCAGCCATGTTTGAATGTTAAACGGGTCAATCTGACAAAGATGGATTTGTTTGTTGTGCAACAGTTTACACGCGAAGGGATTCTTGAAACATGCTAAATATATTTGTGCCGATTTCGTGAATTGAATTGAGGTAAAATCTTTCAATGCGTTGACATATTTGACTCGTGACCGTTGTTTTACGTTGTTTTGAATTTCTTTTATGCTTTTTAACTTGAGGGGAAATATCGCCTGTAATTTGGAATTTTTACGTATCGAATCAAATATAGACTTCGGTAAGTCAGACAGTTAATTGTTTACCTGCGCAAAATGAGCAAAATCTGATGCACTAACAGCATATTATAAATATCATACATTCTATTGGTATTTCGGTACGATCTCTACGTTACGTTTGATAATAATGCAACGTGTTTTGTTAAGATGCTTTGCATTTTCAGTCTAAACGGAGATTGTTTTTGCGGTATATATGTACTATGGAAAATAAACTGTGCTCTTTATTGTTTTAGTGCATGTTTCTTCGGTTTAATTGTTTACAATTTTCTTTTTACTAACCATATTCAGCTGTGTCAAGTTTCAAATTATAAGCAAGATACATAACTTCGCTCACAGAACTTAGGCCATGCTTTTGTTCATTATGAATAGGTATTACCAAGTTTGAGCATCTAAAGTTGAATGTAATTAACGTTTGTGAACAAAAAATTGACTCAAACCTAGCAGAATTGTGAGTACTGTATCTTGCTTATAATTCTATGATTGACGCTGAAATTTTGATTTATCACTAGAAATGTCTCACTAAACGTTAGATACTTGTACAGAAAAATTAAAAGGATGATATGCTGTAACAACTTTTTGGGGCTCCCTCCGTATACGATGAATCTACACCAACTTTGCTGGTTTTTCAGACACAATTAAATAAAAACAACCTCTTTAAAACAGTTTAAAACATCACTTTTACGGGGATAAATGTATTATCGCCATTCTCAAGAAAAAATTACAGCAGAAAATCATCTTGATTTGTAGCCATTTGTTAACGTTGATTTTGAATAAAGATGAAAATAAAGGGTGGGCCTTAGTAAAATAGAGCGACATGCCTGTCAATACATTGCAGTCTGAGGCTCATTGAGAGGGATGGGGGGCTAGACCTTATCAGAAATCTTAACAAGCAAAAAAAAAAAAACGATTTTGAGTACGGCAATGTCTAACTTTGTAAAAAAAAAAAAAAAAAAAAAAAAAAAAAAAAGCGGGGGGGGGACCCCTCCCCTTCACCCAGTTCCGACACCTGTGCATTGATTATACATGTAATAGCTTCTTATATCACATGACAACATTTTTCATTCTAGGGTATTCATTGATCAAGTGAGTAAGTTATAAAACGCCGCAAGAGTTCACATCTGGTAAACAACAATTATTCATAATGAAGACCAATTAAATTTTTGAATGTTTTTAATCTGAGCGCCTTGAGGTACAATTTTCCTCTTTCACATATAGGATTTTTTAAAAATAAAATACAATAACTAGCTAGTACAATGTAGTTGAAGATGAATATGTACCTATATGCATATTCTCATATATAATTTGATCGTTTTATAAAGTAAGGGGGCAGAACTAAAATAAGGGGAACTGGAAGTATATAAATGTTACGTATTTTTATTTCCTTATTTAGCGTGGCGCTTTCAACCCACAAGGATTATATTTTTTCTTAAATTATCTAATCAATTACATCATTGATTGAATAAGTAATGGGAGTTATTAATTGTTCAATTGTAAAATATTACGGCATTAAGAATCAAATATTTATAATTTTATTATGAATCTTATTTAAAGTTAATAACTATTGTTATGTAATCATCAATTTTCATTTTCCTGATTTTTTCGTTAATAATAAAGTCACAAAAGTGGCAACATACGTATTTGTTTTTGTGATGTTTTATTTTATAAAGGTGAAGGGCTCAGGTGGTTCAATTTCGAGCAGATAGAGGTCAATTTTTTCATGGGAATATGAGTGAAAAAATGCTATATGCACGGTCAAGTTTGAGCATTATCAATTATGGATAAATGTATTTTGTACAATTGTTGTGCACAATGTAACGAAAAAAATATTTACGAAACGCGAATTATAATTGGCTACTTAAACTGTAAGCCAAACATTATCTTCAATTCAGTATGAAAATCATATGCATTCAGTATATCAAACCCTTAAAGCAAATGATTTCTGCAATTTCTTACCAAAATATTGTTTCGAAATTATCTGTTTGCAACAAAACAATCCTGTCTCACTGTTTTACAACTTCGTGTTGTTAAGCTCCGCCATTTAATTTTATCGCGTGTAGATAAGAACATATATTATTTAAGTTATTGTCCATCCTCAACACTAAAGTATACACACACCATGAATATTACAGTAACACTTTCTGTATACAAATATCATAGCACGTAAGCTCGATTTAAATATAAAGAACTATCTTCCTGACGAGCTGTATTTCCATATTTCCAGATTATACTTGTTTAGCATTCTTCACCCTGCTACTAACGTTTAAGAAATGTTTCATTTATTTATATTCAGTAATCGGTTTAGTCACTGAAGAGAATTAGTTTTAAATGAAAATATTAATTATAATAGTATGACTACTATGAGTGGTCAATGAACCTTCAATGCTTGATAAAGGCATAATAATAAAGGATTCAAGTCAACGTCTCTTAATCTTTAGATATTGACATTTAGAGTCAAATATAAGACATTAGACCCTTTTCATAATTAAGCAGTGGAAATATTCTGCCTTATACATGCTTAAATTATTACAATTTTCAATTGGCTAGTACGAGATTAAGATTATTAACATATTTTAATTGCGTTATGTATTAATCGAGAAGCAGATACTAGCAGTCAAAACAAATGTAAAAGTTCTTGAGTACATTAGATATCTATCATATTTATTAGCATTTGAATACCTGTAAACAGAGATAAAACGCACATTCTCATCAATTACATACACAGTGTCAGATTGGGAAGCGAAACATCTTATTGATGGGCCACCAGTAAAACTAATGGTTTACATTTTGAAGTCTATAATATTTACTTTACTAATTGTATCAGTCTTATTTGAATGTATGATACAAGTTAGACAACTTTGCTTCAGTACTTTCCTTTGATTAAATTGAGGAATAAAATGTAGTACGTAACCAATTATTCTGTCCCTGTTTGGTTTATATATTCTTCTTTTTATTTATTGATCTTTTACAAATACCAAAAAATAGTTCAATCACATTCGACGAGAAAGAAAAGGTCACCATTCTTATGAACGTATGACATTGTTTGGTAACAATCCGGTTTCCATAAACCAACAACTCTTAATAAAGTCGCAATATCAACTATTAGTTCTTGACAACAATTCCTCACTCACTACATGTATGTCATTTTTAATTAAATTTCAACTCGAAGATACATTGCTGATGTTATATTAAACATAATTTTAACGATTAAATGAAAACCAAAAAACCTACGTACACACCTCAGTTGTGTTATATAAATCTGCACGTTGGCAGACAGAAACCCGACGTTAGACCGAGGGAAGAAACACTTCTATGCTGGACAACCTATGATGACAATTTATCACTTATAATGGCTGTCAAAAAAGAAATACGTTGTAAATGTACATGAAATCAACATTTGACAAACAAGTACCATACCAGCAAATGCTTATTTAAAAGGAAATTGTGGCAATCTTGAATGTTTAATGCATATCGTTGTCAATGATGCACAGACAGTCACACATCTTTTGCACCTGGTACCAATTGCTTTACAACTGATTCATTATCAAACTACAATAGGACAACCAATCCACGAATGTAGCAACAAATTAATACAAAGATGAAATAGCGCAAAATCAATCAAAGAACCAACAACACACCATTACAACAATACACAAGTCCTTTGCATGATCGGTTATCCCCCCTTATATATTATAGTCATACCCCTGGTATCTGACAAAAATATCCACGTTGACCTCATACACCTTAATGAGGTCAATATTCTTTGGCACTTTTCTTGGAAGAGTAAATAAAATCAGAATAGGTAGACTTCTTGCTAAAATAGCTATTAAAATTTTGTTTCGTGTGCTGTGTGTTTGTGGGATTTTGAACTTAAAAGATTTTTGTTTCGAAAGGAAATAAATCTAGTATCTGTATGTTGTTTGCTTAATATCGTGCAACACATTTTGTTAAATTGTTCAATGGTTGGTTGCCAGTGTACGACAATGGTTTTAAATCTCTTATTTTGAATAGATAATACTCATAACTTATACAATAGTTTATTATTAATCTTATTTAAAGTTATTTACTATTGTAATATAATCATCTATTGTCATTTTCCCGATTATTTTGTTAAATAATATAGTCACAAAAGTGACAGAGTGAAACATACCTATTTGTTTTGTGATGTTTTACATTAAAAAGGTGAACGGCTAAGCGGGTTCAATTTCGAGCAGATAGAGATTTCATGGGAATATAAGTGAAATAATGCTATATGCATGGTCAAGTTTGAACATTATCAGTTATGGGTATATGTATTTTGTACAATTCTCGTGCACAAAGTTACTAAACAAATATTTAAGAAACGCAAATCATAATTGGCTACTTAACCTGTAACCCAAACATTTTCTTCAAATTAGTATGTGAATCATATACATTCAGTATATCAAACCCTTAAAGCAAATGTTTTCTGCAATGCCTTACCAAAATATTGTTTCCCACTTATCTGTTTGCAACAAAACAATCTTGGCTTACTGTTTTACCATTTCTTGTTGTGAAGCTCCGCTATTTAATCTTATCGCATGTAGATGAGAATATATATTATTTTAGTTATTGTCCATCCTCAACACTAAAGTATACACACACCATGAATATTACAGTAACACTTTCTGTATACAAATATCATAGCACGTAAGCTCGATTTAAATATAAAGAACTATCTTCCTGACGAGCTGTATTTCCATATTTCCAGATTATACTTGTTTAGCATTCTTCACCCTGCTACTAACGTTTAAGAAATGTTTCATTTATTTATATTCAGTAATCGGTTTAGTCACTGAAGAGAATTAGTTTTAAATGAAAATATTAATTATAATAGTATGACTACTATGAGTGGTCAATGAACCTTCAATGCTTGATAAAGGCATAATAATAAAGGATTCAAGTCAACGTCTCTTAATCTTTAGATATTGACATTTAGAGTCAAATATAAGACATTAGACCCTTTTCATAATTAAGCAGTGGAAATATTCTGCCTTATACATGCTTAAATTATTACAATTTTCAATTGGCTAGTACGAGATTAAGATTATTAACATATTTTAATTGCGTTATGTATTAATCGAGAAGCAGATACTAGCAGTCAAAACAAATGTAAAAGTTCTTGAGTACATTAGATATCTATCATATTTATTAGCATTTGAATACCTGTAAACAGAGATAAAACGCACATTCTCATCAATTACATACACAGTGTCAGATTGGGAAGCGAAACATCTTATTGATGGGCCACCAGTAAAACTAATGGTTTACATTTTGAAGTCTATAATATTTACTTTACTAATTGTATCAGTCTTATTTGAATGTATGATACAAGTTAGACAACTTTGCTTCAGTACTTTCCTTTGATTAAATTGAGGAATAAAATGTAGTACGTAACCAATTATTCTGTCCCTGTTTGGTTTATATATTCTTCTTTTTATTTATTGATCTTTTACAAATACCAAAAAATAGTTCAATCACATTCGACGAGAAAGAAAAGGTCACACTTCTTATGAACGTATGTCATTGTTTGGTATAAATCCGGTTTCTATAAACCAACAACAATAAAGTCACAATATCAACTATTAGTTCTTGACAACAATTCCTCACTCACTACATGTATGTCATTTTAAATTAAATTTCAACTCGAAGATACATTGCTGATGTTATATTAAACATAATTTTAACGATTAAATGAAAACCAAAAAACCTACGTACACACCTCAGTTGTGTTATATAAATCTGCACGTTGGCAGACAGAAACCCGACGTTAGACCGAGGGAAGAAACACTTCTATGCTGGACAACCTATGATGACAATTTATCACTTATAATGGCTGTCAAAAAAGAAATACGTTGTAAATGTACATGAAATCAACATTTGACAAACAAGTACCATACCAGCAAATGCTTATTTAAAAGGAAATTGTGGCAATCTTGAATGTTTAATGCATATCGTTGTCAATGATGCACAGACAGTCACACATCTTTTGCACCTGGTACCAATTGCTTTACAACTGATTCATTATCAAACTACAATAGGACAACCAATCCACGAATGTAGCAACAAATTAATACAAAGATGAAATAGCGCAAAATCAATCAAAGAACCAACAACACACCATTACAACAATACACAAGTCCTTTGCATGATCGGTTATCCCCCCTTATATATTATAGTCATACCCCTGGTATCTGACAAAAATATCCACGTTGACCTCATACACCTTAATGAGGTCAATATTCTTTGGCACTTTTCTTGGAAGAGTAAATAAAATCAGAATAGGTAGACTTCTTGCTAAAATAGCTATTAAAATTTTGTTTCGTGTGCTGTGTGTTTGTGGGATTTTGAACTTAAAAGATTTTTGTTTCGAAAGGAAATAAATCTAGTATCTGTATGTTGTTTGCTTAATATCGTGCAACACATTTTGTTAAATTGTTCAATGGTTGGTTGCCAGTGTACGACAATGGTTTTAAATCTCTTATTTTGAATAGATAATACTCATAACTTATACAATAGTTTATTATTAATCTTATTTAAAGTTATTTACTATTGTAATATAATCATCTATTGTCATTTTCCCGATTATTTTGTTAAATAATATAGTCACAAAAGTGACAGAGTGAAACATACCTATTTGTTTTGTGATGTTTTACATTAAAAAGGTGAACGGCTAAGCGGGTTCAATTTCGAGCAGATAGAGATTTCATGGGAATATAAGTGAAATAATGCTATATGCATGGTCAAGTTTGAACATTATCAGTTATGGGTATATGTATTTTGTACAATTCTCGTGCACAAAGTTACTAAACAAATATTTAAGAAACGCAAATCATAATTGGCTACTTAACCTGTAACCCAAACATTTTCTTCAAATTAGTATGTGAATCATATACATTCAGTATATCAAACCCTTAAAGCAAATATTTTCTGCAATGCCTTACCAAAATATTGTTTCCCACTTATCTGTTTGCAACAAAACAATCTTGGCTTACTGTTTTACCATTTCTTGTTGTGAAGCTCCGCTATTTAATCTTATCGCATGTAGATGAGAATATATATTATTTTAGTTATTGTCCATCCTCAACACTAAAGTATATGCACACCATGAATAATACAATATCACTTTCTGTATACAAATATCATATCACGTAAGCTCGATTTAAATATAAAGAACTATCTTCCTGACGATCTGAGCTGTATTTCCATATTTCCAGATTATACTGGTTTAGCATTCTTCACCCTGCTACTAACGTTTAAGAAATGTTTCATTGATTTAAATTCAGTAATCGGTATAGGCATATATTCAATGCTTGATAAAGGCATAATAATAAAGGATTCGAGTCAACGTCTCCAAGTCTTTAGGTATTGACATTTGGAGTCAAATATCAGAAATTAAACCCTTTTCATAATTAATCAGTGAAAATATTCTGCCTTATACATGCTTAAATCATTACAGTTTTTAATTGGCTAGTATGAGATTCAGATTATTAACATATTTTAATTGCGTTATCTATTAATCAAAAAGCAGATAATAATAGTCAAAACAACTGTAAAAGTTCTTGATTACATTAAATATCTATCATATTTATTATCATTTGCATACCTGTAAACAGAGATAAAACACAAATTCTCATCAATTACATACACAATGTCAGATTGGGAAGCAAAACATCTTATTAATGGGCAATCAGTAACACTTACGGTTAACATTTTGAAGTCTTAAGTCTATAATATTTACTTTACTAATTGCAACAGTCTTATTTGAATGTTTAATACAAGTTAGACAACTTTGCTACTTTACTTTGCTTTAATTCAGAAATAAAATGTAGTACGTAATCAAATTTTCTGTCCCTGTTTGGTTTATACATTAATTTTTTTTTTATTTTTTGATCTTTTACAAACACCAAAAAATAGTTCAATCACATTCGACTAGAAAAAAGGTCACAATTCTGATGAACGTATGACATGGTTTGGTAACAATCCGGTTTCCATAAACCAACAACTCTTGATAAAGTCACAATATCAACTATTTGTTCTAGACAACAATTCCTCACTCACTACATATATTTCATTTTTAATTAAATTTCAACTCGAAGATACTTTACTGATGTTAAATTCAACATAATTTTAACGATCAAATGGAAACCAAAAAACTTACGTACACACCTCAGTTGCGTTATCTAATTCTGCACAAGGGCAGAGAGAAACAGGACGTTATACCGAAGGTAGAAACACTTCTATGTTGGACAACCTATCGTGACAATTTATCACTTATAATGGCTGCCAAAAAAGAAATACGTTGTAAATGTACATGGAATCAACGTTTGACAAACAAGTACCATACCAGCAAATGCTTATATAAAAGGAAATTGTTGCAATCTTGAATGTTTAAATGCATATCGTTGTTAATGATGCACAGACAGTCACACATCTTTTGCGTCTGGTACCAATCGCTTTACAACTGATTCATTATCAAAGTACAATAGGACAGCCAATCCACGAATGTAACAACAAATTAATACAAAGATAGTATCTGACATAACTATCCATGTTGACCCCATACACCTTAATAATGTCAATATCCTTTGACACTGTTCTTTGCAAAGTTAATAAAATCAGAATAGATAGAATTCTTGCAAAAATAGCTATTAAAATTTCATTTCGTGTGCTGTGTGTATGTGGGATTTTGAACATTAAAAACGTTTGTTTGGAAACGTAATAAAACGTAGTATCTGTATGTTGTTTGCTTACATTTTGATAAATTGTTCAGTGTTTGGTTGCCATTGTACGTCAATAGTTTTAAATCTCTTATTTTGAATAGATAATACTTATACAATAGTTTAAAATCTATTTTTGCGCATTATTCTTTACATGCATATTATAGTCTTTATTATTTGTATGCATTGGCTGCAGATTTTCTCAATCGACCATCTCCCCTGCCTCCATTTTCTATTATTTAAAGTTTCATTGGATGATAGGACAGGTTACGCAACATCTTGTATTTTTCTCTTAGTCATGTTTAATATTTTTTATTTACTTAACGTTTGCTTTTTTATCATAGTATTTTTAAAATTTGAATTAGGGAATTTTTCTCTACTTTTAGTGTTTTTTCATTTTAGGTACCAACTTTAAAATGATGTTTTCTAGTCAAGAACTGCTATTTCAAGCTCAACAACATTTGACAATCAACTTCTAACCAGTCCTTAAAAGCGATAATACCGCTGTAAAAGTACGATGCACAGGTGTGCAATATAACAAGTTAATGCTTTAAGTTTGAAGTAAAAGCCTAGAGGTAAAGAACGCCTAATAATCAGTCTTATTCTCGAAATCGTATTTCATTTGTTGAGACTAGTGTCACGGTGTGACATTCAATCTTTCGGACTATTTTTAATTATTGTGTAAATTAACTTTTTCGGACTTTGTGTTAATTGCTACAAAAACTTTTCATCTATTTCGACAACTGTTTTATAAACGTTATAAATTCCGCGCAGCATTAATCTCACCTGAGGCACAATCAGTGATGGACAGCTAATCTTTTAATTGACTTCTGTTTATGTTTATTTACACTTAAGCTTCTTTCATCTTATTAATCCTTTTATGTACATGCTGCTAAAATGTCCCGAGTTACTCAATAGCTGTTTGATAATTGATTTACTTACATCTGTACTTATTATGTTAATCCTTCATTGTGTTGTTCCTTTGTTCATTATATATTATTCTGAATTGTAAGTTATAGTCAGTTGGAATCAGACCTTCGGTGCTGATGCATACCAAACTCACGTAAAAGTATATTTCATGTAAAGTCTATATAAAAGTCTGAAAACTAAAACGCGTGTTGGCTTGTTCGAGGTTTCATGAAGCTGGGTCCAACAACAAGAGAATAAGCTCTTAATAAGTATTAGTATCAGTATTAGTCCTGTACTGGAGAGAGCGCCCCGTAATACTAGCATAACAAATATTCTGTAATAATTCTCGCAAATTCATGGTATTGAAATATTATCATTTGCATACATAGACATTACTTTTTTCATAGAAATATTGAAAATACTGTGATGCATTTTTAGAAATAACCATGGTCAGTAGAGGGTTACGACCATTCTTACTGGAATGTGCATTGACTTGTATTCTATCATGAGATGTGTTTGTTGTTCCGAAATGATTGACAATAACACATTCGGTTTATCAATAGCAAATGTTTAACAGCCATAATACAATTGATTGCATGTTCATTATTCCTTATTGAAAGACAAAATATATCAGAAAAGCATTATCGGACCGTATTCATATCTTACTTGCTTACATGTTGAAGTCGACTATTACAAATCAATTTATATTTCTTATTCAAAAAAATATTTCATCATCAATGAAAATTCAGTAAAATTTTACTTGCTTGAAGTGGATTGGAACTAAGAGTTAGGACCAGGCAACAACTGTTTGTTTTTTTCTAACAAATAAATTGGCGGAATATTTTATTTCTAGGAATAATGCATTAGAGTAACAGACTTACAGTGTTTGAAGCTGTGATAGGCCCTGAAAAGCGTTGCTGTCGATCTTACTTATCTGATTGGCATAAAGGTACCTACATGAGTAAAATAACAATTAATTGATAAAAATAGACTTGAAAGTTTACAATACAAATCCAACAGAGAAAATTATTATGCATATCAAGATACATCAAGGTACAAGCAAATAATTCTTATAAAAAATTAATCTCCTCAATCAATTGTATCTTTTTAATGTGTGTACCCGAGATTTAAACATCATCCTTTTTATTCTAAATATAATCACAAAGAAAGCACGACATTATTTAAAACAGACAAAATTCATCATTTTACCGTGGATTGATTAAAATTCGTGGGATTGATATTGTGAATTGCTAAAACTTTAGATTCGTGGAGACGTAAAATCGTGTATTTTATTTTACCTCCAAAAGGAAATATGACTTTATAATACAAATAATTACATAATTAATTAATTCATAGATGATGTTAATTTGTGGTAAAGAGGTACACGGCAATTCCACGAAAATTGAGACAACACAAAATCATTGATTCCGCGGTATCTAAAAACTGCTTTAAAATAAAAAATTTTATTGTGCACCCAATTAATATATTTGGTTCTAAGTTATTGAACAATTAAACGAATGCAATGATCTAAACAGAATAAGAATTTCTATCAACCAAACTCAGAACAAGTGAACCACTTCGACTGCTTATGTAGCTGATAAATATTTGTCATACTAGACCATAATAGACCATAAGATATTCTTTGTATCCGAATATCAAGGTGCCATTTTTATCTGCATATAAGAGGTTTAAGGTTTGAATAATAAACATTCAATTTTATTTCTTGCTCATTTAATGAGTTCTAATAATGAAAATACATTACTTTCTATTGATGCATGCCAGCGCAATTTAGAAATCAATGTTACACTCATTCTCATTTGTTTCCTACTTGTCATTGCAGTGATGTTGATGTTATAAACACAAGAAACATATATGAGGCGTTGTGGGTTTTTTAGTTATATTTTATCAAACTAAAAGTCCTGAAACATTTCACTTATATTCGCAAAAAGGCATCAGCTTTATTACGCTGATAAGCAGAAAAATCATGTTTACGTGATGACCATTTTATTTTTCTTCTTATAGAATACAGTAGTGTGCAATACTGTAGATTCTTTGTTTTTGTGGGGGACCAACGTCTGTTGCTTTCGTTGGATACCCTTGCGAACGAATTTGCACCCCAACAAACCTATACACAATCATTGTTTAATATTTATTAAAATAATCCCGAATACACAACCATCAAAATTATGTTCCCATGATTGAGGAAAAATTTGGCTACCCACAAACATTGACTCACACGAATAAAAATGATTCGACAGTCATTAACAATTTAAAACTTATAACCAAGGAAGTAAATGCAATAATGCTCATGGGAAAAAGTTACAGTCAAATAATACCGGAAGCCTATGATCAGGCATCTTCCGTCAATTGAATTTTATAAAAGAAAATTGACATATGGAAAATGTTGTTGGTTTACAACTTTTTTAAAATAGATTTATTCAATTGTTGAGTCAAGAATTGTTAACTTTATAAGAAATCAGTGTGTATGCAAAGTTGCAAGCAGTTTTTAGCTTTCTAGCCCTCCTAGTCCCTAATAATTATACGGAATTGAAGCGACTATTTGAAGCGGTTTACCTATTTAACAGTAATTTTTTTCAAGATTCAAACAGTTAAAGAATAACGTAACAATATTTTTACAACCCTAAAAATATTTTTTAGATCTAAGAAGGGATGTAGTGACATGTACAACCTCTTAACATAAAAAAAGAACTTATCCAAAATCTGAAACAAAATGGATGTCAGAAGTCGAATTAACTAAAAAAACAATGGAGGAAATGTATATTCGGCCCCTTTAGTGCACAAAAGATTCAAAATTACTATGGTTTCAATACCAACTATTACATAGAATCTAGTCAATCAAATATCATTTACATGAGTAGGGATAGTAAACTCTTCGTTGTGTTACTTTTGTCAACAGACCCCTGAGAAAACAAAACATATTTTTATCCCCTGTAATTTAGTGAAAGAAATTTGGATTGAATTGGAGAAATGGATTACAGATACAGTGTATCTTTGGTTTACAAACCAAACTAAAGTTTGATAAATATGCAATCCTTTCTGGCAACAGAGATATTCATAGGTTAGACAATTTAATCCCTTTTTTTTTTTTTACAAAACAATATATTCTGCAAAGTAAAATGATAACATCAAGGCTACATTTTAATATAATTAAAAAATCTATAACCAGAAGAACGTTTGTAGAAAAATGATTTCTTTTGAAAATTGTAATTATTATTATTTTACATTGGAAAGATTGGAAAGATATATTTCAACATTTGGAACATTCATCACCATGTATATTATCTCCTTTATGTCCCTGTCTCATTTTATTTTGTACTTTATCTTTAAATTTTTCTTTTTTTCTAAAAAGAAAACCATTTTCATATCTCCTCGGCACAAACCATTTCTTTTGTATTTCATTACTCTTCAAATATGTTAGACAATGGTCACTACCAACATACCGACCACGCCTTTGCGTCGACCTCTTCTTTACAAAGTTACTAGAAAAGCTTGTGACATCATGTTATAATGAATATTTTGAACTGGGTGTTTGCAGTCCGGACCGAAATGTAAAACAATATATCTGAAAATATATTCAGTATTATGAAATGTTTTTAATTAAATTGAAATGTTCGGGAAGTTTATAACATAAACTTAGATAAAATAAACCACAAACATTTAATTCTTTAAAAACATCGATACGACAAAAATAGCTTTAAATTGCTGTCTAAATAATTTGGATGCTTGTAGCCATTATCTAGATTCAAATCTTACTCAAAATACTTAATCCCTGAACATGTCAACAATTTTTTATTTTTTCTCTAAAGTACTATTTGCTGAGGCTTCGAAGCTTAGTCACATCTACAAATGTGTTCGGATTAATTAATTTTAGGGGACACGGCTGAAATGTGTAAAACGCCTGAAACAGCGCTTGGCAATTCTAATTAAAAGTGTATTGAACTGTGACTAATATCCCACACACGCACAGAAATTTACTGTTTTAAAACATATGCAAAGCATATCTGGGATGACAACCATAAGAAATTAAATAGCGGATATCAAGCTTGATATTTATAAATAAATGGTCATAATTGTTATTAAAAACACTGGATTGGTATTTAAACATAATTCTTTCTTTTACTACTACAATTCAGCAGTAATCTAATGTTACAGATGAATTATCATCTGTAAGCAGTGGAATAACAGGTGCCAATTTTCAGCATTTAGTAATAGTTTCGACTGATTTATAATTATTGATCAGAATGTATATTGCTTAGAGGTGATTAACAAAGATTTATAACGAGAACATGCATTTTTTTAAAGAATGTGCATGTAAAAATGTCATTTACAATATCAGAACACGAATTTCAAAAATGAACATATTCAGAACAAAGATATTGACTTTCTAATTTAAGAGACATGTGAATAAATCCGGTAAAATGATTAATGATTGATGTAATTAATTAAATCACACCGAAATAACAACTTTTAAACTATCTATCTCTTTTAGATAGATACACGGATAGGTTAAGGCAACTCCGAGTGTAATGACCGTCGATATTATGATCAATTTAGAAATTGTTTATCTTTATGAAAACAGTGATGAATATTAATATCAAATGAATGTGTTCGCAATGACATTATTTTTTCCACTTCGGAAGCGAGTCGTGCAATGTTATCACGTGACAGCTGAAAATAGATCACTTATTTACCTTATCAAAAAATCAAAAAGTGTAACACTACCCCGAAGTTCATTTATATGTATGATACAATAATTCGATCGGCAATTAGATCATCTTTATTAGTAGTACTGCTAGAAACCTATTGTAAATCGCATAAAATGAATTTTGTCATTATTTATCGGAAACCCCCTTGACTTTTTCAATTTAAATGAAAACACTACGTATTTTAAATTACAAAAACAAAGCACAGAATTCTAGCAGCACTTTTTTAGCAGTTTAGGTCATATGCTTTTGATATTTGCCAAATTCAACTTCCATCATATTCGGGGTAGTGTAACACTTTTGCCTTTTTTGTACACACTGACAGAGGAAAGGCCGGTGAATCCACATACAAGTCTATCTGCTTACCTTATAACACTCGCTAAAAAAAAATATCCATGCCCGTATTATCCTGATTATATCAAATCTAACATTCATCGAAATCTTGTGTATCAGTATAAAAAATGGTATAATTTCGGCATTGTTTACATGCATTCCAATGATTTGTCTCCCGACTTTGATCTTCTCTATTAAACATGCATGTGACGTCATCAACGATAATGATACGTAATCATAAAAAAACCGAAAATATATTCAGTTAGATGAGTTTCTAGAGACATTTTACGCAGGCAGTTTTTATAATTAAAACCAGATATAAAGTAAAAATTGACATGTTTCTGATTAAAATATGACATCATACTGCTTATTGTGACGTCACATCAATCAGAGGAATTTAACTCAATCGATCGCTAAGAGTTGCCTTATTATATCCGCGTAATATGGTTGTATCATAAAGCACCTAAAGGCATCTCTATTCACCATAAAACGAACGTGATATTCAAAAGATAGCCTATGTAATTTGATACATAAAGATAAAAATATGGCTTCAGTATCTTAATATCTATTAACAAGTTTAGAAAAAAAGACCAAATGTGAAATGCAGGAGGCAAAATTAGTCAGCAATTTTTTTATTAGAACATCATAAATATATACTCTTGATTACTTTTGTACAGATTAGAGAGTTATTTTTAGACTTAGTAGGGGTCTTAAATCTATGTATCTAGGAATTTGTCATTCCTAAGTGTATATTTTAAATATTTCATTTTCTGATTCAATCATTCACTGATAGAAAAAACACGAGTGCTGATTTTAACTTTTCATTTAAATATTTGTTATTGAAAATCTTATACCAATTCTCTTATTCAAATAGTTTACCTCTTCAAATGACCCGTGTTGATTTAATAAGTACCTGACACCAGAAACTTGCCTTTACTTTCTTGCATACTGTGGAATCATTAGAATTAATGGTGGCTCAATTTTCGTGGTTTTCGTGGGTAGCCCTCGCCCATGAATTTACATCTTCAACGAAAACTCATTAAAAAGATTTAGTTTACCATCTGATACTAAAAGTTGACACATCCACGAAATTACATATCAACGAATATGCAAAAAAACCAACAGTCAACGAAAATTGGAAATAAAATGATTCCACAGTATCCGTCTATATTACCGTTAATAATCTTTATAGATGTATATTAGATATATAAATGTACTTTTATTTTAATTATCCTTAATTACGCCTCTTGTAGCAAGGCTGATTTGTACTTTACTTTACTTATATTTTCTCTGAAACAAGTATATGTATATGATTAATTATGTAATTATCCTTTAATTTGTTTAAAAAAGAGGGTACGTAAATGACGTGATTTTTGTTTACTTACAATGTTTCAAGCTGTGATAATCCCTGAAAGGCATTACTGTATATCCTGCTTATCTGGTTGGACCTAAGGTCCCTTAATGAGTACATAAAAAAACCACATATATTTCAATCACAATGTTGACAAAAACATGCCGAGGAAAGAATATCAAAGACAAAGAGTTACTGCATTAGAAAATGTTTCATATTCCAGTTAAAGTTAATTATTCGTGTGCATTACTTATTTTTGCAATTCAGACATCCAACAAAAACGCCACATAAATAATTAATTATAGTTAATTATACACTGGTTAAACTTCACTTTTCATTTTCACATTGCAACCGTTACGTTGCAAATCAGTTTTCGATGAATAACATCCACATCACATTTAAGAAGACTATCTATTTTCATTATCCTAAACTAATTAAGTCTGACAAAAATATACTTAAAGCAACCAAAAAATTTCACATCTTGGGTTTAATAGAAAAAGCCTCAAACAGTTTCGAAATGTTGAACTTTGATCATAACGGCGAGTGTGCAATGATATATGTATATTTATTTCAGCAAGAGGCATTTATAGTCGTAAAATCATGATTGCGATTGCGATTGACAAACGAAGATTGTAAATAAAGATTTTAAATGAAAAGGCAAAAGTACGAACACGTTTCCCGTCATATTGAGTGCATGGAGATGGCAATACATTTTATACATGTATAATATACATATGGGAATGACAAATTGTAAGACATATAGAAATAAGACCCCTAACAAGTGTAGAATTAAGGCCTTGACTACATGTAGAATTTGCAGTCCACATATAAATGTCAAACATAAGCATTGGTAAGGAGGCACAATCATTTCATTATACAATTTTTTTTATCTTTGACGCATTGAGCAGTTCATATAAAGAAATGCAATTTTCAACTTCTTACCGTATATGTCCTTCGTACGTTATTTATAAGACAAAATTGACGGATGAAAAATGTCATTTGTTTATCAACGTTATTGAACTATAGTTAAGGTATATCGAATTCTTGAGGCAAGAGATTTGTTACGGGGCCCGTTTGTGTGACAGAAAACAAGTTATGGTGTATAAGTTTATTGGAAATCTATTTAAATGGTAAAATGCATCAGCAAAGGATCAAATATAGGGTGTAAAAAACTGAAGCCCTATTCTGGCTAGGAGGTTTTAAGTTAATGGTTGCAGCTTTATTCAGGTTGATTGACGATGGCTTATTCAGGACTTATTTAAGCGTTCCTTTTTCAAGAAACCCAGCTTTTATTCAGAGCTGAGCAAAGCAATGAAGCCCTCA
Organism: Magallana hongkongensis; assembly: GCA_015776775.1. NCBI lineage: Eukaryota > Metazoa > Mollusca > Bivalvia > Ostreida > Ostreidae > Magallana > Magallana hongkongensis. The sequence goes on along the minus strand of VIAA01000014.1, from coordinate 1,210,971 downwards.
AAGTCATAAAAAATCAGCATTGATATAGACAATAATTACGTAACAAACTAAGACGACATCTAACAATTTCGCAATTTACACAATGATTACAGAATTACATTGATAATAAAAGTCTCGATCATATTGTTCATAAAAAGAAGTCTATAACATATGTATTGAGGTTGAATAGTTTAGTATGATATATGTCTTTAAAGTTGTGAAGGGTTTTGCCCCCCTCAGATCTCTTAATCATGTTAAAGACCCAAATAATGCCATATCGCGTTCGCTGAAAATTGTAGAGCGTCATACAAATCGGTCAGCCTACTGCGCAAAATCCATACTGTACTGTTTGTAAGATCCGTACAGTCGAGAACACGTACAATAGATAATTTTACAATATATAAACCGGGCCAAACGAACCGTATAAGTGTTGAATGTATACGAAATACAATGAATTCTAACAACTACGTTTATGAAAATTACTACAGATTTCAAGACCTCATGACTTTTTTTTAGCAAGCAAACCTATTTGCAGCTGTTGGAAAAAGTCTAAAAAAAACACCGCTTCATATAGGACTTTCTCCTGATTTTGTATCTGAACATTTGCAGTGCTGTGTACAATACAACATTGTAAATAAACCTCTCTGGAAATGCCTGACACAAAGAAAATGCAATTACTCAGTAAATAATGAACAAAATACATCTTGTTTGAATCATCAGTTTTATGGACTACCTTTAAGGCTAGATATACCAATAATTAGCTGTAAAAAATATGTATATTAATATTTTCACCCAACGAGATTCAAGTAAACATTTATATATCTAAAACAGTATAATCGAATCAATAGTTAAGAAATAAATAAATATCACTATTTGTCCATAAAACTACAGTGATATTTGTTGCTATTGTTTTCAGAATATTATCCAATGCTAAATACCCAGTGCATAATGATGTGTGACATCATAAAAAACGAATGCTAATTTGCTAAAGAAGAACCGGTAAAATAATTTATATATTAAAGTTTATAAACTTGTCGGTCTTTTTTTTCATTTACTAAATTTCAAATAGATAGGCAACTATAATTTTCTCAATACTCCGTCACACCTTACCAAATCATGCTACTGGGGTAGCAAGGGACAGTTTCGGATAAAGTACCTGTCAATATATTGTAAACTTGAGAGTTGCTGTACTTTAAGGTTTATGAGTGTTGCTAAAATTCATTAATTTGATTTTTAATGATTATCATTAATTAGAGAGGTGTCTCTTGTTGAAATTGATATGCAATATGTAGGTACATGAGAATCAGAAGTAAAATGCAAAACCTGCAGCTATGACTTTTGTGTTGACTCAACACAGTGAAATTGCAAGTAACAGACGGGAGGTAAAATAACACGAAAAGTAGGTGGATGGGACATTGTAAAGTATACACTCGCTAAAAAACAAAATATCAATGCCTGTATTATCCTGATTATATCAAATCTAACATTCATCGAAATCTTGTGTATCAGTGTAAAATAAGTATAATTTCGGCATTGATTACATGCATTCCAATGATTTTTTCTCCCGACATTGATCTACTCTATTAAACATGCATGTAACGTCATAAATGATAATGATACGTAATACAGAAATATCGAAAATATATTCAGCTAGAAGAGTTTCTAGACACATTTTACGCCGGTAGTTTTTATAATTTGAACCAGAGATAAAGTAAAAATTGATATGTTTCTGATTAAAATATGACATCATGATGCTTATTGCGACGTCACATCAATCAGAGGAATTTAACCCAAGCGATCGCTGAGAGTTATTATATCCGCGTAATGTGGTTGTATCATAAAGCACCTAAAGACATCTCTATTCACCATAAATCAAACGTGATGTTCCAAAAATAGCCTATGTAATTTGATACATAAAGATAAAAATATGGCTTCAGTATCTTAATATCCATTTACAAGTTTAGAAAAAAAAATACCAAATGTGAAATGCAGGAGGCAAAGTTAGTCAGCAATGTTTTATTAGAACATCATACAAATATCATCTTGATTACGTTTGTACAGATTAGAGAGTTATTTTTAGACTTAGTATGGGTCTTAAATCTAGGTATTTAGGAATTTGTCATTCCTAAGTGTATATTTTAAATATTTCATTTTCTGATTCAATCATTCACTGATAGGAAAAACATGAGTGTTGATTTTAACTTTTCACTTAAAAATTTGTTATTGAAAATCTTATACCAATTCTCTTATTCAAATATTTTACCTTTAAATGACCCGTGTTGATTTAATAAATACCTGACATCAGACACTTGCCTTAACTTTCTTGCATATCCGTCTATATTACCGTTAATAAACTTTATAGATGTATATTAGATATATAAATATACTTTAATTTTAATTATCCTTAATTACTTCTCTTGTAGCAAGACTGATTTTTATTTAACTTTACTTTTATTTTCTCTGAAACAAGTATATGTATATAATTAATTATGTAATTATCCTTTTATTTGTTTAAGAAAAAGGGTAGGTGAATGAAGTAAAAGATTTTTGTTTACTTACAATATAACAAGCTGTGATAATCCCTGAAAGGCATTACTGTCGATCCTGTTTATCTGGTTGTACCTAAGGTCCCTTTATGAGTACATAAAAAACATTTATGTCAATCACAATGTTGTCAAAAAACATGCTAAAGGAAAGAATATCATGGACAGAGAGTTATGCATTAGGAAATGTTTACTATTCCAGTTAAAGTTAATTATTCGTGTTCATTACTTATTTTTGCAATTCAGACATAAAAAAAACCCGCTACATTATACACTGGTTGAACTTTAATATTCATATTCACATTGGAACCTTTACGTTGCAAATCAGTTTTCGATGAATAACATCCACATCACATTTAAGAAGACTATCTATTTTCATTATCCTAACCTAATTAAGTCTGACAAAATGATACTCAAAGCAACCAAAACGTTTCACATCTTTGGTTTACTAGATAGAACCTCAAACAGTTTCGTAATGTTGAACTTTGATCATATTCTCAGCTTGTAGTGCAGAATTACAAACTGGTATTTTTGTATATGAAAACGATGTTTCCATTGTATTGTGTGATGCATATATCAGTGGAATGAATTATTCTTACTAACCACACCTTCATTACTCAATTATTTAAAGTATCCCCTCTAAAACATTAAAACATCCACATTGAAATTTAAAACAAATACTTCACAAACACTAGTCTCCATTTATATACAAAGATTATGAACGGCATTATATAATACACTAGGTAACGGCGAGTGTGCAATGATATATGTATATTTATTTCAGCAAGAGGCATTCATAGTCCAAAAATCATGATTGCGATTGATAAACGAAGATTGTAAATAAAGATTTAAAATGAAAAGGTAAAAGTAACACATACGTTTTCCGCCATATTGAGTGATTGAGATGACAATAAATGTTATACATGTATAATATACACATGGGAATGACAAATTGTAAGGCATATAGAAATAAGTCCCCTACCAAGTGTAGAATTAAGGCCTTAACTACATGTAGAATTTGCAGTCCACATGTAAATGTCAAACCTAAGCATTGGCAAGGAGGCACAATCATTTCATTATACAATTTTTTTTATCTTTGACGCATTGAGCAGTTCACTTCTTGCCTGTTATGTCCTTCGTAAGTTATTTATAAGACAAAATTGACCGATGAAAAATGAAATTTGTTAATCAAAGTTATTGAACTATGGTTAAGGTATATCGAATTCTTGAGTAACGAGATTTGTTACGGGGCCCGTTTGTGTGACGGAAAACAAGTTATGGTGTATGAGTTTATTGGAAATCTATTAAAATGGTAAAATGCATCAGCAAAGGATCAAATATAGGGTGTAAAAAACTGAAGCCCTATTCTGGCTAGGAGGTTTTACAATGTAAGTTAATGGTAGCAGCTTTATTCAGGCTGATTGACCATGGCTTATTTAGGACTTAATTAAGTGTTCCTTATTCAGGAAACCCAGCTTTAATTCAGAGCTGAGCAAAGCAATGAATCCCTCAAAATCATAAAAAATCAGCATTTATATAGACAATAATAACGTAACAAACTAGGACGACATCTAACAATTTCGCAATTTACACAATGATTACAGAATTACATTAATAATAAAAGTCTCGATCATATTGTTCATAAAAAGAAGTCCATTACATATATATTGAGGTTGAATAGTTTATTATGATATATGTGTTTAAAGTTGTGGGCAGTTTAGCCCCCCTCAGATCTCTTAATCATATTAAAGACTCAAATAATGTCATTGCGCGTTCGCTGAAAATTGTAGCGCGTCATACAAATCGGTCAGCCTACTGCGAAAAATCCATACTGTACTGTTTTAAGATCCGTACAGTCGAGAACACGTACACTAGAGAATCTTACAATATCTAAACCGGGCCAAACGAACCGTATATGTGTTGAATTCATACGGAATATAATGAATTCTAACAACTACGTTTCTGAAAATTACTACAGATTTCAAGACATCATGACTTTTTTTAGCAAGCAAACCTATTTTCAGCTGTTGGAAAATGTCTGAAAATGGCTTTTTATAGGACTTTCTCCTGATTTTGTATCTGAACATTTGCATTGCTGGTTACAATACAAAACTGGTAAAAAAACCTCTCAGGAAATGCCTGACACAAAGAAAATGCAAATACTCAGTAAATAATGAACAAAATACATCTTGTTTGACTCTTCAGTTTTATGAATTACCTTTAAGGCTAGATACACAAATAATTAGCTGCAAATAATAATCATATCAATATTTTCACCCAACGAGCGTCAAGTAAACATTTATATATCATATACAGTATAATCGAATCAATAGTTAAGAAATAAATATCACTATTGTCCATAAGACTACAGTGATGTTTGTTGTTGTTGTTGTTTTCAGAATATTAAGCAATGTTAAATACCCAGTGCATAACGATGTGTGACATAAAAAACGAATGCTTATATGATATAGAATAACCGGTAAAAGAATTCATATATTTTAGTTTAACTTGTCGGTCTTTTTTTTCATTTACTAAATTTCAAATAGATAGGCAATTAAAATATTCTCAAAACTCCGTCACACCTTACCAAATCATGCTACTGGGGTAGCAAGGGACAGTTTCGGATAAAGTACCCGTCAATATTTTGTAAAATTAAGAAATGCCTTACTTTAAGGCTTATTAGTGTTGCTAAAATTCATGAAATGATTTTAAATAATAATCATTAATTAGCGGGGTGTCTCTTGTTGAAATTGATATGCAATATGTAGGCCCCATATGCAGGAGGTAAAAAAACACGAAAAGTAGGTGGATAGGACTTTGTAAACTATACAGCGGTAAGTTTCTGGTATGTGATATTGCAACAGGCACGCGGTACGGAAGGTCAACCCTCTGCAGGGAATGAGCTGTGGGAGGTCTAAAAAGCTGAAAAATCATGAAAATTTAGCAAAAATTGAAAAGGTCAAAATGTCATAAATACCAGTATGTAGAGAATTTTACAGTTTTTGACTAGTGGTTTTTTTTTTAGAAATAGGTGATTGGCCTTATAAAGAGTGTATTTGTGTTGAAGGGATCTGAGGAAATTCTAGTTACAGAGTTCCGAAGACATGCATCCCTTGGCTACAATGAATTGTATGAAAAAAAACTGTCCCGTGCCACCTGGACGTCTTTTTGGCAATGCGTTTCTTTATTTTGCATGCGTTTCTTCTCATTTTTTCCAGCCTAAAAGGTATGTGTCAATGTATATTAGCGAGTGCTACGTACACGTATGATTAACGAAATCGAATGCAGTAGTTGTTACATTATTATGCCCCTCTTCTATAAATCAGCTTTAAAGGGTTAACACCTCTAGAGATAGACAATCCAAAATGCTTGCCCGGGGATCACGTTAGTCAATTAAATATCACTTAAACCCTCAAACCCAGAGTTTAGCGGAGGGCATCACTATAATCCGTCTCCTAGGTATCCCAAGTGCTTCAAATGAACTTTCTATACCAAAGCACTTGCGTTTTAAGTCTCTCTGTAAATATTAATGTCATCCAACAAGCCATCCCTAAACATTTATGAACCCCAAGATATACTCGGTTATGGTCTTAAGCGTACCTTTTTTTAGAAAACAACAATTTTGTATGTTGCTGTTATTACCAAAAATGTTTCCCAAGCCTTCTTGCAGCATATTGTTCGTTATCACCACATGTCACTTTAAACAATGCTGAATAGTGCATTACGATGTGTTAAACCATAACAATAGTAAATCATGATCCTGTCTTCTTGAACACTATTAACACAAACAAAATAAAACATATTTATCTATTTAAGGTCGCTCATTTCATCAGGGCTTAAATACTTTTTACGACACAATGTCACAAGATGCTTTACGAAGTCGATTATATTTTTTCCCCAAATAATCATAGTTCAGTGCACGCGATTAAAGTACCGCGCTCGTTAATCGCAGATCCCGGGTTCTAATCCGCTAGATCTTTTGTTTTTATTTACTGAATTAATTGCATATAAGTTAAATCAGTTTATCAAAGCTAAATATTTCTGCCATTAAAATAATCCTTCAACCCTTGGGGACATTAACGCATATTAGATGGTCATCGCTTGCTGATTGAACGTGTGACGTTACAGACTCCCTGCAGATCATCTTATCAGTCGCCGCTTTAAATTTAACCCACCCACCCACCCCTCCCCATCATATTTGCAGTTGCTCTATTGAGTTTTATGTTATTTCAATTGACTACAATTTGATAGTTTAATTTTTCTGGCTTTGCATATTAATTTTTTTCAGGATGAAGCTGCCACCATAAGAGTCTACCCTATCCATCACGCTGCCTGATCTGTGAGAGACAACTGTTGAGCTTGCCAGCGAATATACCAGCTTACCAGTAGTGCTCACGTGGACTTTAAATGGTTTATATAATATGTTTAAGTATTAGTGAATTGGGTAAAAATTTTACGAGTGAACCGCTAGTCCCAGGCTTAACCTTGAACATGTATTCTGTATTAATTTTAATTTCGAGCAGCCGTGGCCATTACTTATTATCTCTTAATGCTTAAAAAAAGGACTTTCTGCAGATTCCTAATTAAACATCACGAATTAATATCCGCGCAATATTGCGAGAGGTACATCTCGCGGATTTCAAACACTGTTTTATTTCTTAGACACATGTAAACTAAACGGATCAATAATAAAAACTCGGCGTTAGCAAGTTGATAATCTGTCAATTTGAAGCAAAACGGTTGAATCGCAGATTTAAGTTCTCATGTTAAAATAATGAATTTACAGTATTTCATTTATTTTGAGCTATTAAATCAAATACATGCATTGCATGATGACTATTTATTTGCTATAAGGACGAAAGATCAATTTCACTTTAACAATAGTGATTTTCATTAAAATTGTATATGAGTTAGAGTTACTAAAAATATATTAGAATCAATAGTATGAACCATTTTTAAAGATATAGTGTTACTTCTCTCTTTCAATTAAACACAATTGGGAAAAGCGTTCTTGTGAGAGAAAAACAACTTTTTAAAAAGAAATTCTGCAATAGATTTTCTATCCAAAATAAAATATGGCACTTAAGATGATTTTGAATTAATATCATTTAAAAAAGGACCAAGTCATCGATTTTGTTTTGACGGGAGCACATGCCATTTGTGCGATTTCTTTAATTTTTCATGAGAAGTACTAGCAAACTCTAAGTAAAAGTTTATGTACATTATTTAGAAGTTGATTAATGAAACAAAACAACTATCACAGTATGTTAAACATTTGTGTATGATAAAATACTTCAAAACGTAAGCACAGGAGCGGGTTTACTCTATTTTCAATACAAATATTGAACGGATTGCAATGTTCACTGGCTCAAATTCTGTAGATTAACGTATGTAGATGGTGATAAGAAATTTGAACTAATATAAAACTCACCACAGCACTTGACGTCCCTTAAAGATATTTGTACATAATTAATAATGTTGAAAAGCATATATCAGCATGTTAAATAACAGTGAGATCAGTCACTACTTGCGCTAAACTAAGTGGCTATTAATTAGTATTGATGACGTTGAACAGCTATATATTGCGTCATAAGCGATTTTCATTGATTTTTAGTGAATGTGACGTTATATTGAGATTTCAATGTTCGTGACAATCCCTCCCTTTTTCTGTATCTGCGCAATTGGAATTGGGTCCGTCGTCCATAAAACATCACTTTTTCTGGATTCTACACTCATTTGTTTAAATAAATAAAAAATATACCACATATTTTTTAATGCATGAAATGAAAAAAATATTATCGCCGCATCTGTTTTTTAAGATATTGGCCGGAGAATCAAGAGCTTAATTTTGTATGGCCTAATAAACCATTTAAAACAATCATGATACATGTATTAAGATAAGGTCGAATTTTAAGAAGGGTATTGCCAATTTTCTCACATTTTTGAAGAATGATTTGAATATGAATACGAAATTGATGATATATGGACCAGGCAGGTTTATGAAAAAGAATTTATCATATATATAATTTTAACCAATAAAATGCTTCCTTTTGTGAATCATGCACACATGTAACTTGAAGGTGGCGACATTGCAGAACATTGCAGAAAAAAAACCATAATGTTTACATCTTTCTTTTAACGAGTTATTAAATTGATTGTAAAAACTAAGTAAAATTCACAAAATATATGTTAATGTTCATCAATACATTAGGTAAGGGAAATAGCCAAATCGTCTTCTACATAAACTCGAGTCTGACATGATTATGATAAGCCCCTGAATATTTTTTAGGTCGCTGTAGGTTTCTACCAATCGATAAACAGGGCGTGTAGATTTTAGACTGGCTGTTTCTATAGAGTTACGAATCAACTAAAAGTTTCCGTAAGAAATAGGGGGAATCGTCCATGGTTGGTATAATAATGTAATATAATGAATAATTCAGAGGTAAACGTCAATTTTTTGCTTGTTTGTTTGGTTTTTTTTTTTTGGGGGGGGGGGGGGGGGTTATATAGAGACAATTAAATATTGATGCTTTCATGGTGCATAACATGTTGCAAATAACGGTTTTTAATGAAAATATAAAAAGACATTTTCAAGGTAACTGCGTACCGCTCTTTTGCAGGGCAAAATGACTTATTTTGGTAAAAAAAACAAAGGAGGGACATTACGTTGATTGTTTCGTTGATGTTCTCATCATATATCAACAACATCATTGTCAAAATATATCAATTTGCTCTGCAAGAGATAAGTACTGCACTTATCGTGAAGGGGTCAATAATTGCTTGGTTCCGATCCGCCACCTCTCGACGTTTAAATCGTATTTAACAACTTTATAAAAGAAGCAGGCATGGCAATGACTAATAGCAAATACAAAGAGCTTTCGTCTTATTATTTTTTTTATCTTTCATCAACTAATTTCTTAAATTGAAAAAATGCTGTAAGAATTCGTTCATTATGTATACAACCTGCACACACAAGTATTATAGGCAATTTTTAGTAGTTTAATACGAGTTAGATATGATCGAGGATGTATAGTTTCCGATGACCATGTGTAAATAAAGTTGAAGTGGTGCATACTGGCTGTAGTTCCAATGAAAAGAACATTTTGTAATTGATAAACTAGTTATCAGTTTTAGATGTTCATGTAAAATAAGCATGGAGAAGAAAAAAAATGTATCTAGTCATTTTATCAGTAAAAAAAAGAGGCATTGTGCTTCAGTTCATTATAGATAATGGGTTTATTTTATGTTTCTTACGTAAATTACTTTGTTAACATTATCGTCATTAGTAATACATTTAGTATAAGTATACAGTTAACATGGCAATGACTTACAAATTACATGTATCATTGGGTATGCCCGTCGGGACTTTTTTAGGCCCCGTCCGTAGCAATCCACATTTTTACACGTTATCACATAGCAAGAACAGGGATCGGACAACCAACAGTTATTCCAATAGAACACTGTCCATACACAAGAAACGACCAAAAGATAAAATAAGTTCCATTCATTTTAAGGCTCATGGAATGATTGTTCGTTCCTTTATTTTTTCTACAAGCCTCTCAAGATCTAAAACGTTTCATCACTGTTTACCTTTCATTTGAATCAAGTGAATATACTCGGGAGTTTTTTTTGTTGTTTTTTTTGTTTTTTTGTGAAGACGCAGTTTGATTTTCAAATACAGTGTTCATATTACGCACATGTAGTACAGAAATGACTTACAGTCTTGATAAAATTAACATTTAAATGATTTGGTAATTTGAACATACAGGCGTTTTCAATTTGGGATTAGCTTTTACAACCAATTCATTTGCTTTCAAAATTACCGGAAATTGTCATTAATATAGATATCATTTATTGACATTGTCATTAATATAGATATAATTTATTGACATTTCGTGTCTTAATTAGGTTCTGGAACCTCAGCTGAAATGTTTTATTTGTGTTATATGCAATTTTGAAAGTTATTTTATAACACAGATATGTTTGGGAATTTATTGAATATGTTTATATAATGTAAACTGTCGTGTTCTAACAGTTAAAATAATGACTGTTTGTGAAGACTATAATGTAGTCTGTGAAGAATTATGCGAATTGTATCAAAAGACATTCATTGACATTTTTGAACTTACAACATGTTAAGCGTTTTATCAAGACTATCAAAAAAGACAAGAGATAGCACCGCGTACAGATTGCAGGGCGGGTTTTTTTTTCATACAGCTGTTGTTCTGTTGTGTAGTGAGCAATAAAAATTCACCCTGCCATTTTGATTCGATCATTGTCGTATTGATGATATAAAATACGTAGATATGTACGTCAACGACATTTAGATTAAAACAAACTAAAATCTACAGCTTTTTATTTATTTTAAACCCTTTGATAAACCCCCCGGTAAGTAATACAATTTTCCCTTGAGGATACGTTTATTTTAAATCCCTTAGGTTCACTCCAC